>CAHIKZ030003526.1:145000-172500 GCA_903632075.3 Acanthosepion pharaonis
GCTCCGCTGAGCTGCTTTCACTGGTTCCCAGAATCCATGAATTGAAGCGCCCCACGAGGTTGGCCTCCCGCTCCCACCCTTACACTGTAGAAACTTTTAAATGTAGCCGTCTCTCCAATAGCTTCATAACTCGCACCTCTCGCCTGTGGAACACCCTTCCCAATCACTGTTTCTTTGAGAGCTATAATCTCCAACTATTCAAATGTAATGTCAATCGACATCTCCAGTTACCTTGATCTATCCACTATCCCTCTCCTCATACTTTTTTCTATCACTCCTATCTGCTCTCGCTCCAATCTTCTGCAACCCCCTGCATCTTAGTGGCTTCCCGCCTTGCTCGGAGCGTAATGCTTAGTATATATATATATATATATATATATATATATATATATATATATATATATATATTACTGTTCATCCATTGGAAGACGAAAGAATAGCCCAAGGACTCTTTTATGAATGAGAGTGTTGCAAGAACGTTAGAGGAAGATGTAAGAAGTTCATGTTATGCTGTTATATAAGATAGACAATTGTTGATCCTAAAATTAAAGAGGTTAACATCTTTGCGATCGGAGCACTATCATCTCACGAGTCTGTTTTTCAGAGCAACAATTATTTGGATAAAAGAAATCTGAGTGGAACCTACCACCTTCGAATGGAATACGAAGAGAATTAGCATATTGGTTAGAACACATGGCACAGTGGATAAAGGCGCTAGTTAGATCCAGTAACAGGACCCAAAGAGTGTGAGTTCAATACCCGGTTAAGTCAGTGGAGAACTTAAATTAACAGGAGGTAACTGATAACAGACATCCATTAAAAACGGCACGTGGAACTAGAACAGTCTACCCCAGTGAGCAAAATAAAGGGTTCAGTTCGAAATTCCAACCACCTGAAGAGGTCCGGAGCGTACAACTGTCTTTTTCCTCATACTTTTTTCTATCACTCCTATCTGCTCTCGCTCCAAATCTTCTGCAACCCCCTGCATCCTAGTGGCTTCCTGCCTTCCTCGGGGCGTAATGCTTAAATATATTAACATTTTGTGCGATGGATAATTATGCTGTTACAGAATTTTGACGTTTTTACTGTTACACCCAGTATATATATATATATATATAATTGTTCTCTAGTGTTCAATATTGAGGAAGCTCTCTGTGCAAGCCTGCCGCCAGCGATTGCGTCATCTTTATTCTAAATATAAATTTTCTAATGGTAATTAATCAAAATTTCAAATTGCCTTGTCAAACAAACGGACGTCGCTTTGTTTAAATTTCTTCAATAGAGTAATTTCATTAAATTGGTAAAAGAAATGACAGTATTACATGTTTGGCTTTGAAAGACTTTAATGAATTAGCCCTGAAAACGCCAATATCTATTCCCGTCCAATGCTGGATGTAATTCTTTTTCACGATGTAATATTGATCTATTAATCACCTAAGGAAGGAAATCACTAGACTAACCTGCCGTCAAATTATTACTCTTTTTTATTTAGACTTAGTTTTTCCTTAAAATGACGATATATATATATATATATATAATATATGTAAAAGGTGATTTTTTTCTATCGTTGCACTACAAGGAAGGTGATAATACTACCAGAACATACTGGTGTAAAAGAGAATAATGAGGAGACTTTTGTGAGACTTATTCAGGAACTGACAAGACAGAAAAGAAGGCAGAAGTTGGCGATTGACACTGCATTTAAATTTTCAAAAATTTTAGTAATCAGGGAAGCAAGAAATCTGAAGAGTGGGGAAATGCGAGAAAAGAAACTGTTAGAGAAATATATATATATATATATATATATATATATATATATATATATATATATATATATATATATATATATATAATAAATATTTAAATAAAAATTACCTCATATGAGGAATAGCCTATTTCAGCAGACGATGATATCGGTCGTCTGTCGAATCAACCCTGGTGTAGAAAATTTATTTTGAATATTTTATATTATTAGGATCCACTTGCATTATATACCAACGGATTCTTTTACCTTTACTATATATATATACATAAACACACACAGACAGACACACACACATACATGCATACACACACACACATATATGCATACACACACACACACACACATATATATATATATATATATATATATATATATATATATATATATATATATATATATATATATATATATATATATATATATAAAAGGCTCAAACACTAATATCCATTTTTATTTTTTGAATTTGTAGGTGTGATGAATTGGATCTTGATTACGATTCCAATGAAATAAATTATGACCATGGAATATTAGTGTTTAAGCGTTTTTATTATATCCTTACTCTGTCCTGGACAATGAGTTCTACCTGGATTCTATCCTCTTCGAAATCTATCTATCTATCTATCTATCTATCTATCTATCTATATTGACCACTAATATTATCTCTCTCTCTCTCTCTCTCTCTCTCTCTATATATATATATATATATATATATATATATATATATATATATATATAATAAATGATTAATAAAATAAAATTTATTATTTAGGTAATTAATGATATATTCAAGAAATTGATTCCAGAGTTTTGACGACGAACCTTTGTCATCGTTCGTTCCTCTCCTCGGGAACTTTTTCAGCAATTGGCTCAAATCTGTCCATTGTAGGTCTTATTATTATTATTATTATTATTATTATTATTATTATTATTATTTTTTTTTGCTATCTCTCCTAAATTCTGTTCTGACAATACAATCTCTTGAAAGATTTTTTAGTCTATTTTTTGTACACCAATTAGACTTATAGCATCATCACGTTGAAACACCGTTTCCCGTACGATCATCGATGTTAAGCAACGTCAAGCCTACTCAGTATGTAGATGGGTAACCGTTTAACCGTAACCGGAGCCAAATGTTGTAAGCTTGGACGAGCAGGTGGTGCAAAGGATAAGAGCTTGGATTTGTTTATCATAGCCGAGTTCCAGTTCCAGTTGGGTTCGTTATATTATCTTAGGTTCAATACCCGTGGAAAAGGTATAAATCCACCTCTTCTCCCCCCAGTTATAGGTTAATTAGTAATTACTACGAAAAAAATTAGTCTAAAAAAACTGATTAAAGAATATTTAGATTTCATTTCAGAATAAAATAACTGATAGATGTTGATATGCCTCTAAACAAAAGCAGCCAAACAAACAACTTGCCTTCAATATGTCCAGTAAGTGTATTATTTTCCATTCATACTTTACTCGTTACTCTTGCGTCGTATACTTATATAATGCTTTTGAAAAGACAAGGGATATTTTAGTATCTACGGGCTACAAGCTGAGATTTATAGCCTGTGCTTCTGTGCCCTCCACCCCACCAAAAAAACAGACTAGGTAAACAGAAACATCAAATATACTTTCTTCTTTTTTTAATTATTAGACCCCAAGCAAGTCAAAAAAGCCTCTAGGATGGAAGAGATTACTGCAGGTTAGAAAATATACTATTAAGGAGAAAAGACAATAAAAGAACAAGAATTATGAAGACAAACGATAACGATAGAAATTGCATTTAAATTTTGGAAGATCAAAGTTAACTGGGACGCAAGAATTTTGAGTTTCACAGGCGAAGAAAGAAACTGGTAGCATCTAACAATTTTGACAGTAAAATGGTGAGAACATGCTGGCAATCTATTACTGTACTTAAATTCGTAAAATCTACGTACCATAGAGGACTGTTCACCAGAATAATTGCCATGAAAATATTTATAGAAAAGGTAATGGGAAATTACGTTACGGCGGTGGGAAAGAGAGATGCTAGGTAAGGACCAATAAGGTTGCAGATTCTTCTCTGGATTTTATCATCTTTAAATCTATAGCAATATTCAAAGCAATGATGGATAGTAGACTTATAAATCAGTTAGTCAGTTATGTGCTGTGTGATACACGCTTAGGCGATCAGGTATATTTCGATACATGACTGACGAGGCAGATATTTTCCCCGTAGTAGTTTGCCATTTCTTTCTGCGGTAGACCAGATCCAAGGCTATAGAATCCGGTCTCTTCTGCTATTTACCCATAAGTGGAATGAGAAAAAGAGGATTCATACCTTTCCCAAGGGTATTAGGGTAAGGGAATTTCATTCAATTATGTGCCATGCGTGATACACGCATAGGCGATCATGTATCTTTCGATACATGACTGACGAGGCAGATTTTTTTTCACGCAGTAGGTTGCCATTCCTTTCTTCAATAAACCAGTTGCAATCCAAGGCTATAGAACCCAGCCTCTTCTGCTATTTACCCATAACTGGAATGAGAAGAAGAGGATTCATACCTTTCCCAAGGGTATTAGCAGGTAAGGGAATTTCATTCAGTTATGTGCCATGCGTGATACACGCATAGGCGATCATGTATCTTTCGATACATGACTGACGAGGCAGATTTTTTTAACGCAGTAGGTTGCCATTTCTTTCTTCAATAAACCAGTTGCAATCCAAGGCTATAGAACCCAGCCTCTTCTGCTATTTACCCATAACTGGAATAAGAAGAATAGGATTCATACCTTTCCAAAGCGTAAGTAAATGTAATGAATTCGACTGGATTCCTCAATCCGAGCCGCTATCTATTACTCCATCATGCCTCCTCTTTTCGCAGCTGTATATATAGTTGTATATATATATATATGTATATATAGACTTATAAATACTACCTAAATAATAAAGGTGACGCGTTATTGATGGAATAGGGACTGTAATTTATTCATTGACTTATTATTTACTGAAAAGAATACTGCTTATGCATACATTGTAGCCTCAGACGGAAAAACGAAACCTTTGCATGAGAGCCGTGTCCTATTTTCAGAGTACGGAAAACCACAAAAATGTGAAATTTCGCTCGAAGAGAAATAATGTAAAGTGACAAATGAGAAATCAAAATATTTGGAGACAAAGGCAGCAACGACAAATATTGAATGGTATACAGGAGACCAAGATTAATGACATGGTTTAATTGATCGATTATTCCTGAAGACGTTGACAATTATAGTGATGACGTTATTAGTCAACAAGGACATGAAGTATGGGTTGTTGAAATGTCAATTTTTATTTATTTGGCGCCTTTAGACATCGGATAACCGGATCGAGATATTGATAAAGGTGCAACGGCGACACATGGACAGATATTCCTCTGACCGTGACGACGCGGTTATGGTCCATTTAGGACTCATTGTGAAAGCGACATAATGATTTATTTGGTCTTGTATCTAAGAAGATCATATATTGGTCTAGCTGACGGGTTGACTACAGCCATATATACAGACAAGTACACACGCCAAAGCCAGGCAGCTGAACTCACAGATGACCTCACTCCAACAGCCAAATGGGAGGGAGGACTGACTTGTAACATTCAATACATCCAAAAAAACAAACTAATTACATTTCATAATCATTTAGCTATCCCTGAATTTTCTCCAACCATGATGAACGACTGTACTCAGAACGAGGCTCCTTGTGTAGAACTTCTATTCATCTTGGGTATAACGATAGACTACAAACGGCAGCAAGGTCTCTGCTCGGAAGTTTTTGAGGAAAGTAGCGCCACCTCTTAATTTCTGTTGTTCTCAGGTCCACCTTGACCCGGTGTGGTAGCACCTGTTTGGGTTCTAACTATGGGAAAATAGTTAACCGCCAGACTGCGCTCAAACCACTCTAAAAGTATGAATATAATTTATTATATTACATATTTAAGCAATAAATTATTGTAAAAATACCAGCAATACGTTTGACTCTTGACCAAAACCCTATTTACAACAATAATGGAACCTGATCTACAAACTGATTTCTTGCGTATTTTATTCATCCAAACCTATTATAAAAATCTTGTTGGCCTTAAATAACTGTTGTGGTAGGATCCACCTAATTTGCATAGTGGAGTACCGACCATATAAATATGGTTGGTACCGGGAAGACGAGGGGAGGAATCAAGAGATTCAATCCAGAGACTCTACCCGACTGCGACTAAGTCAACACATTCTCCAGGAACGGTCTTCCCAAGAATATACAAAAGACTATATGTAAATATTGTGTACAATTTCTTGTTTCAATACATTTTGTTCTAAGTACATTTTGTGTTGTATTATTATTCCATGCATTAGACAATAACCCATTGAGATGTTGATATTCCGTAAAACAAAATAAATAAACCAATAAAACCAGACACTCGACAAAAAAAGCCCTCTTTACAAAAATACGTCAATGTAACCTGATCTACAAATCGGTTTCTTACAAAGAATCCATATTCTATTCATACGAACCTATCCTAAAATCTTGTCGATATTAAATAACCCATTGAGGTATTGATATGTCGTAAAACAAAATAAACCAATTGAACTTCTATTGTGACTCAAACTCATTCCAGACACCAAGTGTAAACCATATTTGTATATCCGACCCATCGTTAAAAATCTTGGAAAAATGATCAGTTCCTTGTACCATTCCAGAAAGTATCTGTCCCAACTGACCATGCTCAATATTTCCAAGAGTCAGATCAGACCAAAAATAAAATATTACGACCATGTCTAGGCTGGATCTACCCTGCCATCACCTCTAAGGCATGATAGAGTCCAAAAGCGTGTGTGAGATGAATGGTTTTATACATTATTTACATTATTCGGACAATTGTCATTGCCTTTGATGCCATAATTATTAAAACGTTTCGGCTTTTGAACGCTCCAGCCTTCTTCAGGTGGTTGGAATGTCGAACTGAACCCTTTATATTGCTCACTGGGGTAGACTGTTCTAGTTCCACGTGCTATTTTTAATGGATGTCAGTTATCAGTTATCTCCTGTTAATTTCTTAAGTTCTCCACTGCCTTGACCGGGTATTGAAATCACAATCTTTGGGTCCTCCCACTGGATCTAACTAGCGCCTTTATCCACTGTGCCATGTGTTCTAAGCAATATACTAATTCTCTTCGTATTCCATTCGAAGGTGGTAGGTTCCGCTCAGATTTCTTTTATCCAAATAATTGTTGCTCTGAAAAACAGACTCCTGAGATGATACTGCTCCGATCGCAAAGATGTTAACCTCTTTAATTTTAGGATCAACAATTGTCTATCTTATATAACAGCATAACATGAACTTCTTACATCTTCTTTCATAGAAGAGACCTTGGGCAATTCTTTCGCCTTCAGTAATATATATATATATATATATATATATATATATATATATATTAAGCATTACGCCCCGAGCAAGCCACTAAGATGCAGGGGGTTGCAAAAGATTTAGAGCGAGAGAAATTAGGCGTGATAGAAGTAAGGATGAGGAGAAGGATAGTGAATAGATCAAGGTAACTGGACATTACATTTGAATAGTTGGAGATTATAGCTCTCAGTAATTGGGAAGGGTGTTCCACAGGCGAGACGTGCGATGTATGAAGCTATTGGAGTAGAAGAGACGGCTGCATTTAAAAGTTTCTACAGTGTAAGGGTGGGAGCGGAATGCCAGCCTCGTAGGACGCTTGAATTCATGAAGTATGTGAACCAGTGAAAGCAACTCATCGGAGCAATTAGAAAAGACAGAGAGAGGCGACGGCGCGTCTGTGAGAGAGCAACTGTAGACGAGATGCCAGATCAGGGCCAATTATATTACATATCCGCCTCTGGATCTTGTCGAGAACTCCAAGGAAATCAGAAGAAGCACCAGACCATATATGGCAACAATACTCCATGCAAGGGCGAATGGTTGATTTGTAGATTTTAAATATCGATTCTGGGGAGAAAAAATTCCTGGCGCGGCACAGAGAGCCAACTTTCCTCGCGGTGGAAGAAGCAATTGACTCAATGTATTTGTTCCATCTCAGGTCAGCAGTCAACGTGAGACCGAACAGATGCAGAGAGTTGCGAGTTGCTCTCAAGAAGTTGAGCATATATATATATATATATATATATATATATATATATATATATATATGCATTCTCCGAAGTTTTTTATAACACTAATAGACTTAAGGAATGTATGATTTACTCTCTATCCTTAACACAAGTATCGTGATGAAATCGTGATCAAAAACGAAAATGATATGGTCATCATTAATTAATCATAGCTAAGGATCGGAAGCTCATGAAGCATTGATATGAAGTTATATATATATATATATATATATATATATATATATATATATATATATATATATATATATATTATTCAGGATCATGATCTCCACTCTCTCAAACCTAGCTTTTTCTTGTTGTCTTGTTTTACGTTTTCGTCCAATTTCATTTTCATGTCTTTTTTCACTATTCTTTGTACTGTCAGAGCTGAACGTCCTCCTTTACGTGCCAAACGTCTCATGGATTGAATTGGATCTTTTTTAATTGATCTCTTTAATTCTAAGTCGAAATGATGATTCGTCTTCCTTTTCTGACCTCTTGATCCAGATTTCCTCACTGTTGTTCCTTCTTTTTTTGAACATATTTACCGTTCTCTTGATGGTTCATGAATGGACTTTGATGGAAGCCAGAATATGATTTTTGCTACAAATACTGAAGGCCTGAATGACCTTTTTCCTCTCACAATTATGGTGCTGACACAAAACTATTTACTCTGTTCTCTTTCTAGCCGAATAATAAATAAATAAACTCAGTTAATTTAGTGCCTTCTTAGATATTGAACAATTTTGCTGTTACACCTGGTATATATATATATATATATATATATATATATATATATATGTCTGTGTGTGTGTGTGAATATGTGTGTATGCGAATATGTGTGAATGTGTGTGTGTGTGTGTAATAGATAAAAGTTCGATCGTAAACGGGTTTATCGCGATTGTGGAATTGTGCTAGGGTAAGAATAGGTCAAGAAGAAATGCTTGGAGACGACGTCAGGTGACACTGATTATCTAACCAATCTTTTAGCCGGTTGGCAATTCCATATTTTTTACTTTGTTCCACACTCACCTAATCTTGCCATTTTCGAAGCCATCTTGAAATGCATTGTAATGCTTACCCTCCAAGGAACTAACCATTAAGACAAATTATGAAGTCATAATGCTTGGTAATAAGAGCGAGGGCCCACGTATCAACTTTGAATGTTGCATACCAGAATCGACTAGAAACAAAAAAATAATAAGTACTTGTGAAGAGTAGTAACACACAACGGAGAATGATGCGAAAAACTCGGTATGGTGAAAGAGGTTTTCTAAAAAACGAGTAAAATATTAAAATATCGGAAAATCCCGTTCGAAACAAATACAAGAAAGAGCGTATTTTTTTTTTTTTATATATAAGACAGTGATTCTGGGAAATTGACTTGGAAAGTCATTGAGGTTTAAAATGCATTCAGCTAGCAACGTTTGAGCAACGTGTTAGATTGCATATGAGAATCAGACTTTAAGCAAGACATTGAAAGCAACTAAGACGCAAGGCGTCGGTGAGAATGGATTCAACACATAGGACAATAAATGAACAAGTGGACACAAGATGGCGATTGTCAATGCATTTAAATTTTTGAAGACCGTGGTTGACCGGGTGGCAGAAAGCTGGAAAAGCGTTTGAAAAGCAAGTGGTGTGAGAAAAGAAAATATTCGTGAAGGACTTACGGATATTTTTCAGCAATTTCTAAAAGTCATGATACAAACAGGAAAACCTCATCGAGGCAATTACTCTAAAAACAATTAGAGAAAAGGCAATGAGATGCTATGTTACGGATGTCAGAAAATCGAGATATCAGTTAGGGCAGTTAACTGCTGATTCTTCGCTGGAGTTTGTCCAGAAACTATATATATATATAAGTGAACATTGATGTCAATACTCAGAGTCGACAGGCTGTTTCATGCTAGACGCAATCGTCAGGCCGCGACTGTTGGATTTTTGTCGACTAAAAATGGGTCAGTGGTGCATTGGACGAAGAAATAGCTTTAATTATCTTCCCAGACCAAAACAAACCATTACATAAGCGATCTAAGCAATTTAAAACATCGAAAGCCGAAGATAAAAAGTAAAAATGAAAATAAATAACAAGTAAAATAAATTAACCCAAATAAATAAATTAACAAGCCACTCCCACTAAAATAACCTCCAGAATGGATTACCCACAATGCACCACTGACGCATATATATAAATAGTCAAGAAAAATCCATGACTGGCAGCCTGACGATTGCGTCTAGCATGAAACAGCCCGTCACCTCTGAGTGTTGACTTCAGTGTTCATTTTTATAGTTACATATGCTCCATCTCTGATATTGATCACTTTATCCCGTGAATATAGCACACCTTAAAACTATATATATATATATATATATATATATATATATATATATATATATATATATATATATATATGAACAGAAGCACCAGACCAGATGTGGCAGCAATATACAATGCGGGAGTGATTGGTAGGCATATAAATGTGTAGGATAGATTCTGTTGAGAATCCAACGTACCTAGCAGCAATCCTGACAAGTGATTCAATTATAATTGTTTCTTAAGAAGGTGGAATGAGTTGCTCTCCTGAAGGTTAGCACTAGACATGTCAAGGCAAGTCAAAATAGGTTCTTTAAGATGGCTTACTGTTGAAGCTAAAATGAAACTGCTCTATGTAAGTGTTGTGGTAGGATCCACCTAATTTACATAGTGGAGTACCGACCATATAAATATGGGTTGGTACCGGGAAAACGGGGGGAAGTAACAAGAGATCCAATCCAGAGACTCTGCCCGACTGCGATTAAGTCAACCCATTCTACAGGAACGGTCTTCCCAAGAATATACCAAAACTAAGTGTAAATATTGTGTACCTTTTCCTTGTTTCAATACATTTTGTTTACGTACATTTTGTATTATTATTATTCCATGATTATCCAAGCTTCAACACTTTCATTCTTTCTTTCTCTGCATTTGCATTCGTTGACAATTGCCATTTTGCTTTTTCTTTCTTTATTTTCTTTTTATTCATACCTACGTCTATATTGTTATTTTTTTATTTCCTCCTTTTTTTCTTTCTTACTTTCATTTTTATTACGTTTAAGGTTCTCTTTGAATGATTCTTCTCATTATTTCTTTAATGCTTTTATAACATTGCTGTTCTCTTTCTTTCTTTCTTTCTTTCTTTCTTTCTTTCTTTCTTAATTTTCTTGCATTTCTTTTTCTCCAATTTCGTTTTCTTTTTTCTTCTTTTTGCTTTTCGTTTATTTCTTTCTTCATTTTTTCTTTTTTTTTCCTTTTGTTTCCTTCTTTTTTTACTGTTTTTACTTTTTCTTTGACTTTGCTTCTTTCGGCTTCTTTCTTTGCCTTTTTCTGCTTCTTTCTGCTTCTTACTTTGCTTCTTTCGGCTTCTTTCTTTACTCCCTTCAGTTTCTTTCTTTGTCTTTCTTTGCTTATTTTTCTTTCTTTCTTTGCTTTCTACAGTTTCGTTCTTTGCCTCTTTTCTTTTTCTTTTTTTCTTTCTTTCTCTCCGTTTTTACTTTGCTTCTTTCTTTTCTTCTTTCCCTGCCTTTTTGTTTCTTTCTTTTCTTTCTGTTTCTATCTTTGCCTTTATCTTTCCTTTTTTCTTTTTTTTCTTTTCCCTGTTTTTAGTTTCTGTTTTATCTTTTGCCTTTTATCTTTTGCCTTTTTGTGTTTCTTTCTTTTTCTTTTCCTGTTTTTATTTGCTTCTTTCTGTTTCTATCTTTGCCTTTTTTCTTTCTTTTTCTTTGCTTCCTGTTTCTATCTTTGTTTGTTTTTCTTGCACTTTTTTCTGTTTTATCTTTGCCTTTTTTTTTTTCTTTTTGCTTCTTTTCCCTGTTTTTATTTTTCTTTTCTTTCTATCTTTGCCTTTATCTTTTGCCCTTTTCTTTGCTTCTTTTCCTGTTTTATTTCTTCTTTCTGTTGCTTTCTTTCTGTTTTTTTCTTTGCTTCTTTCCCTGTTTTTCTTTCTGTTTTATCTTTGCCTTTATCTTTTGCCTTTTTTTGTGTTTCTTTCTTTGCTTCTTTTCCCTGTTTTTATTTGCTTCTTTCTGTTTCTATCTTTGCCTTTATCTTTGCCTTTTTGTGTTTCTTTCTTTGCTTCTTTTCCCTGTTTTTTATTTGCTTTCTGTTTCTATCTTTGCCTTTTCTTTCTTTTGTGTTTCTTTTCTTGCTTCTTTTTGTTTTTTATTTGCTTCTTTTTGTTTCTATCTTTTTTTATCTTTGCCTTTTTGTGTTTCTTTCTTTGCTTCTTTTCCCTGTTTTATTTGCTTCTTTCTGTTTCTATCTTTGCCTTTATCTTTTGCCTTTTTGTTTCTTTCTTTGCCTTCTTTTTTGTTTTTATTTGTTTCTGTTTTTCTTTGCCTTTATCTTTCTTTTGTTTTCCCTTTTCCCTGTTTTTATTTGCTTCTTTCTGTTTCTATCTTTGCCTTTATCTTTGCCTTTTTGTGTTTCTTTCTTTGCTTCTTTTCCCTGTTTTTATTTGCTTCTTTCTGTTTCTATCTTTGCCTTTATCTTTGCCTTTTTGTGTTTCTTTCTTTGCTTCTTTTCCCTGTTTTTATTTGCTTCTTTCTGTTTCTATCTTTGCCTTTATCTTTGCCTTTTTTGTTTCTTTTTCTTTGCTTCTTTCCCTGTTTTATTTGCTTCTTTCTGTTTCTATCTTTGCCCTTTTTTGCCTTTTTTATTTGCTTCTTTTCCTGTTTTTATTTGCTTCTTTTGTTTCTTTATCTTTGCCTTTATTTGCCTTTTTGTGTTTCTTTCTTTTGCTTCTTTTCCCTGTTTTGTTGCTTCTTTTTCTGTTTTTTTGCCTTTATCTTTGCCTTTTGTGTTTCTTTCTTTGCTTCTTTTTTGTTTTTTGCTTCTTTCTGTTTCTATCTTTGCCTTTTCTTTGCCTTTTTCTTTTCCTTTGCTTTTTTTTTTTGCTTCTTTCTGTTTCTATCTTTGCCTTTATCTTTGCCTTTTTGTGTTTCTTTCTTTGCTTCTTTTCCCTGTTTTTATTTGCTTCTTTCTGTTTCTATCTTTGCCTTTATCTTTGCCTTTTTGTGTTTTTTGTGCTTCTTTCTGTTTCTATCTTTGCCTTTATCTTTTGCCTTTTTGTGTTTCTTTTTTGCTTCTTTTCCCTGTTTTTATTTGCTTCTTTCTTTTCTATCTTTTGCCTTTATCTTTGCCTTTTTGTATTTTTTCCCTTTTTTTTTATTTGCTTCTTTCTGTTTCTATCTTTGCCTTTATCTTTGCCTTTTGTGTTTTCTTTCTTTTTCTTTTTGTTTTATTTGCTTCTTTCTGTTTCTATCTTTGCTTTATCTTTGCCTTTTTTTGCTTCTTTTCCCTGTTTTTTATTTGCTTCTTTCTGTTTCTATCTTTGCCTTTATCTTTGCCTTTTTTGTTTCTTTCTTTTGCTTCTTTTTTTTTTTTTTGCTTTTCTGTTTCTTTGCCTTTTCTTTGCCCTGTTTTTTTCTTTGCTTCTTTTCCCTGTTTTATCCTTTATCTTTTGCCTTTGCCTTTTTTGTGTTTCTTTCTTTGCTTCTTTTCCCTGTTTTATTTGCTTCTTTTTGTTTCTATCTTTGCCTTTATCTTTTGCCTTTTGTGTTTCTTTTTTGCTTCTTTTCCCTGTTTTTATTTGCTTCTTTCTGTTTTTCTTTTTGTTTCTTTCTTTTTTGTTTCTTTCTTTTTCCCTGTTTTTATTTGCTTCTTTCTGTTTCTATCTTTGCCTTTATCTTTGCCTTTTTTGTTTCTTTTCTTTGTTCTTTTCCTGTTTTTATTTTTTTCTGTTTTTTATTTTTCTTTTTGCTTTATGTTTTTTTTCCTTTGTGTTTTTCTTTGCTTCTTTTCTGTTTTTTCTTTCTTTGCCTTTATCTTTTGCCTTTTGTGTTTTTTTCTTTGCTTCTTTTCCCTGTTTTTATTTGCTTCTTTCTGTTTCTATCTTTGCCTTTATCTTTGCCTTTTTGTGTTTTTTCTTTCTTTTGTTTTTCTTTTTCTTTGTTTTATCTTTGCCTTTATCTTTCTTTTGTGTTTCTTTCTTTGCTTCTTTTCCCTTTGCTTCTTTTGTGTTTCTTTGCCTTTATCTTTTGCCTTTTTTGTTTCTTTTCTTCCCTGTTTTATTTGCTTCTTCTGTTTCTATCTTTTATCTTTTGCCTTTTGTGTTTCTTTCTTTCTTTTTGTTTTTTTGCTTTTCTGTTTTTTCTTTTTCCTGTTTCTATCTTTTGCCTTTATCTTTGCCTTTTTTGTGTTTCTTTTTGCTTCTTTTCCTGTTTTTTATTGCTTCTTTTCTGTTTCTATTTTTCTTTGCCTTTTTGTTTTCTTTCTTTGCTTCTTTCCCTGTTTTTTTTTCTTTTCTGTTTCTATCTTTTGCCTTTATCTTTGCCTTTTTGTGTTTCTTTCTTCTTTTTCCCTGTTTTATTTGCTTTTTCTGTTTTATCTTTGCCTTTTCTTTGCCTTTTGTTTTCTTTTTTGCTTTTTCCCTGTTTTTTTGCTTTTTTCTGTTTCTATCTTTGCCTTTATCTTTTTGCTTTTTGTGTTTCTTTTTTGCTTCTTTTCCCTGTTTTTTTTATTTGCTTCTTTCTTTTTTTTTTGCCTTTTTTGTTTTCTTTTTGCTTCTTTTCCCTGTTTTTATTTGCTTCTTTCTGTTTCTATCTTTGCCTTTATCTTTTGTTTCTTTCTTTGTGTTTTCTTTTTTCTTTCTTTTGTTTTCTTTTCTTTTTTCTTTTCTTTGCCTTTTCCTTCTTTCTTTGCTTCTTTCCTGTTTTTGTTTTTTCTTTCTGTTTCTATCTTTGCCTTTATCTTTGCCTTTTTGTGTTTTTTCTTTCTTCTTTTCCTGTTTTTTTATTTGCTTCTTTCTGTTTCTATCTTTGCCTTTATCTTTGCCTTTTGTGTTTCTTTCTTTCTTCTTTTCCCTGTTTTTTTTGTTCTTTCTGTTTTATCTTTTGCCTTTATCTTTGCCTTTTTCTTTTCTTTCTTTGCTTCTTTTCCCTTTCTTGTTTGCCTTTTCTTTTTGCTTTGCTTCTTTTTCTGCTTCTTTCTGTTTTATCTTTGCCTTTATCTTTGCCTTTTGTGTTTCTTTCTTATTTTCCCTGTTTTTTTTGCTTCTTTCTGTTTTATCTTTGCCTTTTCTTTGCCTTTTTTGTGTTTCTTTTTGCTTCTTTTCCCTGTTTTTTTTTTGCTTCTTTCTGTTTCTATCTTTCTTTATCGCCTTTTGTGTTTTCTTTTCTTTCTTTTTCCCTGTTTTTTATTTCTTTTTCTTCTTTTCTTTGCCTTTTTGTATTTCTTTCTTTGCTTCTTTCCCTGTTTTATTTGCTTCTTTCTGTTTCTATCTTTGCCTTTTTTTTTCTTTCTTTTTCTTTTCCTTGTTTTTTTATTTGCTTCTTTTGTTTTATCTTTGCCTTTTTTGTCTTTCTTTTTCCTTGTTTCTTTTTTATTTCTTTGTTTTTATTTGTCTTTGCCTTTTGTGTTTTTCTTTTCTTTTCCCTTTTTTTTTCTTCTTTTTTTTTTTCCTGTTTTTTGCTTTTCTATCTTTGCCTTTATTTTCTTTTTTTGCTTCTTTCCCTGTTTTTTGTTTATCTTTTGCCTTTTTAATTTTTTTCCTGTTTTTATTTGCTTTTTTGTTTCTTTCTTTGCTTCTTTCTACTTCTTTCTTTACTCTTTTCTCTTTCTTTGTTTCTTTTCCCTCTATTTCTTTGCCTTTTTTTCTGTTTCTTACTTTGCTTCCCGTCTGCTTCTTTCTTTGCTTCTCCCTGCTTTTTTCTTTGCTTCCAGCTCTTGCTTTCTTTGCATCTTTACGTTTTTTTCTTTGCTTCATTTCCCTGTCTTTCTTTGCTTCTTTCTCATACTTTCTTTTCTTCCTTCTACTTTTTCTTTACTTCTTCTGTTTCTTTCTTTGCTTCTTTCCGTTTCTTTTCTTCCTTCTTTTCCTCTTCTTTCTGTTTCTTTATTTGCCTATTTCTGCTCCTTAATTTCCTTCTTCCTACTTTTTCCCTTGCTTTCTTTTCTTTCCTGCTTTGCATCTTTCCGTTTCTTTCTTTTCTTCTTTTCCCTTTCTGTCTGTCTTTCTTTCTTTCTTTCTTTCTTTGCTTTTATCTTTGTTTATATGTCTGCTTTTCTTTTCTCTTAATTTCTATGCATTTTCTAATTTTTTCTGTTCATGTTTTAATTATTTTTCTTTCTCTTTCACTTTCTTTCTTTCTTTCTCTTACCTTTCTTTATGCCGTTGCCCTTTTTCCCATTGTATTTCTTTCTTTTGTTTTGTCTTTCTTATTCTTTTTCACTTTAATGTATTTTCTTTCTTTCTTTCTTCTTTTCTTTCTATCTTTTCTTTCTTTCTCATAAACCTATCCATTAATATCTTTTCTTACTTTTCTTTTACAAAATTTTTTACACTAATCTTTTCTTTTCTTTAATATGTCTCTCTCTCTAATTTTTGCCTTCGTCTTCGATCTCCTCCATCCACTTCGTGTTTGTCTGTCTCTCTTGGTTTTGTAGCCTAAATTTCTTCATATTATTGAGAGAGACTTCAGATTTGTTCACCCTCTTTCAGCTAGGCTTTTAATTAAAATCCTAATTACCTGTGGGGTAGGCTGATCCAAAAATACATTTCTTTGACAGAATTGCATATGTCTGAGAGGAACAGCAATCTGAAATACCACACAGAGTTGGATATCTTAATCATTTCTAGTTCCAGTTCTGTTTGAGGCAAAATGTAGAAGCAGTCCCACACTTTCTTGTAAGCCAGAAGATTACAAGCCACTTTAATGCCAGGAAATTTCATTATTAACGAAAAGTTTTCCATGAAAATAATCTGTTATATATTTTTAGAAAAATCGAAATATGATTTAAGATTGGTTCTTAATCTTTCAATTAGTTCATCGGCGGAATTATCAAGGTTACAGTGGCCGGCTCTCTTTATATGCAGCCACTACAGCTGAATACGAATACTAAACTCTCAGCGTAGTGGGTCGTCTGCTTCTCGTAAAGAAGGTTAAAACTCTCGGAAAAGTAACCACATACAAAGCAAATGATTAATGACCCAGACATAAACGATGGATAGATAACTATTCTCTAACCAACATTTACCTATCTCTTGACGAAGCAAATTCTAATTGACACAAAAATAAACAACCTGCATTTACACATCATCGAACCAAGCAAATACTTACAGATATAAACGACTTATATATGCATTTCATCGAACTAAGCAAATGCTTATAGGCTCAGATATTAACGACTAATACTTATATATCCTTGAAACAAGTAAATACTTATAGACTAGACTCACATAGCAGCTGATCTCGATATTCTCATCATAATCGGTCTGTCCGTTTAAAACTTGAAAAAAAATTCTTCTTTTTTTAATGTGCCATGTCCGTTCAGGACGTAGGCGATCATGGCTCTCCACCTCACTCTATCCCTTGCAGCTCTCAACAAGTTCCTTTCCCTTTGCTTCCTCCCCCAGGCCACGTTCTGACATCCACTTGCTTAAGTTCGCCAGGTATGTCTCGTTCTTTTCCCTTGTTTCTCTTTCCCTCTAGTCGAAGCGCGACTATCAGATTCTCCGGGCCTTCCTTCCTCATTATGTGTCCCAGAAACTTCAGCTGCCTCTTCCTGATATTAAGTATAAGCCCCCTCCTTGTTTGCAACCACTCTAAGATCTCATCCTTGCTCACACACTCGGTCTATGATATCCTTAGAATCTTTCTGTAGAACCACATTTCTGTCGCCTCAAGTCTCTTCTTCATCTTTGAGGAAATCATCCAACATTCGCTACTATAAAGAAGGACAGATATCACGTAACAGCTCAGTATTCTTTTCTTTGTTACCAAAGATATCCTCCTGTCTCGCAGTATTCTGTCCAGATTTTGGAATGTGTCCTTGGCCATCCCAATACGTCTATGGATCTCAGTGTCACACTTACCGAATTACTGATTGTAAAATATAGGCAGGACGATATTTTCAAGACCCAGCTTCACTTTCTTTTTATCTTAATAATTTTTTAATAATCTTTTAATCTCTATAATCTTTTACGGATTCCATGATGTTCTTCTAATGGCTGTATGAATTCGTAGGTCTCTTTCTCTAAAAAATCGACTCTCGCTTTCAGTTTGATGAAAATGGGTATCTTCGTTTTGTCTGATCGGGAAGAACTTTTCCAGTTTTTCGTCTCTGATATTAAACTTTTTAGTTGTTTTTTTTTTTCTACTACCTAGTTAAGAAATCTTATTTCCAATATAAAACCGAGAAAAAAAAACAAAGCCAAAATACAAAGAATGTTTCCTTTTCTCTCATCTTACCAATAAAAATACTTGAAATTGTCTTCAGGTCAAACTGAAATTTTAATTACAAGTCGAC
The DNA here is from genome assembly GCA_903632075.3 of Acanthosepion pharaonis. Taxonomy (NCBI): domain Eukaryota; kingdom Metazoa; phylum Mollusca; class Cephalopoda; order Sepiida; family Sepiidae; genus Acanthosepion; species Acanthosepion pharaonis. The sequence continues at coordinate 163,247 of CAHIKZ030003526.1, forward strand.
AGCGTCCTTCTTCTAATATGGAAGTCATTAAATTATGTGAAATATTGAAAAAACATCTAGCGATAATTTGCCGGAGGAAACGGAACATTTTAAAATATTAAAGTGGATGTTTAATTAAAAAAAATGCTGGGTAGGAGAGGCTCATTCAAGTACATCGCGCTAAATCCTGAAAGGAATTATCGGATAAGAATACTTTTAAAGTGAAGGAATCCTCTAAAAATAGCAAAATAAACCAAGCGTTTGTTTTTTCAATATTATTTACGTCCCCAAAGAGGATTACCACTGAAAATGATTTGAAACGTAAAAAAATACCTATATATAGGACATACAACTATATACATAGAATTTTGAATGTTTACATTTATTTACCAAGAATATATTAATATTCTTGATTTATCTGCATGCCACAAGATCTATCTATCTATCTATCTATCTATCTATCTATCTATGTATTTCCCAGTCTTTTCATATTTATCTTTTCATATCTATCTATCTATCTATCTATCTATGTATTTCCCAGTCTTTTCATATCTATCTATCTATCTATCTATCTATCTATTCATCCTATCTATCTATCTCCCAGTTTTTTTATATCTATCTATCTATCTATCTATCTATCTTTTTTATCTATCTATCTATCTATCTATCTATCTATCCATCTCTTTCTTCATTCATTCATTCATCTATCTATCTATCTATTTCATATCTATCTATCTATCTATCTATCTATTTCCCAGTTTTTTTTCATATATCTATCATCTATCTATCTATCTATCTATTTCCCCATCTATCTATATCTATCTATCTATCTCCCAGTTTTTTTTTTTTATATCTATCTATCTATCTATCTATTTCCCTGTCTTTCATATCTATCTATCTATCTATCTCCCAGTTTTTTTTTATATCTATCTATCTATCTATCTATCTATCTATCTATTTCCCAGTCTTCTTTTCATATCTATCTATCTCCCTAGTCTTTTCATTTCTTTTCTTTCTTTCTTTCTTTCTTTCTTTTCTTTCTTTCTTTTTCTTTCTTTCTTTCTCATTCTTTTTATATCTATTTCGTTATCTATCTATTTATCTGATCGTTCTGAAGCGAACAATTCTTATCATTTTTTTCCCGAACATTTCCCTCCTCCATATCTCTTTCCAGGTCTTTCAGTGTGTTGACCGAAGGCATTTCTTGCTCGTCTACACTTGATCGTTTCCCATAATTTGATCCGATAGTATAAGGTGTTGCACATCGTGTTTAATCTCCACTAATTGCCACCAAACTGCACTCGCCTTTCACGGATTGTGTACGTAATCATTGCTAGGTTTCCCATACATTTCTTTTTTTCTGGGTGTATTTTGTTTCCAGCTGACATTTAACGCTATCCTCAGTCGTCGAGACGATGTATCAGTTAGGATTTTTTTGTTTTTTTTTTTTGCCAGTGATTTACATAACGTCCAACTGAATGTATTAAAGAATTGTTTCAGTTATTGAAATAAAAAGTTACACATGTAGAACTTTCATTTTCGACATCTAGACTCTACTTATTTAAAAAAAAACAAATTCACCATGAATAAGGCAGTAAAGCCACTAAGACCTTTCGCAACCACTAATATGACTATTGGTGAATTAGCTCCTTTCCTTGAAAAGAAAAATAACTAAAATATATACCTTTCTAACTAATGTACTGTCTGATTACTTCCTCCTAATTTTCAAAACCGCTACTCGGGGATGCTTTCAAGATTATAAATACACTGCGGTAAAATTTTATCATTCTCTTTTTACTTTTCCGCTCATACGACAACATGTAAATTTCTCGCGGAAGAGCGCATTCCCTTTTGGGAAACGCTAGAACAATACATAAATCCACACACGTACGTACGTACATTTAGTCATCTCTTATACTTTGGATCAAAACAGTTTTCACATTCATTTGTGACAAACATTATTGTCAAAAACATCACTTGTAATCCTTTGTTGTTAATACATTATTATTTGTTTGTAAATATATATTGGTTTTTGTCGTTTTTTTGTACATTTCTTTACGCGGACTCACATTCCGAGTCCGCCATGTTCTTTGTGGGCATTTCAGGAGACACACGTCTTTATCTCCCAATACGTTTACCGGCGCGGTTACATTGGTAACTAGACGTGAAATAATTAAAACAGAAAACATTATGAAGGAGCGAGAATAATAGATGAGTAATCAGGAGGAAAGTAGATAACGATTGACATTGCATTTAAATTTTTGAAGAGCAGCTTAGCAGGAAATCATGGTATCGGAAGGAAGTTCCACAAGCGGGTAGTACGAGAAAAGACATTGTTAGCCTAGGACGTACGGTTACATATAACCAATTCAACTGTAAATTTATGAGATCCTGTTGCCAATGTGGTACAATACTTAAATTCATAAAGTTTAGGTACCAAAGCAAAGAGCACATTCGAACAATTACCACGAAAGTATTTATAGAAAAGGCACAGGAAGTAACTTTACGACGATGACTGAAGCCAAGACTCCAGGTTAGGCCAAATAATATTGCTAATTCTCCTTTGCATTTTTTTTTCAAGAATCCCAAATTAAATAGCAGGATCACCGTACCACATATGTCAGCAATATTCTAAGCATGTAGAACAGTAGACTGATAGATATGTAAGATAGATTTCAGAGATAAAAAATTGTCTAGCACAACACAATGAACCACTTTCTTAGAAGCTGACCTAGCTCTGGATTCAATATAGTCTTTCGACAGCAAAATTATCCAATTGTTAGATCAAGCTTTGAACCAGTTTATCATAGAAATGATTAAAGATATCTTACCGGAATACCCCGAGGTTTTTATAACATTATTGGACTCTACTTTGAACAATAAGAATGTATTTAGCTCTAAATTGAAATAATGATCCCGCTTGTTGCTTTGACATACTAATTCAGTTTTCCTCTCTACTTTTCCGCCTTTTTTAAACATATTCACATTCTCTTGATGGTTCTTGAACGGATTTGAAGTTACTTACAATCTCAGCAGATGCTCAAAATGTTGGCTTTTATTTTACAGACATTTATTATTTCGGTGACCTACTGCTTAGGCAAGGATGACCAAAGTGTCCAGTGGGATAGCTGCAGTTGAAATGCAGTTTCAATTTCTTGTCTAAGGCCTGCCAATGTAATGACATCTTTTGAGAAAATATCATACTGGTGTGATATGTTATCTCAATTTGATAAAATTAGGAAAGACGGGTTTTTATTTTCTGGAAATCTGTACACATTTTTGGGTTTGAATTGTATATATATATATATATATATATATATATATATATATATATATATATATATATATATATATATTGTTTGTGTTAATTATTCTTTCTATTTCTCCACATAATTCATCGCTAAAGATCCTGAAAAAAGATCGGTCATCTGTTCCGCTCCAGTAAGTTCCATAACTCCTCCTGTTTTCCTTTTTCTTGACAAGAGCCAGATCAGGCCGAAAATGGGGTACTGCTGCCATATACAGACAAGAGAAGTCCATTCTTCACTTTACAGTTTCAATAAAGTTCGAAAGCGTATACGTGGCATTGTGTATAATGAATTATTTTTCGCCCTACAACCACTTTCCACACAGCTGAAACATTGCATGCCTCTGGTTATTCTACCGCTAATCCCATGGAAAATGTTTAGAATAACTACATTCTTTAGTTTCACCAGTTACACCCATAAGACCCACCATGCCACCTAAATTGTAACGAATCACCCCTTAATATATCATATCTCGACCAACATCTTCCATCGAAGCACAACTTTGTGGAAGAGACACACAAGACGATGCTTCTCCGCTCACGAGAGTCTTAACTTATTCCAGTTTAGTTAACTGTTAGCTAGCCATCAAATCCTCATAAAATATAACCCTTATTCTGTAACCCTCTACCTCGAGCTGCTCTTGGGTCTTCTGAATATTATTCTAAAAAGTGCAACTAATATTATTATTATTAACAAACAAAATAATTGATGTAACTCTTCCAATTTTTTGCAATACGAGAAGAGCGCGATTTACGAAAATAAATAGAAAGCAAAAGCACTGTCATTAACACTGTTTCGACAGTAGGTTTGTCTTCTTCAATTTGTATTGAAAGATTGCATACAAATCTAAAAAGAATGAAAATACCAGTATTTGTACAAGTATCGCTTGTGTTGAGAAACATGGTTGGACGGGTCAACAACGTGACAAAACGAATGTAACGCATCTGAAGTGAATGAAATGAAAATAAAACAGAAGCTATATAATAAAGATCGTGCTCATGTCAAAAATATTTGATTAATTACTATTCTCTACGCATTATTATTATTATTATTATTATTTCTAGACTCAAAATAATGTCTATCTAAATCTATATAGTCATCCACAGTTTCGTTATATCCGCTATATAGTCATCCGCTGTTTCGTTATATCACAGCTCTTCATTGCGGCTAGACGTCCGAATTGACATCAGTCAGATGTCTTACCTCTAGGCCGGCAGGGAAGGAAGGGAATTTTAACGTCTTTCTCTATACGAAATACGCCAGCAGTTCATAGAACTCAATTCAATTTTAACTGAAAAGTAAGGCTTGATAGCAGGGAGTCGATGATTTTTAAAACCACCTTTTTCCTTAGCTCAACCGGATTTCCGGGAATATATATATATATATATATATATATATATATATATATATATATATATATATATATATATATAATATCTGAAGTTGATAGCTGCGGCTGCGATCTTGCGTGTATGTACGTTTTTTATTACAGACAAACACACAGATATATATAAACGATTGAATTTTATTTTCAATCGAATTGTATTTTTATTAATACAGTGCTCAGTATCTTACCAACAGGACCACCTATCATGTAAATGTCACGTTTTCATATTTCATTGAAAATATGACAAACATACGTCACATTATTTAGAAGATCCGGAAAGCGTAACATTTGCAGTATATATATATATATATATATATATATATATATATATATATAGGATGATAGTAAAGAAAGTAACTCCCCATTTTAAAATACTAATAATTGATTAATTAACTATCATTTTTACAAGAAATGGATATGAAAAGTAAAACGTTTAGCATGAGGTTTTATCTAAAATTTGATATGGGCATCAGATTTAGCTACCAGCTTCTCGAACCATCCAGGAATTGTGTCAAGTGATATCACAAGGAACACTCGTGGTATGGAAGACATTCACTCAGGTATGTGCCATGCGTGATACACTCTTAGGCGATCATGTATCTTTCGATACATGACTGACGAAGCAGAATTTTCCCGCAGTAGGTTCCATTTTCGTCAGCGTTAAACCAGTTCTCTGCAAGACTATAGAAAACGGACTGATGGAAGACATTACATCTTGTATTTGCCCTTCAAGTCCTTCCAAAATTTGGCATAGCTGACATGCAAAGGAAAAAGTCACATGGGGTTAAGTCAGGTCCCCTGACTGGCCATCCATATATAAAATAGGGACTTACTTTTCAAACATATATATATATATATATATATATATATATATATATATATATATATATATGTGTGTGTGTGTGTGTGTCTGTGTGTGTGTGTGTGTATATATATATATATATATAAATATATATATATATATATATATATATATATATATATATATATACTGAAGCTCTTAATGTACAGCCAGTTAGGTCAGGGGTACAGGAATGTAGGACGCCCATGGCTAAGAAACAAATTCAAGCTGAATATACCACATAACACCCTTGAGCGCTTAGCCTTGGAGCGGGTAGAATGTAGATGAACGCCTTTTCAATCTGCCTATCTGAATCATCTTCAAGAAGCGAGAGCAAGATCCAAAAGCTCTGCCAATCTAACAGTGGTCTCATCTCACAATCCTCACACTTGCTCCATATGTGGCCTCCTTTGTAAATCACAAGCGGGTCTTAAATGCCACTTAAGATTATCGCACAAACTTTCATGACTGAATCAATAAGCTGGCAGATCCTCATACGTCGAAACCGACGGGAGAGTCCATTATCACACACACACACACACACACACTCATTTATATATATACACATATATATATATATATATATATATATATATAAACATAAAGAACGTATAAATATATATAAAAATATATATATATATATATATATATATATATATATATATATATATCGGTTGGAGCTGCCTAGTTTTCACTTTCCAATCTCAATAAAGTCCCAAATCATTTACACGGACTTGTGTGCAATTATTCTTTCCCAGACAATCCCTTTCCCACAGACGAAATATTGCAAGCTGCTCTATCGCTAATTCCAGGGCACGTGTTCTTACAAGCCACGACCCTTATTCCCACCGTCCCTGTCCTTTGAAAGTGGGAGCCGCCATACCACGTACGCAAGAGCCCTTCGTATTCCATTTGTAAGGAGTAAGTTCCTTTCGGACTGCATCTTTGTGGAAAAGACTCCGGCAGAATTTTTTCCACAGTAACTAGAATCTTGCTCTCTTCATGAGTACGGTTAACCATTTTCTTTTCTTGCACAGAACGATGAACTTAACTTCTTGCCTTTTCTTATGCTCATATAACACCACTCAGTAACCTTTTACCTTGATTGGCTCATGCCTTGTATTGGGTGAACATTAGTAAATAAAATAATCAAATTTCTTATTGCTATATAGTTGTTTGTGTAGGTGTTTTTGAAATAGTAGATTATCTTCTATCGTCTTGGCTTTTAATAATGCAATCATGCCCTTCAACAGGAGTCGAGACCATATATGGTACCACCGTTTCCTGACGAAATATTCTGTTTTAAAAACAATGGTGTCTAGTCCAGCACCTTTATCCACTAAATATAACATATATAAAATTATCAGAGATAATGTTGGAATATGTTGCATATTAATCCATTTATTTCTAAAAAGTAACACACACAGAATTCCAAAGCACAGAGCGTGAATAGACATATTTTGAACAACATGGACGAAATATGAGGATAAATTCTCTGTCCAAAATATTAAAAAAAAAACTGTATATTTGTCAGGTTGTATGAACCAAAATACGCATTTTCACAAACTCACGACTGATCACGTGTACACTAATCAGTTTGGTTTCAAGTGAAACCAAAATAAATCCTTGAACTGGCTTTGTTCCAACGGACACCACCCAGAAATCAAAGGTGGAAAGAAATCTGTTTATGAGGGATAGATGACATGAAATCGAAGAGATAAATATTGACATTGGAAAGTGGCCCGAACGGGACTTGTGGTGGGATGAAGGATTAGCCATTTCTTAAATTGGTAAGGGCTATTGAAATATTAGCTGTTTCCTTATAAGAAAAAGTTTAGTATTCATTGACCAAGCATCGAGTACTAGTTTCAAGTGAAATCATTTTCTTAAAATACTATAAAATAGGTTTCCCAATTTCTGTATCTCTTTCCGGTATTACGGTGTAGGGTTGGGGTCCTTCTTAACCATTTACTTGAAGTGTGGAACCACAGTATCTTGATTATGGTATTATTTCTCTTCGAATTATATGTGGTATCCATTTTTGTTGAAACTTGACTCATGCATGGAATAATAATGCAACACAAAATGTACTTAGAACAAAATGTATTGAAACAAGAAAGTGTACACAATATTTACATATAGTCTTTTGTATATTCCTGGTAAGACCGTTCCTGGAGAATGTGTTGACTGAGTCGCAGTCGGGCAGAGTCTCTGGTTGAATCTCTTGATTCCTCCCTCTCTTCCCGGTACCAACCATATTTATATGGTCGGTACTCCACTATGCAAATTAGGTGGATCCTACCACAACAATTTTAGAATTTGCTGCTGTTAAAAGTCCTCAAGTAATGTGATTTGGTACAGTGACTGGTTTGTGATTCTGTCGCGCCAGTCCACAACATTCAAAGAAAGATGGTTTTTGCGAAGATTTACAAGGTTGGAGGCGTTTAAATATTGATCCCGCTGGTTGACTATTCAATAATAAATCTCGATTAAATTCTACAGAAGTGAGCAGACACGAATGTTTAAAACCTGCATAAAGCTAAATGGCTGGTAATTGAATGACAACATTGATAAAGCCCTAGCTAACATTTTTCGTTCCAATGTTTGTATTGATGTAGTCCTTTATATGCAGAGGGAAGGGACGAAATTATAATCAAACGTTTGTTATAATAAAACATCAAGAGAAATCCAGAGGGACACTTAATTTTTTATTTAAACTTTACGTTTCTAGGGTCCAATATATATAGAAGGACACAATTAGTCTTTTCATTCAGTTTCTTAACGTTTTTAGACTACTGCTTTTAAATATCCCACGATGTAAGGGTAGTAATTTTATTAAGAATAGTTAAATGCTGTATTAAACTGGACGTAAATTTTCCGTGAAAGACGCAATTTATTTCTTAATTCTGACATTCATTTACCCGGTTTTGTTTTTATATATTGAATTTATATATCATATTCTTCTACAAATTTTAAATGTTTCTGTGTTCCGTGAAGCAAATGATTAAGAAACACACTGACATGAGAAATAAAGAAAATTCAAGAAAAATTATGTATGATGATCAGTGTCAGCCGTTATATTGTCAAATGAAAACATTTGAAGGATGTCATTGAAATTGTTTCACAACGACCCTGACAAAGTAGGTCACTAAGTCACCTGATTTATCAGGGTCGCTTGATAGTTGTGCTAGCAAAATATCACAAGTCATCGGGACCGATATTTTCAGCGCGCAGGCCTTGTTCAGACTGTTCATCACACTTGATAATGCGCTCTCTTCCAGAAACTATGAATAAGGTCAGCCCAGCAAAGTAGATCAAAGTCTGCTTAAAATATCCAGATTTCTCACATACACTCTTGTATTTTGGTCACCTGGCTGAGGGTAATGAACATTCGGTTTCTGATCATGAGATCCGCTTTCGTATTTCATCAAGGTCAGTTGAATTCTTGATGTTACCAGTCTGGATGGAGGTTGATCCCCGTGTGCGACATTTTTGGAAAGTATCTGAAAACTGTTCTCTTTTTTTTTCAAACCTAGTAAGTGAAAATGGGTAGACGATACATTGGCTGCCTCTATGGTGCAACAACAGTTTCAACATGCTTAACTGGACCATAGCTGACATTAAGTGAATGGACGCCAAAACTAGAAAGCTTCTCACTTGCTGCTTCTCACTTGCCACCGTATGCATTGGCTGTATGTCCCAAGAGGAAGTGGATTAGTTCAACTAGAATTGTCTTACA
>CAHIKZ030003526.1:177500-242500 GCA_903632075.3 Acanthosepion pharaonis
TATATATATATATATATATATATATATATATATATATATATATATATATATATATATATCATCATATTTATAGCTATCTATACATCAAAATCTATCTATCTGTGTATCTATCTATCCTTTGAGGGGTTCTCCCTTTTTACACAAATAGACTCACTCAGTATATACATATACTACGTCTACGTGAAGACCCGAGAGAACAAAAGTCGAGTCCAGAGTGACAGAGTAAAAGGTTGCAGGTAACCGGAAGAGTGAGGGTGAGGTAACAGCGTTGTAGGAGTCACAGTGAGCGAGCACGTAGACTCAGTAAGAAGTCATACAGCGATACTTCAATACCAAAGACTGTATATATATTTTGCTACTAACCCGTATTCCTGGAACTACTAACCTTCTTTACCAGTTTGTATTATTACGTTAATACATTATTTTCCTATATTCATTCTTGGTGCTTGTTATTTATTGGTACCGGATTTCAACCCGGAATCCACAACACTATCTATATAGATGCCGATAATAGGTCGATATGTGAATATTCACTGCATGGTGAGTGTCAGTTTTATGCTTCCAGGCATTCTTCAGACCATGTGTCACGTCTACTTTATTGAGTTCTACGAATGGACAACTGGGGAATAAGAGAAGTGGTATAAGAAGAAAATCAGCCCTTCACATTTTATTTGCGTGTTGTTTTGTATTTTTTTCTAGTTGCCATATAAAAAAAAAACGTGTTGTTCTATTTTACTGTGATGAGAGAGGACCTATAAACCGTTTTAGCTGTTTATAATCGCTATATTTCGGTATTACCAATTGACAGTAATATATAATTTTGTTGGACAGTGGTCACATCACGTTGAAACACCGGTCACCGTGCCATCACCGAAGTTAAGAAATGTCGAGCCTGGTTAGTACCGAAATGAGTAACCGCATTGGGAAATCATGTGCTGTAAAATTGGATGTGCGGGTGCTGAAATATATAAAAGCTCGAAATTATTAATCAGAGGGTCGAGTTTCCAATTCCCTTTGAATCTGTTATATTCACTTACGCACAAATACCCTTGGGAAAGGCATGAATACAGTTCTTATCCTCCGACCTATGTGTTCATGATTTATATAATAACCAATACTATCTCAAAAAACAAACGAACAAACACATTCTTACAATCTAAAAATATTTCTGGCTTCAAACAACCTGCATTTGGTTGTTAAGCCGTAAAAAAACGAATCTATATTGTTACCCCTCGTTTTGCTATGGATGTTATTTTAACATGTCTGTTGCTATTGCTGTAGTATAATAGTTACAGGCAGATTACAATTAAGCTTCTCAACCATGCTGTGTGCTTCCAGAGAGATGGCTGGTAGGTCTTAATGTAAATGGATTAATTCTGAATTTTATTTGAAGGTGTATGACCATTCAAATGGAATTCAGAATTAGCCTTCTTTATTAATAAAACATGTCTTGGCTGTAAATCTAGGCACATTGCTTGATGTTTTTAGTAAATATTCATCTATCGCGGAACCATATGTATTGACGCACTTTGGCGTTGGGGATATTGATCTAAGAGATGATAGGTCGTAGCATCTAAACGATGTATCCCTGTGAAAATATTTGAAGATACGGATGCAAGAGGGATTGTTCAGAAACGAGTTACAATCCGTTATACAAGTTATATTGTATACTAGCAGTAGACCACGGTCTTGCCCGAGGATGTAACAGTAAGAGATAGATCAAGTATCGACCATCATAAAGACTGAAAAATAAAATTGACAAAGATTATTGTTTAAGGTTGACGGAAACGCATGTCTTTATTAGCTTTTTTTTTTTTGTTTTTTTTCTGAATTGGTCAAACCCAAACTCAAACAAAAACATTGTTTTCAATCATTCTGAGTCTATCGATTGAATAGAATTTTATTATAAACAATTGTCTTGTAAATGGAATTTTTAAAGCATTCTGAATGTCAAGGACACATGGCACAGTGGATAAAGGCGTTGGTTAGATCCAGTGACAGGCCCAAAGAAGGTGAGTTCAATTCCTGGTTAAGGCAGTGGAGAACTTTCAGAGGGAAAATTAGCAGGAGATAACTGATAACTGACATCCATCAAACATGGCACGTGGAACTAGAACAGTCTACCCCAGTGATCGAAATAAAGGGTTCAGTTCGAAATTCCAACCACCTGAAGAAGGCCGAAGCGTACAACGGCCGAAACGTTGTGACAAATATGGCGACAAAGATGAGGACAATAGTCCGACTAATGTAAATACTGTAATTTAAGAAGCATATGAAGCATCATGGCTAAAATAGACAAGCGCGTTTGACTGAAATTAGCAACTGAAACTAGAATTCTCTGTGCACCTTTCATAAGAAAAGGTATGCTGGCTAAAGAAGTTATCTTCGTTCCCACGACAAAAACGTTTTTTCTCTCTAGAATCTGCCATAAATATGTCTATGCTTAGAATATTGCTGACACATATGGTCCGGTGACCTTTTAGTTTTTTGTTTTTTTTTAATTTTATCTGTGTCATTAAAGAAATTCGATTTTAAAAAATTTAAACGGAATTATTTTAATTCTAGCTAGAATATTGATCATTGTCTTATTTGAAATTAAGTTGGAAAGGAAGCAAATTAAAATGAATCTCTGGGATATTAGCCGTAGGGAACTTTTTTGACACCGACATTTTTGATTCATATTGATCTGAAAAAAAAAATATCCCCCTTCTAATAAAATGAAAGAACACTATTTATTCTGAAGAAAGATGTATTAACAGTGCCATGAGCTATGAGTTCACTCTACTATTAAAAGCGAACCAGAAAACTGCTTTTATCCTTTTTTCTTGGCACATTAGAAATGAAACCATGATTCAAGTACTGAGTTGTTAATTTCGATAACGATAAAACTAAAAGGCAAAGCATTCACACGTGAGTCAACTGACATCTCGCTTATACAGATTTCATTCTTTTGTGAAATGAAATCCAGGTACGGATGATGCCGGTCCATCAACAAATCATGTTAAAGGACAAAATTTCCAATGTTTTGAGTATTCCGTCGGATTATTACCTAATTCTACTGAGACTTAGAGTTCAGTCTGTCTTAAACAACATTTTTGAACCTTAATATGTTGACATCGACGATAGAATATACTTCATGTACATACATATGTATCATACAGACTACCACCTCCTTGAGGAGATGCCTTACGTCTTACTTATCAGACCATAGTGCATAGAAACATTTTTTTACTCCATAATTTAGAATAACAAACCTGAGAATGAAAAACCTGATAATGGTCAACAACAAAATAAGAAAAATCAGAAGGAAAAAACCTGGGAATGACAAAGCTGAGAATGTCAAATATCACAATAAAAAACCTGAGAATGATAAACATAAAAATGACAGAATGAGAATGACAATCACGAGAATGTCAAATATAAGAATGACAAACCTGAGGATGACACACCTGATGATAATAACCATGAAAATGACAAACATATGAATGTCAAAGCTGAAAATGTCAAACATGAGAATGACAGAGAAACCTGAGAATGATAAACCTGAGAAAGACATACATTAGAATGGGAATAATATGAATGACAAACCTGGGGATGACATACCTGAAAATGATAAGCATGAGAATAACAAACCCGTGAATGACAAACATGAGGATGACAGACATGATAATGACAAACCTGAGAATGGAAACCTGAGAAAGACATACACTAGAATAACAAACACGAGAATGATAAACATAAAAATGACAAACCTGAGAATGACATACCTGAAAATGACAAACATGAGAATGGCAATCATGCGAATGTCAAACCTGAGAATGACATACATTAGCATAATATATGTTGTTGTGCGAATCAGGTCCTTTTTGAGCGGAAATTTTATACTCTTCACCTATTATTGTTGGGAACTAAGATTTACCATTATTTTCTTGGTTTATTCTAATAGTTCGTAATAGAATAAAGGTGACCAATTCTGCAGACTGATCGCTAAGACCTTTCGAGCGTGAAGTTTAGATTTAAACATCAACAGTGAATATTCGCATTGGATTCTTTTGTGTTAAAGAAATCCTCATATTTCCGAGACGTGCGCATTATCAAGCTTAGCATTGATGGCCGGGTCGAAAATGCTAGTTTTCGTTCAGTGGTTAAGATGGGCGTTGTCGATATGACACAAGCCAAGGATTATGTAACGCCTCCACAGTAATGGACGTCAGTGCCGCTTACTCATAGCCTTTATACTCTGACAGGAGTAAGATGATGAGTAATCCTATAAAACCGGTGAAGTAATTTTTTTTTTTCTAAATGGACAGGATAAGCCCTTATTTACATATTTCCGTTATGTCTTTGAATTCTATTTGTCTCTGGGTCATAGATTTTGGCGTGAGAAAGTTTCATGCTACAAGACAAGGTAGGGTTTATTAATAGTCCGTCTAGAGGAGAAACGTGTGTGGATATCTTTCGGCGGGATTCTGGGGTTGAAAAATTTGGAGCAACTTAGACGTTTGCTTGAGGATCTTCTTGTTCTTCTTTTCCTATGTCCCTGTGCCGATCATAGTTCTCCGCAACTTCCTGTCATTTTGTAACCAATAAACCTACCTTTTCTTAATTTACCATTCATTTATACAGGCTTCTAGTTTCTCTCGATTTCTGTTACCTTCAATATGTTTCCCATAAATTTCAACTGATTCTGAGTATACGATGTCTGATCAGAAAGTATCGGGACTGTTGCTATGGTAACGGAGCTAAGGTACAGAATGAAGCCGCTTGATATAGATAGACTTTGAACACTCTCGCGCATATGCACTGTTGTAAAGTTCAAGCTCACTTCCGTTTATCATAGCAGTCCTTGTATGGAAAGTGTGCGGTGTTTGGTCGTCTCATCACAACACAGAGCTTTCATCCGTGATAATGGCTGGTGCAGCATATTTCCAAGGTCCGACAACAACTATATTTCTCAGAGGTCTCCTCTTGAAAGTTTTACCGCATTAAAAACCAAATGCTGCTTGAAAGGAATAAGCATCAAAACATCTGGGAAATCCAAAACGAACTTCCAGGTATGCTTCCATCAATGGAAACGACGCTGGATAAAGTCCTTGGTTTCATTAGAGGACTATTTCGAAGGAGATTAAATGCCGGATTGATATGTGTTGTAGTTTACTTTCTATAGCACTAGTCCTGATACTTTTTTTTTATTAGATCTCTTAAGTTATCGATTTGTTTCCATTTTATGGAAACATTCTTCGTTACTTCCACGTTCCGTCCTAGATGTTGTCGTCTTCCTGAAGAATCCCATCTGTTGACTCAAGTGTCTTCTTCATCTGTGAGGATTTTTTTTTACTATTCCTTGACGTATAGGAGGATTGATTGACACACATAATTTCTGTGATCTTTTATTTTTTTCTATAGATATTTTTTAATACATGGTTGAGGTTTTGGAAGGCGTCTTTTAATGTACCTTCAGATTTTGATTTCACATTTTCCATCGACTTTTAAAACACTTCACAGATATCTAGACCGTTGTATTTTTTTCTGATTTTGGCATCTGTTCGCATGGTTCAGTACAGTCTATCTATTTTGTTTGAAACGATTCGTAGTAGCTTTCGACTAATTTTGAATAATTTTGTGACAGAGAATCCAAAAGCAACATCCATTTTCAAACATTATCTTTTATATTCTTCCCCCAGCATAACATATTCCCCATGAAAAATGGTCATGATTGGATTAGATCACTTTAAATTTGGTACTTAATCGGAGAGCTGACTTCGAATTCCAATCGAATCCATTACATTCACTTACATGCTAATACCCATAGGAAAGGTATGGATCCTTTTCTTCTCCCCCAGCTATAGGTAAATAGTAGGACAAACCAGGTTCTATAGCCATTGATCTACTGCTGAAAGAAATGGCAACCTACTGCTGGAAAAATCTGCCTCGTCTGTCATCTATCGAAACATACATGATCGCCTAAGCGTGAATCACGCATGGCAAATAACTGGTTGACATCTTTTCGCTAAAAAAAAAAGTGCACACCATGATGAAAAATGTCCCAAACTTGATGTAAACAAATGTTTATGATATTATTAAGCGGGATTATTATTATTTTATTAATTTTTTTTAAACCTTTCATAAAACATTCGAAATTTGGTTAAAAATCTTTTTTCTTGCGTCTGCAGATGACCAAAGAAATATAGCGTCGTTTCTGTGGTAAAAAAATTGTTTTGAAAATTTCTGAAAAAATCAAATAATTGTCTGATTACAATGAAACTCTCAGGACCTATTTACAAATGAATGAAATTAAATTTGATTTTTTTAAATCTTGGAAATTTATTTTTACATTTGTTACTCGAACTTACGTAATTTTATGAAATTTCGACAAATTAAAATTTCAGAAACTTCGTATTTATATTAGTTAAAAGTAGAACTCCTTGCAGAAATTAAATCAACAATTTATTTTTGCCATACAGAAACAACATTTATGGATAATATGCCCTGTATCGTAAAAAAAAAAAAAAAATCAGCAATAAAACTATGATATTTTTTAATTATGCAAGCTTTTAATTTCTTTTATAGATAAGATATATTAAGGGCACTATTGTTTGAAAGAAAAAAAAAACAATTTCGTTGAATAATGAATTTTTAAAAGAATTATTTTCAGGTTTTTTTTTTTTTCATTTTATTTAGAATTATTTATTAAGTTTAAAATCTTGCAAAATTCTGTATTAATTTCAGGAGCATTGATAATATTGTTATGTGAAAACTATATTTACTAATCATAAATTGAAAAGTTTAATACAAATCATCACACACTAATAGTTTTAAAAGAATTTTTTTTTTGTTTGTGTATAAACGTGCCGGTTTTTGTAAGTACGGTCGAGTATACACGAAATTTTCAGAAAATAAAAACAATGACTATAGCAAATTTAAAGTCAACGTTTCTAAAATTTAATAAAACATTAGATTACGGAGAATATTTGCCTAAATTTTTAAGATTACTGATTCGTTAAGAATAATATAAAAACGCGCCTACATCATTTTCTTAAATTATATTTTACAGATAAAATCTATGTACAGCAATATCAGACATGGAATCGGGCTGTCAATATATCAAACCAGTTAGTCTCGAGTTTAAAACACAGCTACCGTCGCATTATAAAATGCGTTTCTGAGATAATTTAAAGATAAAGTAAATATGCGTTTCAAATCAGATTACTTCTACTTTAAATCAGCAAATATTCCTCAAGCTTCGGACAAATATATTTTATTTATGGAAAATTTATAAACCAAGAACTAACTTGTGTTTACAAATATCTCAAAAATGGAAGAATTTGTTAATATTACTGAAAAAAAAAAAATGAAAACCGAATCCAATGAATATAATTTCTATTTGAAATAGACCAAAGTATTTTGCTAACTGGAAATGGTAAATTTAATATTCCAGCTTTCTATCAAAGCTTAAATGAAAGCTTCAAAATAGCTTTTATAGTTTTTAAAAAAATAATTTAAACCTTCAGTATCGCGATTTTTGTGGAGTTACCTACTTTAGATGTAAAGAAAAACATGCTCATTTGGTAGTTAAAGACAATATTAGTATGTGTTATAGAGGAATAAAGTGTTGCTGCTGATACTTGAGTTTGAACTTAGATCGCCAATGAGCAAACACAGGCGATCCCATTATTGAATTGAGTAAACCACGTGACCCTAGAAGAAACGTATATATGGGAGGTAGCGGGGGTCTATAGGGATCGTCATTTCTATTCTATCCTCTATTACTATTCGGATCCTCATTTCTATTCTATCCTCTATTACTATTCAGATCCTCATTTCTATTCTATCCTCTATTACTATTTGGATCGTTATTCCATACTCTATTCACTATACTATTACTATACAGATTGCTGTTTGAGCGAGAATTATCGAGTAAGTACTATTAGTGCGAGTGATATTCGAAAGCGTCTGAAACCAGTATTGTTCAACAGCGTTACTATAGTTGTATCTGCGATTACAAAGTCTCTACTAAAACGAGCATTACGAAAGTTACAACGAGTATTCGTTGACATCACAAAAGTGGCAACGGGTTGATTTCCTTGATATTAAAAAAGTGTGGAATAAAACACATTTTCTGAAATAGGAAATAAATCTAACAAAATAAGTGATTAAAATTCGAATATTGAGAGCAATGGGCCGGCGTGTTAAGAACCTCCGCTTACTGCGTAAATGCTTTTGTCGAATTGTCCTGTTTTAAGTTCCAGAAGTCATCAGCCTAGACGAAAGGTCTAAAGTCAAACGAAGATGGGATGGCCAAAGATGAATTCAAAAAGCTAAGCAGAGTATTAGGAAACAGAAAAAAAAAACTTCGTTAGAATCAAAGAACAAAGTACTGAAATGTAATGTGATATCTGTCATTCTATGTGGCAGTGAATATTGGACAATATCCTCAAAGATAAAGAAGAGACTTGAAACAACAGAAATGCAGTTCGACAAAAATATGATAAGAATGTGTTTTTTTTTAGCAAAAAGGACAACCAAACCATGCGAATTAAAAAAAAACTGGACATACCAAAATCAAGAACGAACACAATTTTAAATACCTAGTGAGTGTTTTAATAGTTGATGAAAAATGCGACACCGAAATTCGAAGGTGTATTTTGATAGCTAAAGATGCTTTCCGAAAGTTAAGCAAATTTTTAAAAAACTAGAAAATCTGGCTAGAAAAAAAAAAGTCTACGAAAGTTACATGCTTGTACAAATTAATTGAAACTAAACGAATAATTCCGTTATTATTTACATTTTTTTCGTATTTTTCCAATGAAACATGACCCAGGGCACAAGTTAGTACTTCGTATGTCCATTCTACAAAGTCGTTCCTTGAAGATTGATCACAGATTCTCAATTGGATTTAAATCAAATCGATAGTCTATAGTACTTTGATTTGCTCACTGGTAAGGCTTGCCAGAGTTTTCGTGTAGCGTTACAATTTTTGTATGCTTCATTTAAGTAACGTCCATCGCTGACAATCACCGTGCGACAACTAATCGACAGTCGAAACAATAGTGTCTGGATGTGATAAAAATCTGATGCAATCACGGTTGACACAGATTTTTTTAAGACCAAATAAATTTCATCATACACCCAGAATATATATTTATATTATTGCATACCACTGCAAATGAAATAATCTGAGGAAAAGAAAAATAGAAATCGATTATACCTGTCACCCCAGTGGGTCTAAAACTGACCGTACGGTGCAAGAAAACAAACTAAAACAGTTGTTTCAATTAATTTGCGAAAAGGTGAATGTAATATTAGTCTGGGCAGAGAATCCTAGGAAATCTCATCACAGATGAAGAAAAGAATTTAGGCTTCAGGAATCTGTTTCTACGGAAGGATGCTCAGGATACCATGGACCGATTAAACTTTCGGGAAGAAGGAAACAAAATGGGAACTTATATTTAAGATCAGGAAAAGACAGATGAATTTTCTAGGGTACATAATGAGGAATGAGGGCTTGGAAAATCTGATACACACGGAACAGATTGAGAGTAAGAAGGAAAGAGGAAAACAACTCATAACATCCTTAGTGAGCTTGAGTAAATGGATGACAGAACAGGGTTTAAGAGAAATAACAAAAAGACAAAATTTATTAAGAGCTACAAAAGACAGGAAATTGTGGAGAGCCCTGATCGCCTACGTCTTGATGGGACACTGCACATAAAGAAGAAGTCATCAGCCATCATTTTTGCCTTTCTCTTTCTTGATGCCGTTCTTCCATAAATTTAGTGTCCTGCTAGAACCAATTTAAATTTTATCACTGACAAACTTAAGTTTTTATGACAAATGATTGAAGCAGACGATGTCAAGTGCTTATCTCCAAGGAGTTTATATTATTTCCATTCATAACTTAGAACAATGCAATCATCATGTGTTATACTAATATATAAAAAAAAGACGTTCGAACAGAGAGGAAGTTTATAATGTTCATGGAGTTTGCAGGGTGAATTCACAACTAATTTAGACGCTATGGGAAATTTGGGAAAATCACTATTTTGAAAAGTTGAAAACAATCATGTTCTGTATAGCTAACCAGTAAATATGGAGTTTGTCCGGGAAGGATCGTCGATGATTTCTTGTTTATAAACAGTAATTCGGACATCGCTTAACAGTCTGTTCTTTGTAGCTGAATGGTTGACAGCTCATCAGATCAAATGTCGGTCACCTTTGTGGTTACAGGTACGATTCCTGTCGGAGAAGCACGTATTTTCTACGAAATATCTCGAACCTTCTAGCCATTAAATGGAATTAATACTGTTTTTTTTTATTTTGAAAAATTACAGTTTCGAATTAAAAATTTATTAAAAGTATTACATTTTTGAAAAAAAAATATTACCAGTTACAAATTTTTGAAAAAAATATTACCAGCAATATCTGTCTATATTTTTGAGATGAGGTATTATGTACACTATTTACATTATTCGGACTATCCTCCTCATCTTTGTCGCTATGTTTATCACAAAGTTTTGGCCGTTGTACGCTCCAGCCTTCTTCCACAAGGCACAGTTGATAAAGGCGTTAGTTAGATCCAGTGACGAGACCCAAAGAGTGTGAGTTCAATACCTGGTTAAGGCAGTGGAGAAATTTCAGAGGGGAATTAACAGGAGATAACTGACATCCATTAGGCATGGCACGTGGAACTAGAACAGTCTACCCTAGTTAGCGAAATAAAGGTTTCAGTTCGACATTCCAACTACCTGAAGAAGGCCGGAGCGTACAACGGCCGAAACGTTGTGATAAACATGGTGACAAAGATGAGGACAATAGTCCGAATAATGTAAATAGTGTACCAGCAATATATTTAAAACAAATTATTACCAGCAATACATTTTTGAAAAATAAAATATATTACAAGCAATAAAAATCTTGATGGTATTAAATTAGCTATTGAAGTTGATATGTAGTAAAACAAAAGAAAGCAAATTTAATACGACGTTCGCTTCTAGGAAAATTGGTTCCCTGTGTCATGCCATTCTATTTTTCTAGACACAGTACATCTTGCATATTTATTAACTAGCAGCATGACCCGGCGTTGCCCGTACTTGATTAAAAAATCGTACGACTCATACAGCAATCGCTATCACTTCACCTAAAATATTTTTGCCCTTCCTTGCCTTTAAAGGAGTGCCCTTTGCCGTGCTGATGTTGCTATATGCCTTACTTCTTGCCTATCTCACACTGCGATTTTTTTCTAAGCTCTATACTAAACATTAAATCTGTTACGAAAAAAGAACTAAACAAAATGAACACAAACGATCAACCTCTAAAAAAGGACTCGTAACTGGAAAAACCGAATGAAAAAAGAATGTTAACAACAAATACTTTTTCACACCCAACCCAGTTCTGCGGAATCAGAATCAACGTTGAGGTTAAGCAAGTGAATGTGCCAATTGGAGTAAAGTGACATGCAGATTTAAATTTTTCCCACTTGTGATGAATGCAGCTATATATGCTAGTTAACATTCGTGTTGGCCCTCACGCTGGCCAATAGAATCTTGCTTCCTATTCGTGGCATCCAGCTATATGCTCTCACTCTCGCCAGTAGAAAATGGCCGCAAACTACATGAAAACTGCCGTAGAAGCATGAAAAAATCGATTATTTCCACTATCGATGGGAGTTGGAAAATGCAAAGTCGGTTTCCCGCTAAATTGGAGCATGTGCATGTAAATTTTGGTGCAAATCCGTCAAAAATTTCGGCCGTGCATCCGTTACACACACACACACACACACACACACACACACACACACACACACACACACACACACACACACACACACACACAAACATCTTGCCTTTTATAGATAGAGATCCATGTACGTACATTGAATATCGCTGCCATATCCGGTCTTGTGTTCCTGCTGAGTATACCGATATTCTTGACAAAATCCAAAGGAAAGTTGGTAAAGATATCGGTTGCCTTTAAATATTTGAAGATTGTAGATGGCCGTGTGGAAGACTTTAGTAAGTAGTAGGGATAATAAAAGAACAGTTTTCAGAAAGAAAGATGGCGGTTGGCGTTACCTTTATTTTATTTTTTTTTAAATTGTAGTCGGCGTTGTATTTCATCGCGGTTTTTTTTTAAATGAGTTCTCCTCCTTGGTCCCATGGCCGTGTCAATTTAAGCGTACTACTAGTTTGGTAAAAAGGTCTCATCTTTTTAATGTTGAATTAGATAGTAATGAAATTAAGAATTAATAGAAATTAATAAAGAAAAGAAAGAACAAAGGAAAAGTAATGATAAAACGAAAATGAATAAAGAGTGAAAGCAAGAAATACTGTGTGTGATGGGTAAATTGTCGCTATTTTATATTTTAAATTTCGCGCATGAGCATTGTGTTTTGATTTTGTCGACTGCTCAGTACTGTAGGGTCAGTTGGGTACCGTTTGTGCAATAAGGAGCACCATTATGCAATTCACTCCGACAAAACTTTAGAAACGGAATCTCTAATACGAACATTTCAGTGTGTTTGGATGTCTCTCTGAGGACAGTGCAGAGTATTTGAAGACAGTTAAAGGTGATCTCTGGTGATGGCGACGTTATGCCACTATTCATCTTCCCACAGGGGCTCAGACTCAACACAGAGGCCTACATCAATTGCATCAAGGAGATAGTGTTGACCTGCGTCAAGAGAGTGGGCGTTTGAAGCAACTATGTCGGGCAACATGATTCTGCGCTATCCCACACAAGCAAGACAAAACTAGATAATTTCTGCCATCACATCGCACCTTACATCTGGCCACCTAACTCTGCAACCTCTCTGATTATTATGTATGAGGCATAGTTGAGCGAGAGGCCAACAAAACTCCTTCTAACACCAAAGATGAACTGAAGCCAAGAACTATGGCAGTATTCACCAACTTAAACAAGGAGAACGTTAAGAAGAAATGCAGGAGATTCCGAAGTCGTCTGAAAGCCGTGGTTGAAGCCAGTAGCGATTTTATTGAATAAATTTACTCTTTAATATTTCGGGATAATTTTTTTCTGTAATTTTGGTAAATGTATCTGTTAAAATGAAACATCAATACTATTTTCATTTCTGCGACCTTCAGACGACAATTTATCCATCGCAGAACATAAAGAAACAATTTATCTATCGCAGAAGATCAAGAAGCATTTTATCGATCACAGAATATATAGAAGCAATTTATCCCTCGCAGAATATAAATAAACAATTTATTCATCGCAGAAGACAAAGAAGCAATTTATCCATTCGCAGAAAATAAAGAAGCAGGAAATAAAAAGAAATGAAAATCGAAACAAAGTACAATTCTAATAATCTCTTTTCTTGGAATTCTCGCATGTTTCACTCCCATCCGGTTCTTGCTACACTGCCACATAGACTCTACATAAATTTAAATGAAAACTCAATCGCCATCTTCGTTTTTCCTGAAACCTGTTCTTTTATTGTCCTTTACTCCTCGTTAAATTCTTCTCATTCTCTTTCCCTCCTAGTAACCACTTGCATCTTTGTGGCATTGTTACCTTGCGTCTTAATGACATCGTTACCTTGTTAGGGATGAAATAATTATAAGCAAACGTCATGCACACTGTTTCTGGGTGTATTTATATCGTTTTCTCGGAGTAAACGATGAAAGGTAAATGGGTGCATAATCCTGTACCAAACGTACCCGATGCCACATCAACCTTTATATATATATATATATATATATATATATATATATATATATATATATATATATATATATATATATATATATATATATATATATATATATATATATATATATATATATATATATATATATATATATATATATATATATTTTATATATATATATATATATATATATATATAAGTTGGTTTAATCTCTCCACCCGAGCCCACATGCTCTCGCGTGTACCTATTTCTCCGCGGCGCACACTGTTGCATTGAGTCACTTGTGGCCGAGGGCGACATTATTGCAATGTTTTATGATCGAATGAAATTAATCAATAGTGTTTGTTGCGAGCAGCACGCTTCATGTTCAGTCTCGTTTGTCTCAGCCGGAAAGCCGAAAGAAATCGAGCAGACCTTCTTGTTAAGTTGTTATTCAAACGAGTAAAAGTCAGCCTTTGCCCAATTCTTAATCATCGCTACTTACTGTCTTGGACGAGAAAAGCAAAAAGAAAATGTCCTCCTTGCGGGAATAAGCTCAGTGGTAGCGAATTAAGCTTTAAGCTAAATAAAATAAAGGTTCTGAATTTCGTTGCAAGTAAAACGTCTGTGACGACAGATTATTTACGGTGGCTGAGAAACATTGGCTTTTAAATGAAGGAAGAAAAATGAAAGAATCTGCGGAAATATAAAGAAAAGGATGAAGAAGTAAAAGGAAGGAAAAAGAGAGAAAAAGAAAAAATAGGAAGAATGATCAACGAAAAAGAAGGAATACAATGTTAGAAAGAGAGAGAAAGGGAGAAAAATGAAAGAGGAAAATAAATTAGAATGGCGGAATAAATGGAACGACATAGAAGAAAAGAATGAAAGAAATAAAAGCTTAAAGTGGCAAATGAAAACGATGTCAAAAAGAGAGAGAAATGAAGAAAAGTGAAACAATGAAATGGAAAAATAAATTAGAAGATAAATAAATAAAACGAAAGAAAGAAAGAAGTAAAAAAAATGCAAATAATGAACGAAAATAAAGGATAAATTAAGGCAGATATTTACACAACGAAATAAGCGAAGAATAAAAAGAATTAACGAAAGAAAGAAAGAACGAAAGAAAGAAAGAAAGAAAGAAAGAAAGAAAGAAAAAAAAATTGCCGAAAGAAAGAAAGCAGAAAGGAAACGTAAAGTTAGAACGAACATAAATAAAGAAAGAAAATAACAAATCAAAGCAAAAAGAAGCAGGAAAGGCAAAGAAAGAAAGAAAGAAAGAAAGAAAGAAAGAAAGAAAGAAAGAAAAGTAATCCAAGGAGTAAGGAGTAATAGGATAGACTGTTGAAAAAGAAAGAAAGAAAGAAAAGAAGAAAAAGAAATCCAAGGAGTAATCAAGGAGTAATAGGATAGATACTGTTGAAGAAAGAAAGAAAGAAAGAAAGAAAAAAAAAAAAGAAAGAAAGAAAGAAAGAAAGAAAGAAAAGTAATCCAAGGAGTAAGGAGTAATAGGATAGACTGTTGAAAGAAAGAAAGAAAGAAAGAAAGAAAGAAAGAAAGAAAAGTAATCCAAGGAGGAAGGAGTAATAGGATAGACTGTTGAAAGAAAGAAAGAAAGAAAGAAAGAAAGAAAGAAAGAAAGAAAGAAAGTCCCCAATGTATTTATGACAGAAAATAAAATAATTTGCCTATAATTTTATACTGGTTGACGTACCGCAAATTAAGGACTCCGTTTTTCAAATAGACAAATATAGTTACATCGTTCCATTATATTAGCAGATCCATGGGCAGAAAGATAACAAAGAAATGGTGATAGATTCAAAGGATTTAATTTATTACATGACTAATTAATATAATTTTTTCATAAACCCTATCTTTATCCGCTTGAAACAAACTTTGCCTGTAAATTAATTAATTTAACTGTACAATTATGGTAAGGATAAAGATTTTCCTCTAAGATGTTAAAAAGTAACTTTGTTATTTTCAAAAGATATTTTACTATTTTAATGAAAATTTTATTAATTCCAGATGATAAAAGTACACACCACAGAATTGTTGGAAATGCTAGGTAAGCTTGATTCATTTGGGATGGATATTAGAATAATCCAGAATCTATAGTAGGCGGAAAACGTCAGGATTAGAAAAGGGATCAGTAAATAACCCGAAAATAAAGACGGATTATGATTAAGACGTGTTTTCCCATGAGTCTTGTTCAGATTTTGCGGTGAAATAATCCTTTGAGAATTAGAAGTCCTACAAGGACTCCTTCTTGGGGACCACAGTCTTAACGGCATAAAACATGCAGACGATACAATGCTGACAGTAGGCACAGAAAAAAAAAACTGCAGGAACTCCAACAGAAGAGGTTAAAAGAAAAGAAATGATGAAACATCAATTGCAAGACGACAGAATGTACGGCTTTTAGCAAAGGAAAGATCAAAATCATACGAATTAAAAATTAGAGATAACAAAATCAAGAAAGTACAAAAATTTAAACATCTAAGGAGTGATTTAATAGATGACGAAAAGTGCAGCACCAAAATCCGAAGGCGCATTCTGGAGAGCGAAAGATGCCTTTCAAAAGATAAGCAAAGTATTAAGAGATAAATCTGGATAGAAACAAAGAAAAGGGTACTGGATAGTTATGTAATATCAGCCTGGATGATGGGCAATTTAATCACGGTTGAAGAAAATACTTTCGGCATCAGGAAGCTGGTTCTAGTTTAAGAAAAGATAGAATCCGAAATTAACATTCATCCTTGACATCAGAAAGGGGCAATTGAAATTCCAAGCCATATAATGAGAAAAGAAAAGGTTGAAAAATTTTCCACTAACAGTATATATATATATATATATATATATATATATATATATATATATATATATATATATATATATAGTCATCCACAGACAGGTTATTTCGATGTTTCACAGCTCATCAGTTTGACTAGACATCCGATTACCTCAAGCCGAGATGGAAACCTGAGTGATTGGGTATCAGTTGGAGAATTTACCCATAAGACATTAGCGCGCGGCAGGGACGAAGCGAAATTTAGACATTTATTTTTTAAGACAAACACGACAGTGACCGAAGAACTCGATTCGCCTTAACAAAGAGTCTTGCATCACCAGCAGTAATAGTGACTGTTCATAAATTCACTTTTCTTCCCGAAGAGCTCAACCGAAATAATGTGTGTGTATATATATATATATATATATATATATATATATATATATATATATATATATATATATACACACACACACACACACACACACACACACATATATATTGTATTGTATTGTATATTTATGCAGCATATTTTCATTCAAACAGGTATGGTTAAATATTAGGTTGGTGCAAAAATAATGACGTAATAATGTCGTTTTCTGACGTATTTTTAACGTCAAAAAACGACATTATTACGTCATTATTTTTGCACCAACCTAATAATTTAAATATATCATGTCGATAATTTTTCGTTGTGATCTTTTCAAGTTTGCGGATTAATTTTTTTGGTAGATTTAGAAAACTGAGTAATAAAAATACCATAATTTTCTTTCAAATAGTTTTTATTATCCCAGGTACTTTCAATTTCATCTGAGACCATCTTCAGGGGTTTAAGTTGTCTTTGAGTATATATATGTGTTCCTGTGAATTCAAAACATTTCAACTGTTCGTTTTTGGGTTTTCTTTTTTTGGGGGGCGGGGGGTTAATGCTTATGCAGCGTTGTGCATTTTAACGTTCAAAGTTAATGTTTTTTCTTCTTTTTTTCCAATGTAAGGGGAGTAACTTTTTGTTTTTGCTCATACGTATATAATATTTTTTCTTCATAAGCATTCAAGGACTTTATTGCTATACTTATATTTGTTTTTATTTATTGGGTCTTTAACACTCTTATATAAAGGGCTTCAAGTATTTTTAGTTCTTGCTTGTCATTTTTTATGTAAATACACGTGTTTTCAACTAATAATATCTGTCTAATCTGTGGGTGTAAGGATGTATGTTCCCTTAAGTGCTGATCTATTGAGCTATGTTCAGCCAAATGAAATGTGAACCTTTTTGCTAGAATCGTCGTAGTAAGGCCAACGTAGGTATTGACATTTTTATCAAAGATACAATCTTTTCAAGGACATTTAAATTGATATACAATGTTGGCCTTTTGCAAGATGCTAGTTGACAGAGAAGAGTTGTTTTGGACAACTAGCTAGATACAATTTCTGCAGTATTCAGGTCGGTAGATGAAAAGAAATAAATAGACTGATTAATAAGTAAAACGAACGTCTACTCAAATATAAGCAAGATCGTCGACGAAATCCCTGGACGAGGCGAAGTAAAGCACTTCAGATCTAACGA
The DNA here is from genome assembly GCA_903632075.3 of Acanthosepion pharaonis. Taxonomy (NCBI): domain Eukaryota; kingdom Metazoa; phylum Mollusca; class Cephalopoda; order Sepiida; family Sepiidae; genus Acanthosepion; species Acanthosepion pharaonis. The sequence goes on from CAHIKZ030003526.1 coordinate 195,504, forward strand.
CGGTTTCTCCTGCCAAGAGAGACGCAGGTTCGAATTCTACCGGGGAGTACATATTTTTTCATGAATAAGATTTCTCGAATATTCAGGCCAGTGGAAGAAAATAAATAAAATTAAATATGTGTTTCCATTAAAAAATAATCTGTAAAAAATACATACAGGGTAAAAAAAAGAAGTCACGCGGCCTAGGAATAATTTTTTACAAGTTTAATTACATATGAAAATTTTATTTACTATTTATTTAATTTTTATATGTGCTATTCAAACCCTACCTTTTTTCAAAACTCATTCTAGTTCTGTGCCTGCATGATTTCTTAGTCATTTTACTGAATTCAGATTTAATTCTTTCTTTAAGTTCCTCGATATTTCTCGGGTGCGTTTGATAAGTAACTGATTTCAAATGGCCACACAAAAAAAAATCAAGGGTGTGAATTCTGGTGAACTCTGAAGCAATTAAACAGGGCCTCTTGGACCTTTCGATTAACCTCTATGGTGAACAAGTTTTGCCTCACCCTGTATATATAATATAGTTCCTTGTCCATAGTGTCTTTGACTATTATATATACATTAAGACAGCTTTAACAAAATATTGGTTCAAATATTGGGATAAAAAACAAGAGATGAATTTATTATAATTCGTAAATTCTGGATAATTCGTGGAATAATGTTAGTGTTTTATAAGAAACTATAAAACGTGTTTTCTTCACACAGAATGTCTGGAATAGGGTGTAATCATTACTTAAATTTGAATTTAGTCCCTCATTTTTTTGTTGTTAATATCACAGCACATGAGACAAGTGGGTTAAAGCATTTGTTTGTCAATTTGACCCCATAATAACTGTGAGTTCAAGATCTGAGCCGGGTAATAAGTCTGAGAATTACTGGAAACAGAGCAAACATTAACGCAGCTAAATAAGTAGTAGACACGGTGGGCGTAATGGAGAGCGGTTCTGATTCAGCCGACTTCGAATACCAGTCGTGTCCACTGCATTCACTTACGTGATGGATTCATACATTCGTAATTTCTTCTCCCAAGCTGTGGGTAAATAGTAGGGTAGACTGGGCTCTATAGCCTTGGTTAGCAACCAGCCTAGTAGAAAGAACAGCTTTGAACTCGAAACCATCTGCTGCCTTGTAGCTCTTCTGGCAAATGTGTAGAAGACTCAAAAACAAATCTACCCCGCATATCTTCTCGAATAAAAAAAAACAAAAAATCTCTACCAACCCTATTTCGAACCACAACAGAAACTAATGGACTCTTCGAGCATAGTTCAATGGTTCGAACAAGCACAAGCCAGGTATGACTCCGATTTCGAACCGTTCTCCCATGGGTGTATCACGTAGGATATTTTTGAGGACGACGAGCAAGTAAGAAAATGAAAATATGTTCCTTGACAATGAGAACGGAATGAGCATCATCTACCTTTGTAGATTAATTAAAGACTTCTGTTAAAATTAGATGAATGATAATGGTAATGGTAATATTAACCGTTTCCTTATAAGGAAACATTTGGCATTCATTGCCCGAGCACACAGTACTACCGTCAGTTGAAATTTATAAATTCTTTATAATTTTATAAAGTTTGTATTCATGGCTCGAACAATGTTTTCGAAAAACAAATAAATCTGTTCCCTCTTAATATTTTACTGAAAATTCAAAGAGGTTCTACAGAAGGATACTGAGAATTCCGTGGACGGGCGAATAAACAACGAGGGACAATTAAAGAAAATAACGACAAAAAAAACCTCAGAATCAGTAAAATGCAACTGACATTTTTTTGAATACATAATAAGAATTGAGGACTTGGAACAACTTAACCCCCGCGGGTATAATAAGGTCAAGAGAGCTACGTGAAGGCAGTGAGCGAAGCTACATGAGAGCTTATGAGAATATGTTGTGTCTTAAAAAGGGGGTGGGCATTTGTGAAACGAGAAAAAACAGCTAAGAGACACAATGGAGAGGAAATAATAGAGAGCCATGATAAGCCCATATCCTGAAGGAACCGGGTACATAGAAAAAAAGATCTATGCATTTATATATTTTTTGATTGTCATCTTCTATTGACCAATGCTAAATTAGTAGTCGTTAAGAGATTGTATTATTTGGCGGGTATTTGGCAGAATAAATATCTCTGTCTTTTTATCTATGGCGGAAAATTAATAACTGTCTCAATATATCAGACTTTTTTTTTTTTGTTAGAATATATCAGCATGATCATCCCTTCATTATTGCGTACGATATCTATCTATCTATCTATCTATCTATCTATCTATCTATCTATCTATCTATCTATCTATCTCACTTTGTTCATCATCCACCCTTCTCTCTCTCTATCTCTCTTTATCTATCTATCTATCTATCTATCTATCTATCTCAATTTCTTCACAATCTATCTATCTATCTATCTCAATTTCTTCACAATCTATCTATCTATCTATCTCAATTTCTTCACAATCTATCTATCTATCTATCTATCTATCTATCATCTATATAAATATCATCTATATAAATACATCTATTTATGTATCCGAATATCTCTTACTTTTAGAAATATATTCTAGAATACCTCTGTTATATCTATCTATCTATCTATCTATCTATCTATCTATCTATCTATCTATCTATCTATCTAACTTTGTTCATGATGCATCCTTCTCTCTCTCTTTCTATCTATCTATCTATCTAACTTTGTTCATGATGCATCCTTCTCTCTCTCTTTCTATCTATCTATCTATCTATCTATCTATCTATCTATCTATCTATCTAACTTTGTTCATTATCCATCCTTCTCTCTCCTCTCTCTTTCTCTCCATCTATCTCTCTATCTCAATTTCTTCATAATCTATCTATCTATCTATCTATCTATCTATCTATCTATCTATCTATCTATCTGTCTCTCTCTCTCTCTCTCTCTCTCTATATATATATATATATATATATATATATATATCTGTCAGTAAATACACAACTCTCTTTATCTTTATATCTTATCACCATCTTATTGTGTTCTTTCGATTTTTCTTTACGACTATCTGTCTATCGGTCTGTCTCTCTGTCTGTCTGCCTCCAAACGTATCTGTGTTACCTATTCCTCTACTGAAATTGCCTAGCTTTTAAGCAATATTCTCCTACCACACCAAAATAATAAAAAGTAAAAAAAAAAAAAGAAGGCTATTACTTATTTTCATAAAATCAAAATAATTCTGCAATGAAAGGAATGCATTCCCTTAAAGGAAATATCCTTATTAATTGGCATTGACAGATAGAAATCTTGACAATCCGAAGAGATTAAAAAAATCCCTGATCGGCAAGAATTAGGAAAAGAATGATAATTACCGTTGCTTAGTTTCGCGTGAAGAATTTTGCACGGGGCAAATTCCAAAATCTTTTGTTTTTACTATGAAACAGATGATTATGCATTTCCGGCATTGATTCCTCAACTTCAAAAGTGTAGAAAACCGCCAATCGTTCTTATGAGAACAACGTTTAATATCAGGGATGGGGGAGTCTTTGTCTAAGACGTTATAAGAAATATGGGAGTCAGTAATAAGCACTGTGGCTTTTCCGGATTGCGAATATTTCTAAAAGACTTCCGCCAAAGGGAGCAATAGTGGTTAAAAAATATAGATTTTATGTCTTGTACCAGATCTACATTCAGTTCGTCCTTATTCCTAAATAACTGGGCAGCGGAATGGAGAAAAAGAGAAATTCTTCTAATTATGAAAATATCTAAGTAATACATTTCATGCAACGAAGCCAGATGCTCGGTCTTTAAGAGAACGGTTCCTTCAGAGTAAATATTTATTATAGAGTTTTACACAGCAATCTGACGAGACGTTAAAAATGTTTCCCCGAAGCTTCTTTTAGATGCAAAATATAACCTTCAATTAAACAGAGACGGAATCAGACAATGGAAAGCACAATAATACATTCTTGAATGTTCAAAAGTTGATACCTGCTCGCTACGAAAAAAAAAAAAAGAAGATTATTTACCGTCATTGGAATCGACTCGATGTTGTTCCGATATCCGAGTCCTGTAAGAGGCACTAAAAGAGGCAGCAAAACGATTCCTGTATGCGGACAGAAAATGAGTTCAGTATATATACAAAAATAGAAAGGGCTGTACGACAAGGATGTGTCTTCTCAGTGGTAATATTCAACATATTCGAAGAGGCAATTCTGGAAAAAAATAATACAGGAAATCACCTCAAAGATGAAGAAGTGACTTCAGGCAACAGAAATGTGGTTCTACAGAAGGATGCTAAGGATATAGAAGGAACATTTTTTTTTGCTATATATATATCTATCTATCTATCTATATATATATATATATATATATATATATATATATATATATATATACATGGAACTAATGTTTTTAATTTAATTACAAAATTAAATTTAAAGTTTTTAGCTTCCATTTTGAAACATGGTTATTACTGTGTAGCGAATAAACCATATTTTAAATCAGTTAATTTATAACACACACACACACGCACACACACACACACACACACACACACACACACACACACACACACACACACACATATATATATATATATATATATAGTTTATGCAAATTTAGGTAATCCGTATGTGTAGACCTGAGGAGGATGATATCCAGAGAGCTCAATGTACAATTCAGAGCAGATATGTTTGAATAAAAAACAGACCACGTTAAGATTCCATGTAATAAGCTATTTCACCATAACCCCTTTAACAGGGTTCTGGATCATCAGACTATACTTCCAAAAGCTAAAATGAAAAGAAATTCACACGTTTTTTACGGACCTCATCAAGTATACGCAAAGTTAACGAAGTGAGGAAGTGAGGTGGGAGAGAGGATATGAGTGTGTCATATGTATCATTTTAGTTTCCTATTTTAACCCCAGTGTGTCGGCTGGATGTTGCTCAAATTTCTCGTTTCTAGATAAAGGTGGTTAGGGGTGAATGATAAGAACGACATTAAAGGAAGACGTTACAACAACCCAAATAAATTACACGACAGGTTTCATTCAAATTCTTAGACGCTGTCAGTTCGCATTACTTTAACGTGCATATTTGGGAGGTTAAGGTTTGATAAATATCTAAATTTTAAAGCAATCTACGAAGGAATTAATTTGAAATTCGGTGGAGTTTTGGGTATTTTCTATGAAACAGTCGATTGGAAAAATCCATAGACAGAACATTGAAAGATAAATCCAATTTATATATATATATATTGATTTTTGTTCATTAAGTAACCTCGTGATTGTTTTTATGTACCCAATTATCAACTGTTATTCCCATTTAAATAATTTTATTCTCCACACTGGGGTAGTATCTTTCGATCTCAATTAAAATACCAATCTAAATTTTCCCTTCGTGCTATTTAAAATTCACTTCCAATTGGAGAATATTAGAGGAGAAATTTGGAAGAGATGTCACTAGCAGAAAATTAGGCCCTTCTTTTACAATTTCTTATCTACACATGTCTTAAACCCCTATTTGTAACCACATACCTATATCTTCTTATATGCCTATGAGTTCCTATATACACCTACACACACATTCACATGAAACGATATATGTATATTTCCATCTTTACACATATACACCTGCAGAGAAAACGCACATCCACATGTCTCCATACCTATCTCCATATATACTTATACTTACGTATATACATATACACACAAGGACATCCGCACATACACATATATACATACATACACACACCCATATATGCATACATATATACATATACATACACACACATATGCATATGCATACGCAATATGCAGAATATCTACATACCCACATATGCGTTAATTTGCACTTACATATATCTACCCACGTATTTGTCCCTATCCTCATGTCCACCCGTGCATCCACTTATGCCTGCGTTCGAAGACTATCTCAGTATTTAATTATATTATCTATATCTTTACACATATAATATTACCCGATTTTTCATATTTATGGCAAAACATATAAGTACCTATCTAATTGTACATCTCCGCACTCACAAAAAAAAAAAGAAAGAAAGAAAAAAACCTGGTATGCTTCTTTTTCCGTATAAAAACATATACATGTACATATCAACAGGTCTCGCAGTGTGCAAATACATTATCATATTTGTATACATATAGTCATGTGTTAGCGTTCACGTGTGCATAGTAATATTTCTAAAAACAAAGGGAATATAAAACATTCAAAATTGCTGTTCCTATATGATTATTTCTTAGTGTACTTGCTTAGGTTTAGGTTGTTTTTGTGCCGACATTTAAAAACTAGTTCATTATGTTTATTTAGCAGTATGTCTGGATCTTTATGTTTGATTATAAAGATTTTCTCCTTCAAACATAAGTTGCATCTGTCTCTGAAGTTTTTGGGAGATCTGGCTCTTGATATTATTCTCCACTTTATTTGTGGTGTTAGGCCACTCTCCAACAAAGACCAATAATGATTTGATAGTGCTGTTTGTTTTTTTTTTTTTTACATTTATTTTTGAAGAATTGGCGATGGTCGTATAGTCGGTGTTTCCAATCTCCCGCTGATATTCCAATGTATATCTTTTTCTCTTCAACCTTTTCTTTGGGGAAAATTGTTGCTTCATATATTTTCTTTTCATTTTTCATTTCAGCTTTTGGAAGTAAAGTCTGATGATCCAGAACCCTGTTAAAGGGGTTATGGTGAAATAGCTTATTACATGGAATCTTAACGTGGTCTGTCTTTTATTCAATATATATTTATATATATATATATATATATATATATATATATAAATATCATTAAGTAATTCATCGAGTCTAGAAGAAACCTCAACAGAATGCAGAAAGCCATTTCATCCTATATTTGCGCATCCACTGCCGAGAATTGAAACCCAGACAGTTGTGGCGTTTCAGGTACACGTCATACCAACTGTACCAACGAGCCTCGGTGACGAAGAGGTAGCGAATTAGACTCGATATAGCGCCGCTCGATCACATATTCCGTGGTGGAACTCATCCGAATTTCCCTTACCCATAGGACTGTGCCCCCTTATATATAATATCGGTCAAAATTTAATTTGGTTTAATCAACTACAACAAATCTAGGATGCTGACGCTATGAAGCACATTAGTTCATGGGGTCCATATTTTTAGAGAGGGGTTTAACTAAAATTGTAAATCTACAAGCTATAAGATTACTATTATCCAGCAACTTTGATTAGACGAAAAGAGTTAACATTTTAATAAAACTATGCAATAATGGTTTAATGTCGCTATTATAATCATCATTATTATTTTTGTTGTTGTTGTTACTATTGTTGAATTTGTAATGAAACACATCAGGTAGATAAATTTCCATTGCTTGAAATTAGCTACTAAATTAATTCTGAAGAAGGAACACAACCTTCAATTTTTAGGCGATTCTTCGAAATCAAGATGGGGAGGGGCATTAAACTTTTGGTCTTATATCCGGTAAATGTAATTAATACTGTTTAATTAAAAAAAAGCATTTACTTAAAAAAATGTACAGTGTAACCAGGATATAAGAGAAACACGGATATAAGAGAGATTTTCTCTGGTCCCAAATTAGAGCCTGTGTTAATGTATATAAAATAGACCAAACCCGGATATAAGAGAAACCCGGATATACGACACTTCTTCTCCGGTCCCGACAACTCTCTTATATCCGGGTTACACTGTAATAGCAAACAACAAATAATAAAGCAATCAATGATAAATAATAAGTAAAAATGTTTTCCTCATCCTCTCGACACCCAGCTATGACCCGCCCTCGATACTCCAGCCGATAAACAGAGATGCAGAGGGAACTTGCCAAAGCTTTTTAATTTCAGACAAGTGACATGCATGTTCGTGGTACGAATTAGTACTTTTTACTGTGGCCCATCTAAAATCACCCTGGCAAAAACAGAACGGCAACGAGAATAATCGGAAGGCGGTGAGTAGGGAGACGAACTAGCCTTTACACCGCCGGTCCGGATTACTTCTTCAACGATATCTTTTTCATTTTACGGCACATGTGCTTTTTAAAACCACCTGTCGAGATCTGAATTAATGAAAATCGTGTCTGGTGTATCATCAGATCATTTTTTTAAAAAAATTTTTTAATTAATTTATATTTTATTTTCATTTATTTTTTAAATTTATTTTAATTAAAAATTAAAAAAAAATATTTGTAATTTTACACTACTACTACTACTACTACTAATAATAATATAAATAAATCGTTTTTCATCTGCATTTGTTTTATATTCACATATGTATACATTTGTATATTTGTCTTTTTTTTTTTTTTAAGCATTACGCCCCAAGCAAGGCGTGAAGCCACTAGGATGCAGGGGGTTGCGGAAGATTTGGAGCGAGAGCAGATAGGAGTGATAGAAGAAAGGATGAGGAAAGGATAGTGGGTAGATCAAGGTAACTGGAGATGTCGATTGACATTACATTTGAATAGTTGGATATTATAGCTTTCAGGGAAACACTAATTGGGGAGGGTGTTCCACTGGCGAGAGGTGCGAGGTATAAAGCTACTGGAGTAGAAGAGACGGCTACATTTGAAAGTTTCTACGGTGTAAAGATGGGAGCGGGATGCCAGCCTCGTAGGGCGCTTGAATTCATGGAATCTGGGGAACAGTGAAAGCAGCTCATCAGAGCAATTACCATGGAAGTATTTGTAGAAAAGACAGAGAGAGGCGACGACGCGTCTGTGAGATAGTGACTGCAGACGAGACGCTAGATTAGGGCCAATTAGATTACATATCCGTCTCTGGATCTTGTCAAGAACTCCGAGGTAAGCAGAAGGTGCTCCAGCCCATATATGACAGAAATACTCCATGCAAGGGCGAATGGTTGTTTTGTATATTTGGAGTATCGATTCAGGGGAGAAAAATTTCCTGGCGCGGCACAGAGAGCCAACTTTCCTCGCGGTGGAAGAAGCAATTGACTCAATGTATTTGTTCCATCTCAGGTCAGCAGTCAACGTGAGACCGAGCAGACGCAGGGAGTTGCTCTCAGGAAGTTGACATTTTAATTGGGAGCAGGGAAGGATCTCTATGGTGGTTAATGGAGAGTAATTTAGTTTTTGAGGCGAGTTGTTTAATCAAGTTGAGAAAAAAATCACATCCTGTGCTATGACGTAGAGTGAATGAAGGATATGATTTTTTGTTGTTTCCACTTATTAAATCTCGTGGAGGTATCTATTAGTTTAAAGACAGCTATTAAATCTCGTGGAGGTACCTATTAGTTTAAAGACAGCTATTAAATCTCGTGGAGGTACCTATTAGTTTAAAGACAGCTATTAAATCTCGTGGAGGTACGTATTAGTTTAAAGACAGCTATTAAATCTCGTGGAGGTACCTATTAGTTTAAAGACAGCTATTAAATCTCGTGGAGGTACGTATTAGTTTAAAGACAGCTATTAAATCTCTCGTATTAGTTTAAAGACAGCTTTTAAATCTCGTGGAGGTACCTATTAGTTTAAAGACAGCTTTTAAATCTCGTGGAGGTACCTATTGTTTAGTTTAAAAAGGACCTATTAGTTTAAAGACAGCTATTAAATCTCGTGGAAGTACCCATTAGTTTAAAGACAGCTATTAACAAGAAAAACTTAAATGGACAAAATTCTTCGCAGCACATGGATGGTTTCTGATCGAACTATTTGGGTGGGGGGTAGATTTCCTGAAGATTTTGATGCACAAGTGACTTTTGTTTATTTCTTCTTGAGTTTTTTTTTCTTTAGCAGTCCCAAACCTTCAACCACAACAGGAAGAGTTTTGGTTTTTATGTGCCACATTTATTTCTATTATATTTGCTTAGATTTTCGAAAAAAAAAATCGCAGATGCTTTCGTTATTTGTTATGCTATTTTTAATTTTTTTTCTGTCTTTGGTTGTCACGTTCCTTCAAATTGCTTGTATTGGTTGAACTGTGGAGACTGAAAAATCACAGACGGTGGGACCACTACTACTACTACTACTGTTATCATCATCATCATTATCATCATTTCTGTTATGGTCACACTAGCTACCATGTCTGCGGGAAGACCTAAGTTGTGTGTTGCTATGCCTACATTTCATGAATTGTTTTCCCAACTCCTATAACATCATTAGCATTACATGGACAACTTTCATCTTCGTGTGTGGACTGTACTTTTTTTGTATTTCTCTTAAGCTGCTGCCACCACCACCACCATCATCCTCCTCATCATCACCATTATCATCATCATTATTATTATTATTATTATTATTATTTCTTCTTCTTCTAATTCTTCTTCTTCTTCTTCGATTACTGCTGTGATCACACTACCTACCAAGCCTGCAAGGGTCTGCTTAATTCAATAATGGGATCACCTGTGTTTGCTCACTAGTGATCTATGTTCAAACTCAAGTGTCGGCAGCAACACTTTATTCCTATATAACAAAAAAAATAAAAATATATATATAAAATAAAATAAACAAGAAAGCACATTTTAGTGAATCAAACAAATTACTTTCAAACAGACGATAGATTCCTTCATTTTTTTTTTTTTACTCACTTCTTTGTCAATTTTTTTTTCGATGTATTATGGAGATCTTTATAAACTGATTCTTTTACCAACCACAGAAAGAATATCGGCAACAGTTGTAAAGTAATCAATATTTGATTCATACACAAAAGTCGTCTGTTATTTTGTTAACCAAAGTCAAATGTCTATAAGCTGCCAAACGTTCTTTGTATTCTTTCACACAACAGATCGACTCAAGCAGTAACAAAAGACTTTTTAATATTCAATATAAACCAGCTAATATGTAAGACTGCCTAATAAACTACTATCTGCTTTTCTGTTCACAAAATAATCCTTTATTATCTAAAACTATTCAAAACAATAGGGGTGAAATGTAACTATATTTTTCCTTATTTGAGAGAAATATAGAGTCGAGTCGTTTTTTTATTATTTTTCTTTAAGAGATAGTAAAAAATCATTTTAAATAAAAACTAAGTACAAAGTTTTCTTTTTATGGATAGTTTGTAAATGATTGTGACCCACGGATTGGCCTTTGCATCAAGGAAATAAAGCGCCTTTGGCTTGAATCCAAAATCAACGTTTGTCACGTAGACTCTGCCTTCTGATATTTTTTTTTTCTTTTTGCTTCAGTACCCACAAGCGTCGCAGATCTGAACAATGTCTAAAGGTCAGATCTTCGAAATGCTCGGGAGACATCACAAAAGAATACAATTTTGCTAGTTCTTTTGTTCCTGATTTTGTCCAGGTAAATCAGGACTAACAAGTTTAATGGTTTTGAATATCTTACGCCGAAATAATGCAACATATTCCTCGAAATCAGCTTACCATAATTTGGAAACTCAAAACGGGGAGAGTTTATTTTCAGCCTTCAGAGAGTTCAGCAGCGCCTGCACGCTCTTATGAGTGCTGAATTATTTTCCTCTCTACAACCCGTTTCTCGACAGGCGAAACCTCACAAGTCTTTCGCTACTCTTTCATTATTACCATGGAAAATGGTCTGACGAGCTATATTCGTGCGTTCCCAATGTAAGACCTTTAAATCAAAAACCGGCTATGTTCGGATAATTACCCTCGTATTCCATTTGAAAGAACGAAAGTCAAATCATAAAACTTCTTCCCTAGAGTTGCTGCTTTGTGGAAAAAAAACTCCCGAGGGGATACTTTCTCTATCACTACGATCTTAACTTCTTCAAGACTAATATCAACCATTATCTATCCTACAAATTTTCATAATCTGCACTTTTTATCCCTTCCTCTTACGTCCAGTAATTTTATTCAGTATTCCTCTACACAGAACAATACAACAGGAAATCACTCCATCTTTTCCAAGAAGCCATGGAAATTCACAGATAATAAAAAAGGAATCTGTGGAGAGCCATGATCGCCTACATCCTGAAGGGACATGGCATGGATAACTACTCTAAATTCAAAACTATGGAACAGGCAGTAGGAAACTACTCCACTATCTTTCCCCAAAATTAAGGGCAGTTCACAGATAATAAAGAAAAAAGACTTTGTAGAGAGCCATGATCGCCTACATCCGGAAGTGACGTGGCATAGATGACTACTCTGAATTCAAAACCATGAAAAAGTAAACAGGAAACCACACCACTATCTTTGCTCTGGGATTTTACAGATAATAAAAAAATGGAATCTGTGGAGAGTCATGATTGATTTAGGTTTGGGACTTTTTGGAGAAAGTGAAAAAATGTATTTAATATACAGCGTGACCAAAAAAAAAGGGGAACGTTTTAACAATCCAATAAATAAAAGAGTGATGGAAGAAAAATATTTTATTCATAGTAATTGAAACCTTAAAATATGCCATTTAAGAAACAATGATGGAATTTTCATTTTTTAAAAACTACGTCCTGTAGATGGCGTCCTCCTGTACGAATGCATTCTTGAAATCAGCTATTGAGATTCCTTATTGACTGCTGCAACATCTCAGCTGGGATACTGTGAATTTCATCTTGAATTCTAAATGGCGAAATGTTTACTTGCTCAAGGTCACTGTCTCGCAGTGTTGCCACTTACTCATGTCTGGCAATACGCACTTCAAAAATTCCCGTTTTTTGGGGTCATCCTATATTATTTTATTTTCCGTTTTAATAAGTGGTTTCGTGACCCATCACTCCTTAATCTCTGGCGTTTACACACAAAGAAAAGAATGATAGTTAACACATTTATGGACAATTCCGACGAAATCAGAAAATATCATAAACCTTCCTTTTAAACATTGTGACCTATTCTGAATTTTGTGAGAGGATTATTTAAAATGTTTTCACTTTTATTCAGTAGATAATGTCCATTGTTGATGGAGATCGAGTAAATTTCTTGTAAGTCATTTAATAAATCATTGCAGCTATTTAGCTATAATGAAATGCAAATGTAGGTATGATTGGTTGGGTTGATGGTTGATAATGTTTACGATACAACACTTGTTGGATTATTCAATAATGTAATTGTGTATTTTCTTTTTATTATACGCAAGACCACAGATAAATAATGGAAATAAGAACAGAATTGTCCAAATCGTGTAAAACATGGGACAAATGTCCATCTGCAAAATGTTTAATATCTTAAAAACAAACACTAAATAAACTGTTTCTTTTTTCTATATTTTCAGATAATATGTTTAGCCATCTTTACACTGTTTGTCGTAAGAATTACAGAAAAACAGTTTGAGTTAATCAGCTAGAAAAAGAAGATGTTAAAATCGTTTTCTGGCAGCCCCATGATTTCCCAACTGAGCAATGGTGAGAGCAAAAAGATCATTCAGGCTTTAAGTAATGGTGACAACATTCATACTCTCGATTCCAGCTTCAAATTCCATTCAAGAACCATTAAGAGAATGGTGAATAAGTTTAAAAATGAGGGAAACGTTGATAGGAAAACTGGATCGGATGGTCAAAACAAGAAAAGGGGTCATCATTTCAACTTAGAGCTAAATACATTATTATTGTTCAAAGTAGAGTCCAATAGTGTCATAAAAACCTCGGAGAATTCCAGTGAGTTTCCGAGCTGGCTTACATTCGGAATCAGCATTAGACTCATCCAACACTTTCAAAATCATCTACTATGCCCTCAGATTGATATCCAGACACTCTGAAATGTTCTTATTGGAGCTTTTGCTGCGAATATCAAGTAGTAAAGCATGCTGTTTCCAAATTTCTCGCAGAGTGAATTGCATGTTGGTTTTTCTTATTGACGGTGCCAAATTAACCTTACTATACAGTGCCGTCGACAAAATTAAAAATACACAACGCGCATGCACGAAATTAGTAATATATGGTGTTAATTTACCCATTGAACTCTGTATATACATATATATATATATATATATATATATATATATATATATATATATATATATATATATATTATTCTTATATATAGAAATTATATATATATAATGTCTATTTTATAGAGAGTTTTTATGCATACGTATATATTGTATATATATATATATATATATATATATATATATATATATATATATATATATATATATATATATATATGTATATATATATATATATTTTAATTATTCTTATATATAGAAATTATATATATAATGTTTATTTTATAGAGAGTTTTTTTATGCATACGTATATATATATTTATATATAAATATATGTATATATATATATATATGTAATATGTATTATATATATATATGTAATATACTGTATTACATATTTAATATATATATATGTTTTATATATACCTTTAATTTTTATATTTTATGGAAATATATAATTCATATATATATATATATATATATATATATACACACACACACACACACATATATATATATATATATATATATATATATATATATATATATATATATATATATATATAATGGACAAGCAAGGGCATAATTAATATTGCAAAAAACAGAAGAGATTGTAGATTCTTTTGAAGAGTATTTCAGTCTTTTAATAAAAAGTATCGCAATGTACGAATATCGATTAAAAAAAATTAGAAGCTGCTTTAATTAATCGAAGATTGACCGGGGGTTAATCTTCGACTATCATTTGTTCATACATTTTTTGCGTACATGTTTAGCGTAGCGAGAGAAGGGAGATCAGTGAGAATGATCGCAGAGATATACACCACTTCTACTACTACTACTACTACTATTACTACAGCTACTACTACTATTACTAATAATACTTTCTACACGTGACTGCGATGGTGTTAAGGATCCGATCAAACGTTTCCATTATTAGCGGTTTTAATATATTGTTTCAGCAATCCACGTTTAACTCCAAAATAATTGCTAATTTTCATGAGTAATCTCCCGAAATTTCATGTATAGTTTTGTGGCATTGTTAGGTAATTAAAGACACAAGAGTTGGATTGAATTAAACAGATATATTGACGGGAAACAATAACAGGAATATATACACAACGACAGTGTTACAGCAAGAATGTTCGGTCCGACTGTCAGGGCAGGCTGCTGGAAACTTCACCCCCAAAAGGCAGTACCTGCTCCTATTTATAGCTGGGAGAGTCCATGCGTGCGTGGGTAAATTACCATAAAATACAGTGAATCGCGAATGTGAATAGTTTAATTAAAAATGTGAAATCGTACATAATAATCAGGAAATAATTTTATTCTTACGATGCCAAGGCATATTGAAACAGAATCTTTTAAGCGGCCAATAACTTTTATGGCAGTAAATTATTTTAATTGCACCATTTTTATCTGTCTATAATTTTGATACGGAGTATTGTGACTACTTACACTATTTACAAAGTTCAGACTGTCGTCATCGTCTTTATTGCCATATTCATGACATTTCGGCCGTTGTACGCTCCGGCCTTCAGGTTCTGACTCTATTTGTGATATGAGATATTGCAACTGTTTAGCTTATTTACATGGTTCGAACTATTGTCCACGTCTTTAGTGCTATGTTCACGACATTTCCGCCGTTTTACGCTCCGGACTTTTTCATGATCTGTCTCTATTTCTGACACGAGGTATTGTAACTATTTACACTATTTGCATCGTTCGGACTTCTGTCTACATATTTATTGCCATATTCACGACATTTCGGCCGTTTTACGCTCCGGCCTTCTTCCTAATCTGTCTATATTTATGACACGAAATATTGTAACTATTTACACTAGTTACCTCGTTCGGGCTATTGACCCAGTCTTTATTGCCATATTCACGGTATTTCGACCGTTTTACGCTCCGGTCTTCTTCGGGGTCTGATTCTATTTCTGACACGTGGTATTGTAACATTCCGAACGATGTAAGTAGTGTATATTTACATCGTTCGAACTTCTGTGCTCATCTTTCGTTCCATATTCACGACAACAAAATTCCAATGTGTATCGCCTGAAGAAGTTCAGAGAGTACGACGGTTGAAACGTCGTGAATATGGCAATAACGTTAAGAACAGCAGTACGAGCGATGTAAAGAGTGTAAATGGCTCCATTTTCATTTTTAGTTATTATTATATTCTTACCTTAGTTCTTATTAAGTACAATTAATGCAGGAAATACTAATAATATATTAATTGTTGTTGTTAATTTCCGTTTTATACTTAAGACGACCTCCGATAAGAACGTAACTTCATTCTATAGCAGACCATTTATTACATTTTTTGTTGTAACTGTTCCATATTATTATTAGTTATCATTGTTAATCTCGAACTGTGCACAATATATAAATTCAATTTTATCATAGGTATATTTGTCTTGGGTGCCATATAGCTGTGGATAGCTGTGCTAGCAAAATGTCACAAGTCATCGTTGCCGAGGGCTTGAGCGTGCTGGCCTTGTTCAAATTGTTGATCACGCTAGATAACATGCTCATGCCCAGAAACTGTAACTAAGGTCTGCTCACCATGGTAGAAGGTGGGCTCTGCGGGTGTTGAGTAAACACAAATTCGCCTGAGCAAGCACCTGCAATAGGAATTGACTAGTTGCCCTAGTAAACAGGTATTCTCGAATACGAGTGGCCAGCTATACACTTGTCAGAATTGGAAAAGACAATTACTTACTCTATTTACATTGTTGACAGCTATTTACATTTTGTCCTCATCTTTGTTGCCATATTCATGACGTTTCGACTCTTGTACGCTCCGGCCTTCTTGAAATGATTGGAATATGTCAACAAAGATGAGGACGAGTCCGAACAATCGAAATACTTTAAATAAGAACAATACCTCATCTCAGAAATATAGATAGATCCTGAAGAAGGCCAGAACGTACAACGGCCGAAATTTCGTGAATATAGAAACTAAGATGAGGACAACACTTCGAACAATGTAAATACTGTAAATAATTACAAAACCCTATCTCAGAAATATAGACAGATCCTGAAAAAGGCCGGAACGTACAACGGTTGAAATTCCGTGAATATGGCAACAAAGATGTGGACAACAGTCCAAACAATGTAAATACTCTAAATAATTACAAAACCTCATCTCAGAAATATAGACAGATCCTGAAGAAGGCCGGAACGTATAACGGGTGAAACTTCTTGAATATGGCAACAAAGATGAGGACCACAGTCCGAACCATGTAAATGCTGTAAATAATTGCAATACCTCATCTCAGAAATATAGGCAGACAATATATATGAGTTTCTAGGCATCCTTTGTGAACATGAAACCTCGGGTTTACACGATCGCATATAATATGTTACAATTTCGCACGTTGATTTTCCAGGCAATCAGGTAGAACATTCTCCTTTTGAATACAGCAGCAGTGCACTCACCAACGGACTATTTCTCTTCAAGATACAAAGCATTCGAAGAGAAATTAAAATCTGACATATTTAGTACGGATTAAACAACATTGAAGTCATTGAGCGGATGCCTATATGTTTTCTCCTTGAATATATAACATTAGACAAAGTATACAAATGATTTTGTATCTATTAATAAGATTTTAAAAAATGAATTAAAGAAAAAAACGATTCATTAGACGCTCAATTTGTAGGTAATTTAATTTTCTTTTACATAAATATGTCAGTATGCTTTGCTACCGCATCATTAATGAATATACTTGTGTCTTTCATTCCTAGCCTAATTTGTTGTATGGCTTATGAAGTGTTATATACATGGGGCGTCAAACGTGCACACTGTGTGTAATGTTGTTCAGGCTACTGACGTGTTGTAGCTGGAAATTGAATTCCAAACAGAGCTTATGTGAATTTTGTAAGAGAGATAAATGTCACAATGCGACAACAGGAAACTCTAAAAATTTCTTCCAAACAAATATGGTTGCAAGTAGGTGGCGACTCATGCATTTTTTGTTCTTCATTAACATCATTTTACATTTTCAGTTGACAAAAAAGTCCAAGGTGATAAAATATATTTAAAATATTTTTCCGGAAAAATTGGAACTGTAGTTTATGTGCGTATTATATAAGAATAGACATTGTTCGGTTAATGGAAGCAGGTCAGATTATATGAGTATTATATCAGGATAGACATTCGGATAATAGAAACAGGCTAGATTATGTGAGAATTATATCAGGATAGACATTGTTCGGATAATAGAACCAGGCTAGATTATGTGAGAATTATATCAGGATAGACATTGTTCGGTTAATAGAAGCAGGTCAGATTATATGAGTATTATATAAGGATAGGCATTGTTCGGATAATAGAAGCAGGCTAGATTATGTGAGAATTATATCAGGATAGACATTGTTCGGTTAATAGAAGCAGGTCAGATTATATGAGTATTATATAAGGATAGACATTGTTCGGATAATAGAAGCAGGCTAGATTATGTGAGAATTATATCAGGATAGACATTGTTCGGTTAATAGAAGCAGGTCAGATTATATGAGTATTATATAAAGATAGACATTGTTCGGATAACAGAAGCAGACGAGATTATGTGAATATTATATAAGGATAGACATTGTTCGGATAATAGAAGCAAGCGAGATTATGTAAGCATTATATAAGGATTGAAATTGTTCGGATAATAGAGGCACACTAGATTGTGTGCGTATAGCAGAATAGATAGTTTTCGGATAATAGAGGTGCTTTAGACTATGCGCGCATTATATCAGGATATATATTTTTTCGGATAATAGAGGCGCATTAAATTATGCGCGTATTTTATCAGGATAGAGATTTTCGCATAACATTAGACAAAGTATACAAATGATTTTGTATCTATTAATAAGATTTTAAAAAATGAATTAAAGAAAAAAACGATTCATTAGACGCTCAATTTACTAGATTATACGCGTATTATACCAGGATAGAGTTTTTTTCTGCTAATAGATGTCCATTAGATTTTACGCGTATTATATTAGGATATGTATTTTTTGGATAACAGAGGCACACTAGATTATGTGCGTTATTATACAAAGATGGATATTTTTCGGATAAAACAATCATGGTAGATTATGCTCCTATAAAGTGAGAGCAATTTTTTCGGATAGAAAACTAAGAGTAGACTATATACGTATTATATCTGATATATATATATATATATATATATATATATATATATATATATATGTGTGTGTGTGTGTGTGTGTGTGTGTGTGTGTTTGTGTGTGCAATTATATAAACATATGAATATATATATATATATGTGTGTGTGTGTGTGTACGTGTGTGTGTGTGTACTAACGGCTAAGAATATTCTGTGCGTATTATATCAGCATTGGTATTTTTCGTATAGAAAAGACACAGTAAACTATATGCGTATTATATATGGAAAGATTCAGTCAAATATGTGAGTATTAAAGTCCGCTCAAAGAAAAATTATGATAAAAATTTAGTCTTCGTCCAAATTATTACTTTCTCTGTAGCTTGCAGATGTTTGAAACACTATCATCTGTCTTTACACTATTTACATTGTTCGGACTTTTGTCCTCATCTTTATTGTCATATTCACGACGTTTCGACCTTTGTACGATACAACCTTCTTCAGGTGATATTTGTTGGAATCGAACCCTTTATATAGCACACATGGCCAAGTGGATAAAAGCGTTGGTTGATTGATCCGAAAAAAATTGACTTGAGCCAATATGTTGTGAGTTCAATACCTGACCAAGGCAGAGGCAACAAAAACTTGAAGGGTTGAGTTACCAAAAGGAAAATGGCACCTGGAACGTTCTAGTTCCAGGTGCCATCTACCCCACAAGGACTAAATAAAGGTTTCCGTTCGAAATTTCAAAAACTGTTTTACTTATATGTGGGTTTTCAAAGAGAAAATCGTTTTATTTTATCCAGTGTTGCTTTTAGCTCTTCAAAAAGTTTGTAAATGTTTATTGGATTATCGCATGCACAGGCTCATGTCCGAAATAAAAGGAAAAGGGGCGTAACTGTTTTTATCTGTCGCTTACGGTAAGGAAAATATGATATAATCTATTTTATGTAATACAGTGAGTTTTGTTTTAAATTTGCAATTTGGATGTTTCTTAAACTCCACATATAAGTAAAACAATTTTAATAGTTCTCTATAAACATATATGTATTCTAAGTATTATATATGTTGCGGAAGTATGTACATTGGTGTTGGGAAACACGTGTTTCATGAAATATTTATCCCAAAGCAAAATAGTAGAATTGCATATTAGTCCGGGTAATAAAATACAAAGAAACAACTAAAACCAAGATATATACAAACAAACGATAATGTATTATTAATAAGACTAACGATAATGTATTATTAACAAGACAAACGATAATGTATCATTGATAAGACGAACGATAATGTATCATTGATAAGACAAACGATAATGTATTATTGATAAGACAAACGATAATGTATTATTAACAAGACAAACGATAATGTATTACTAATAAGACAAATGATAATGTATTATTACAAAGACAAACAAAAATGTATTATTAATAAGACAAACGATAATGTATTATTAACAAAACAAAAGATTATATTGTTGCGAGCGACAAAGACAATAATATTGTATGTATGTGACAAAACATTGATCATGCATGAAAAACATTTAGCGAGTGAATTGTAGAATGTAAAAGTAACAGAAAAAATGAAATTGTGTACGTACTTATGTGTGTGCATGTGCATTTCTTAGTGCGTTTTCCAATGAGAAAAACGTTTTCACGATAGACCTACATCTTAGCGTGTCTAAGGAAAATCGCAAAAAGTGAGTGATAGAAAATATTACAGTGTATTTATAGGTTCGGAAAGTGTCCCCAAGTGACTATTTTTTTTAGGAAAGTGGAGTTAACTCTACATATATAAAAACATTAGGTGTTTTACCACATCTTATTATTTCACTCTCTCTCTCTTTATATGTGGATAGAAATAATTAGGAGGATTTGAAACAATCATAATTAAATAATTTAGAAAGCACTGGACGGCCGTTTCGTTCTCTATTTTGGAGACATCAGCAGTGCGCATTTACTACTGAGAAGTGAAACCCGAACAATTACGATAGGACGCAAACGCCATATCAACTGCACCAACGGGCCTTGGCGACGAAGAGGCACCGAATTAGACTCGATATAGCCTTATATTTATTGCCATATTCGTGACGTATCGACTATTGTACGCTTCAGCTATTTTCAGGTGTGTGGAATTACGAACCGAACTCTTTATTTCGTCCACCGGGATAGATTGTTCTAGTTCCTCGTGCCATACCTCATTTGTCTGTCTCAGTTATCTTTCTTTAACTCTACTCACCAACTTTTTGACCCAAAAATTGTGAGTTCAATACATGGCTACAGCCATAATGAACAGAATCTTGAAGATTTGAGTTAAAATATATATATATATATATATATATATCGCCTATTTGGGTTCAATTTCCGATTGAATCTCTATCGTTGGGATTACACTATCTTCGGGAAAAAGTATGAATACATCACCTTCCAGTTATAGTTTAAATAGTAGGTTCTAGGAGATGGAATTTCTGATTCAAATCTTATGAGGGTTAGCTTCTTTGAAGCAATATTATTAGTTCTATCGAAAAAGGGGCGACTGATTCTGAGCAAGCATTTACCATTATAATAAAATCATCAGCATTTGTAAACTAGTGGTTCCGTTTCAGAACGAAATGTTAGATTCACATGCGTCATAGAGTGGTTAAATGTGTTGGGGTCCCACCTGAACGAGCCTGACCACAATTTAGACATTAAAAGGGCGACGGCGGTCAAAGGAGAAAACAATTCACTACGACGGAAATATCTAAAGAGTGTCTTCATCGGAAGGTCATCTACAGTAAATTTGCGCCCGGGCTCTTACAACATTTCACCATTACTAACATGACGACTACTGTCAGAGTGTGGGATATCTACTAACAAAAGCGATGGAAAGAAAAGGAATCTAAAAGAAATCGGTTATATATATATATATATATATATATATATATATATATATATATATATATATTAAATTCCCAGCTTCCCTCGATCGTATGCATGTGTAGTCGGACCAACATAACAAATTTAGTCCGATGACGTCCTAACGGTCAAAACCTGTAACAAGAAAAGATTCGCCACTTACTTCTCTAAACTGACAGACAGACACACACACACACACACACACACACACACACACATATATATATATATATATATATAAAAGTGACATTGAAGTCAACACTCACAGGCCTCTGAGTGTTGACTTCAATCTTCAATTTTATATTTACGCACGCTCTATCTCTGATATTGACCACTTCATCACATAAATATAGCACACCTTGAAACTATATTTCTTCATATATATATATATATATATATATATATATATATATATATATATATATATATATATATATATTCATACATAAGCGTGCATTTAAAGTTACTAAGATAGATTCATAGATAGATAAATATTCTCATATAATCTATATATATATATATATATATATATATATATATATATATATATATATATATATATATATATATATATATAATGACAAACAAACATTTAAAAAATCCGGATGTATACTTCGTTCACCACGGGCGTTACTACAACGGAGACGACACACCATTCCCCCACTCTTCCTACACGATGATACTTTATCATCTTTCTCCAATTGGCTAATTCGCTTGCTTAAACTCAACGTTGATTCTGATTGCGCAGAACTGGTTAGGTGTGAAAAAGTATTTGTTGTTTCTTTTTTCATTCGGTTTTTACAGTTACGAGTCCTTTTTTAAAGCTGATCGTTTTGTGTTCATTTTGTTTAGTTCTTTTTTCGTAACAGATTTAATGTTTAGTATAGAGCTTAGAAAAAATTCGCAGTGTGAGATAGGCAAGAAGTAAGGCATGTAGCATCATCAGCACGCCAAAGGGCACTCCTTTAAAGGCAAGGAAGGGTAAAAATATTTTAAGTCAAGTGATAGCGATTGCTGTATGTGTCGTACGATTTTTGAATCAAGCACGGGCAACGCCAGGCCATGCTGCTAGTTGAATATAAAAATAGTGCTTATCATATAGAGTTACCAGTTGACGAAGAATATGCATATTTTGTGAGATGAATATCAATTTAATATGAATTTTCATTTAATCATAATTTCCTTCCAAAGAACGTAAATAATTAACTTTTGCGCAACTAATATCAATTTAATATTAATCTTCATTTCAATCTTAGTTTTTTGTTAATTTAATGTAGATTTTAATCATGACTTAATTTCAATATGAAGAAAATATTTCTATTAAATGTAACTGATTTCCTATAGATCACATCTTAACAAATATAATATTGCTACCAAAATAACATCTATAAAAATCGATAACACTATATGACACATGTTAAAAAGACCCAAATTTCCCGAAGGTCTCATAAAAAGAGCTACCTTAAATAAAAACGCATCTCACAAAAGCTGATTTGTTTTTAACTAGTCAATGCAATATAATGCGTCATATATGTCGCGAAATACGACACATTATTTTTAATCCGAAATAGTAACCTCTCTCCTACGATTTTGGTTCTTAAACTAGAAACAAAATCATATTTTTCCAAACGTGCTTGCAAACGTAATACAAAGGTCACTCTGTAGCAATGCGTGACCTGAACGAGAAGCCTAAGGGTGTAGTGTGTGGTCATTGAGAAGAGGCAGCAATTGGTCGGACACAGCGTCTAGATATGCCGCTGAGTGGAGGAGACGTTTCCGAATCGTTTCTGAGTGACCTGGCGTGTTGAATTCTGTCTTTGCTCTCGCCTGGAAATGACTCATGAAATCATGCTGTTTGTACGAAATCTCGTGCAACCAGCGTGACGTAATCCAAGGAAAGAATGGGTAAGACAGATTTGAGAGGTTGCTCCCTTTTTTTTTTCCTAGAGAGATTGAGTTTTAAATATCCCTACGCATCATTTAGCGAATACGAAGGTTGGGAATACAGGAAGTTATCCTCAAATATTATAGCTGAAGATGGTATGCTGGCTACCATTTTGAAAGCCGTTTTAATTAGCTAGTCTCACGAATAAATACATAAGCCCAATATGTATATACATATACACAGGGTTTTCATAAATTATCCTTACAACTTCAGCAATTTATTGTATCCATTAGAATTAATATTCACCAATACATTCCTTTGCATGTTGAAGAAATATTATTAAAGTTTTAATTTAGAGATATATAGTTTGTTCTTTTTTTTAAAATTATTTTCATTTCAGATATATGTTAAAATTACTTGTTATTGATTCCTCACTTTTAATGAAAAAACTAACACCGCAAGGAACTGGTGAGGGCTACCCTTGTTCAGAATGACCAAATCGGATACTCAGGTCCGGCGGAATAAATCTTATAAAACTGCAATTCATGTTAGCATCTATGTCTGGCTCAAAGTATTTTTGAAAACAGAAAATGTCTTGCAGAAAACAGAAATTAAGCGTCATATAAATGTGTTGAGTGTAACCAGTGGTGACCATATCGAATTGCTCTGCCGTATTTAAATAAAACTTGATCATTTTCACATATTTTACAATAAATCTTGAAAAGTTATGTACATTTTTTTTTAATTTTTAAAATTGTACATGTAATTTATGGATACCCTCTATATAAATATAACAATACTTTCCATTACGTAACGTCTTAATAGATTGTTTTATACATTTCATTCTTCAATATGGATGTTTGTACATATATTTAATTTTTCAATATGGGCGTTTATTTCATAGATTTCACTCGTTAATATGGGGTTTATTTCATACATTTCACTTTTCAATATGGGCGTTTGTTTCATACATTTCACTCTTCAATATGGGCGTTTATTTTATACATTTCACTCGCCAATATGGGCGTTCGTTTCATACATTTTCACATTTCAATATGGACGTTTGTTTCATACATTTCACTCTTCAATATTGGCGTTTATTTCATACATTTCACTTCTCGATATGGGCGTTTTTTTCATATATTTATATATATCACTCTTCAATATAGACGTTTATTTCATACATTTCACTCTTTAATATGAGCGTTTCTTTGCCATAAACGCACTCGGTCTCTATATCTTTCAAAAGAAGTACGTAAACATGCCGACAGTTCGAAATAATTTCATTCCTTTTATTTATTGAACTAATCATATTCAAGAAATCTTATTAAAGAAAAATATGAGCTCTTTATAAGTTTTCTCGAAGATTATATATATATATATATATATATATATATATATATATATATATATATATATATATATATATGATATTTGTGTTATTGGCCTGCAGAACCGAAACGATATTGCCGTTAAGTTTTTACTTAATTTTTCTAGTCTTCGTATATTTTTTGTGGACAGAAATTATGTAAAAATTATCTGAATATTCTGTATTTCCAATAGCTTTCGGCTATCCCTCATGTATTCATTTTTGCTTTGAACTGAATATATGAATTGTTTTATGTATGTATCTAGAGTTATTTCCATAATATTCACTCCCCCTTAACTCTTCAAATGTCGACAGTATAAATAATTCTAATTTCTATATTTTATCCCCTCCACAACCTATTTAACTATATTAATTATAATCACTATTTACATTATTCGGACTATTCTCCTCATCTTTGTCGCCATATTTATTACAACGTTTCTGTCGTTGTACGCTCCGGCCTTCTTCAGGTGGTTGGAATGTCGAACTGAACTCTTTCTTTCGCTCACTGGGGTAGACTGTCCAGTTCCATGTGCCATGTCCAATGGACAGTTATCAGTTATCTCCTGTTAATTCCCCTCCAAGTTCTCCACCGCCTTTTTGAACTCACACTCTTTGGGTCCTGTCACTGGATCTAACTAATCTTGAGGACATATAACCTTCTGGGTATTGTAAACCTAATGTCTTCAGCAACTATTTTTTAAACCAGTGCTCATATTGCAATTTTTGCTGTTACCATGCATTTTTTTACCAGAGCTCATATTGCAATATTTGTTGTTATTATGGTTTTTCACTGGCATTGCTTATTACTGGTTCCCATATTGTATTCATTTCTATGCCAACCACTTGAAGAAGGCCGGAGCGTACAACGGCCGAAACGTTGTAATAAATATGCCGACGAAGATGAGGACAATAGTCCGAATAATGTAAATAGTGTACATAATGCCTCATCTCACCAATATAGACAGATATTAATTATAATTTATAAACTTTCCCCCTATTTTAGTATCTCCTCAATTCTTTTTCCTTTAATCACTTACATCTTTTTATCTAAATATTTTAAAGTTCTTTTAGACCCTTCTTTTGCTCCTATTTTAATATTTCATGCTTCATATAACTCCAGATTAATGTCATTAGGTTCATATTCGAGTTTTATTTTATAAAATTTCTTCCCTTTAAGACAAATAACTTCCACCCTCCCCTGACCCCTGACTCGTGCCTTTCGTCTGACTGAAACATTGAAACGGATATATTCTGTATTAGTTTTTCGACAAATTGATTTTTATAGCTTTCACAGTTAAATTCCTACTTCCTGAACCCCTGCCCACTGCCTCCTGTCTGTATAGACACAATCTCACTCAACACCGGGGTTAATAAGACAGACGTCTTCGTCTGCCGAAATTCCCTATATGAGACAATTTTGTATTTTATTGCTTATTAATTATATATATGTGAGTATGTGACCCTGGGTTTCACGCTATTTGCGATCGTCAGATCGGTAAATTTTGGGTTTATATATGGTTACCTATATCGGTGTTTTTATGGAAGTGGGATATAAACTTAATATGTCAGCTCTATCACTGATATTGAGCGCTTTCCAATAATTACCGTGCGTATATAAAAAATAAATAATATATTTCATATATATATATTATATATATATATATATATTTATATATATATATAATTATTTTTATAAAAATTTGTAACATAAGTATTATAAAATTTCTAAAAATAACCATTTTGTTTATTACTGGTGTCTTATCAAGTGATATTGAAAATAAAATAAATTTTTAAAAGTTTCAATGAATTAACGAAGAACACTAGGGGAGCATTGTTACAAAAACTAGAATAACCAATCAAAACGAAGTACAGAAAATTCAAAAGCTTGACAACAAAATCCTGCTATTATAGCTATTTAGATCTTTAAATACGTGTAATATTAAAAATAATTTTTAGTCCTAATAATTATAAATTTATATGATAAAATTTAATATTAAAATTAAAAACTGGCAATTTTAAAACAAATTTAATCACTATTAAGTTTAAAACTACAAAATTATTGAGAAAAAAAATTTATATATATTTATTCAATTCATTTTTTTCATTGAAATTACGTCTGACAAGACAAAATACAATTCGTCCGGTTTGATAATCTAATATTTTTTTCTTTTTCCGTTTTTATTTTAAAGTTTGTGAATATGGTCTTAAACTCTTTTTGACACAACTATTCAGATTATAATACATACGCATCCAGACATAATTAGATACATACACACACACACACAGATTAATATACACACACTTAAAAAAAAAAAAAAAAAAAAAAGAGGTGGGGAATACATGAACAACTCCGAGCCCTTTACGTTTTACACACACAGTTAAATGTGAATACACTCTACATACCATTTAATATATACACAAACATACATCCACAATGGCATAGACATTGAGAAATCACAACCAGTAAATATTTCAGACTTAAATAAATGCTAACTTATTGAATTATAACTTGAGGGAGCAAATATATAAAGATAAAAATGTTTAAAAATAATATTATTTAATATATTAAAACGAAAACTCTAAAACAATAAATATCAATAAAAATATATATATATTATTAATCATATAAGTTGATAATAATTATATATTTGGCAAGAACCCCAGGATAAAGCAATCCAAATATATACATATATATATATATATATATACACGGCAACAAAAACAAATTAACACACATAAAAAAAAAATATATATATATATTCATACATACATATACGTACAGAAATACACACGAATAAATATATAAACATAAACAATTTACATATACATATCTATGATAACAAGTACATATGTACGTACATATACATATAAACCTAAATACACACACATATATACACACATAGACTTTTATGCATTTTCTTTCAACACCATCACTTGATAAGACACAGAGTGTGTTGAAACAAAATGGCTATTTTATATATGATTTTTATAACATACTTATTTTATAAATTTTTTTATAAAATAATTATATCTGCTCTACTTTGATATTGAGCACTTTTTAAGAATAGTAATTGTTGGTTATTAATTCAATACCAATTATATATATATATAAATATATATATATATATATATATATATATATATATATATATATATATATATCACACGTTTTCTGGTATTTTAAGTGTTTGATATTCTTTAATTAATTCTTTAATTAATAAAAATTTTTCTCTGTCTTTTGGCATAGTGCTCTCCCAGGATCTATGTCTTTCTGGAAAGTCCATACAGATTACCATATTGTATCATTACTACACACACGCGCGCGCACACACACACACACACACACACACACATATATATATATATATATATATACAGTGTAAATGTACCATTTTTCAGAATATTATTAAAAAGTAATGATTTAGTGTTAAATTAATATTAAATAAATAAAAAGATGATATGTTATAGGGTATTTACTATTTTCCACATGATTTGAAGTTGTGCGTTGTCAACATTAATACATTGACTCAAACTAGAAGCATCTTTCAACGCCATGTGTACATTTTGCTCACATTTGAGCCTTCAAGCGCATAAATCTTTATTTGCTGTCAACCCATGTCTTTCAAAAGCTGAGCAAAGGACAGGAAATGTCCGTTTAAGAAAAGAGTGCTGGCCTGCAATATAATGTCAATTCTCCGATATGGCAGTGAATACTGAACAATTGTCTGTGAAATAAAGAGATATCAGACAGCAATATTGTGATCCTACGGAAGCATACTCTAAATATCACATGTGAGAAACGAATACGTTTTAATGAAAATGGAAATAATCATGTCCTTGTTATCAGAACGAGGCAGTTGAATGTTCAGGAACACGTCATGAGGAAAGATTGTTGGAGAATCTGACACTCACAGGGCATACCGAAGGCAAGATGAACAGGAAGAAACAGTGATTCATATACGTAACTTATGGCAAAATTATGAACTGGAGGATAATAAGTGAAATATTGTCGAGTGCTCCAAGGGATGGGAATTAGTGGAGAGCCATGATCACTCAGGTTCTTCATCCGTGTTATATATGAATAAAGTGACCCTGGTGACACTTGAGTTTGAACATAGATCACCAGTGAGCAAACGCAGGTGATCCCATTTATTGAATTATGTATACCACGTGACCAGAGAGAAACGCATATATGGAAGGTTCCGTGACATCTAATTGATCGCTATCTCTATTTTATCCACTATTAATATTCGGATCACAGGTGATACCATTTTGAATAAGTAGATCACGTGACAGTAAAGGATATATATATATATATATATATATATATATATATATATATATATATATATGAAGAAAAATATATGGAAAAACAAAAATCCGAATATGCAAATATGCTGTTTTAATGTGGTTTCAATGTCGACGTCAGACGTTTCGGTCAAGTAGACCTTCTTCAGGACATAGTTATTAAAACATTAGACGATATTCAAGTCAACATGAAAAGACGATAGACATAAGACTAATCAAAACAGAATAACTGAAATTTTTAAGATCAGCGTTCCGTTTCACAATATGATCACGTCATGTTGACTTGAATATCGTCTAATGTTAATTATGTTTTAATAACTATGTCCTGAAGAAGGTCTACTAGACCGAAACGTCTGACGTCGACATTGAAATAACATTAAAACAGCATATTTGCATATTCGGATTTTTGTTTTTCCATATATTTTTTTCATACTGTCGGATCTATGTCCATATATCTGCTTACACACACACACACATATATATATATATATATATATATATATATATATATATGGGAATTAGCGTTACGTCTAATTGATCAACTATTCTGTTCTATCCTCTATTACTATACGGATCACTGTTACTATTCTATTCTCTATTACTATACACTTACTCCTGCTATAACTATCGGATCGCTATTCTCTATACTATTCACTACACTATTTCTCTATACTGATCATTCCAAGGATTCCTATTCGGTGATTATTTTTCGAGCGAGTATTATCGAGCAAGTACTAATAGTGAGAGTGTTATTCGAAGGCGCCTGACACCAGTATTGTTCAACGGCGTTACTATAGTTGTATCTGCGATTACAAAGTCTCTACTAAAACGGGCATTACGAAAGTGACAACGAGTGTTCGTTGGCATCGCAAAAGTGACAACGAGTATTCGTTGACATTACAAAAGTGGCAACGAGTGTTCGTTGACATTACAAAAGTGGCAACGAACATTCGTTGACATTACAAAAGTGGTAACGAGTGTTCGTTGGCATTACAAAAGTGACAACGAACATTCGTTGACATTACAAAAGTGGTAACGAGTGTTCGTTGACATTACAAAAGTGACAACGAACATTCGTTGACATTACAAAGTGAAACGAACATTGGTAATTACAAAAAAGTGTTCGTTGACATTACAAAAGTGACAACGAACATTCGTTGACATTACAAAAGTGGCAACGAGTATTTGTTGACATTACAAAAGTGGCAATGAGGATTCTTTGACATTACAAAAGTGGTAACGAGTGTTCGTTGACATCACAAAAATAAGAGATTTGTTATGAAAAGTGGTTCGTACATAGCGCACATGAACATCTTGTTTCTGTTCTCCAGGAAAGTCATTTATTCAACATCTTCGTTTTTGTCCATTGCAGTATCGTCTCTCATTTTTATACATAACGGACAGACCGTAATCACACAGTTACGTCACTTTTTCCTTCAAGATTTTACTGAATGTTTAGTTGTTTTTTTTTTTTTTTTTTTTTTTTACTTTTGTCCAATCTCCACTTAAATGCAGCGTGGATATTCCTTCGTTAAACCAGGCAGTGTTATCGAACGCTGATTGGATGCCTCCAGCAAGTGCGTAATTACGCGAAGTATAAATATTCATGGTACGATTTTGTCCAGATAGAAACGACAGACGTAAAGTTTCCTTTTATAGAATTCAATTAAATCTCGGACAGACTGCTTTTAACGATTGTATCACAACTATCTGACCAGATTCGAAGCCGAAGGCTTTATATATAATCACGGTTTTCCCTTGCATTATATTACTGAGAAAATAACTGGTAACTGATACATCCATACCGTTCTGCGAATCTTCTAAAAATGTATCAAATACAACGTTATCAGTGCGAATGCAGACAGACTGTTTGGTAGACAAAACTATTTGTCACATGCATGTGGTATCAACTAAAAGGAAAAAAAAACTGAACAAGGATTTGTGGATACCACTAGAAGATAAACACGCTAGGACGTTAATCCCCAAAATGTTCAAAATCGTTTTATCATCCATGATGAAATGAACGCTATTTTTCAGCCGATGTGTTCTTCGGCTTTTTTTTTCTTATTTTGTATCTCGCGTTGTTCCAAATAAATATGTGTCGACGAACAAGAGGATGAATATGTATTATTCCTTTTATTCGAATTAACAAAATCTTATCTTCTCAGATCGAGTAGTACTAGATGAAATACATTTACATTTTCTTACAAGAAGACTTGTCATGATACTTTCTGTTTATATTTTTGTAGCTATTTAATGTCAATGCAAAGGGCCAGACTTTGTATTTTGGGCCCGCAAGGTGTGACGCCGGGAACAAAATTAAAGAATTGGCTCACAATCGACATTTACGCCCACATCACTTTGCCGGACGATCACCTAAGTGACGTCGAGCCTGACCAGTACTTAGATGGGTAACTGCTTGGGAAATACTAACTGCTGTAAGATCTGCATTTCTGGCTGGATTGTTAATCAGAGAGCCGAGGTTCAATTCCATTTGGGTGCGTCATATTCACTTATTCTTCTGCACCACTGTTAGTCGCTTTTTATATTTTTACAGGTACATTTTCGCTTTTTCCCACTAACTTTTACTGACTCACCACTTTTTTCTCAGGCGGTTTTTCATTTATCGCTTTTAGTGGGTGGGGAATTTTCACCCCTTTCTCCTCACATTTTCTCTCTTTTCGGTTTATCTCTCTCTCTCCATATATATATATATATATATATATATATATATATATATATATATTAAACACAATCACTTGATAAGACACCAGGAGTGCTAAATAAAGAATGCCAATTTTTGTAGTGATTTTTTATAACGAATAATATATATATTTATATATTATAATTTATATATATATATATATATATATATATATATATATATATATATATATATATATAGTCGACACTCCCGTCGACGTATGAGGGTCAAGCAGATCAGTTTCAGGAAACCGACAGCCGGACACCGGCACATGAGATTTGATTATTCTGATGAAGGCTTCGTGCAAGTCCATCCCCTTTTTTTTGAATATATATATATATATATATATATATATATATATATATATATATATATATATATATATATATATATGTATCTGTGTGTATGTATGTACATATATGTTTTGTGTGTGGGACTTATTTTCGTTTGTCAACAGCTCTTGTTCCTCTATCTCTCTCTCAAACACACTCTCTCTTTCTTTCTCTCTCTCTCTCTCTCTCTCTCTCTCATTTGGATGCTTTTTTCTGTTGTTTCTCGATATTTGATTTCATTCTTTCTTTTCTATCTATATCCCTCACTTACTTTTACGGGTAAATACATTTGAGAAAGATATGAATCCATGTCTTTTCCCCCTAGCTATGGATGAAATAGTAGGATTTTTTTTTCTAGAACAATCAATTTAATCTCCAAAATCGTTCTAATGCAATATTTACTCTCTAAAAAGGAAACATTCTGACAACCTAACATATGTTTTGCTTTTAAAGAAGCCATAAAGGTTTGATAATCCGTAAAAATCTATCTCTCTGTCAAACACTCCCCACTTTCTCTCTCTCTCTCTTCCTTTCTCAGAAATATTCTTTCTACAATTTTTTTCTGTCTGTTCCAGAACGGTTAAAAATATTTGTAATAAGAAATCGTTATCTACTCTTTTGTCAGACACAAGGCAACACATTTAGAGTAACAAATGAGTAACTTAGTTTTGCACTAAGATTTTAAACTACCAGCTTGAAGCGCCTTCTAAGAAAGGCACAAGACTAAAGTAATTGAGCAATTAAGAACTGATCGTTGAGTTAAGCTAGTATGACTTATTTATGTGCAGATTTTCCTTTGCGCCTGTTATATACTTTTGTCGTGTAGATGTTCTGACCTACCTTATAATACGCATGCGTATTACCTTCTTCCATTTGTGTGAGATCTTGTTCCTTCTAACTGCTCTGGTAATACTGCGTTGTTGCTATGTTTAATTAGACTTGATCACAGTACTAGAAAAATGTGTTAGCGTTGTAGGGTTCCACCTTGCATATATCTAATCTATTTACTAATCTATAACCGAATTATCTTGCGTATTTTTACGGCTGTTTAGCCACCAACCGAACTGATGATAAGCTCTCTCTACATGGTTTATTCAATTGTGTAACACCATTTGCAGTTCTCTTTCTCTGTCTTACTCTCCTTTTTCTTGTCTTCCCTTTTCGTTATGCCTATAATTTTCATTTTTATTTTATCTAATACTTTGTCAGGCTTTTTTTCTACTCGCAAAATATCTCTTTCTGTCTTTCATTTTTCCTTTCTTTTTTTTAAAATTTCTTTCTATCTTTTTTCTTTTCTTCTTCTACCTCCCTTTTCCGCGTTTTTTGTAAACTCTTTTATTCTTCCTCTCTCTGTCAACTAACGAATCCTTTTCTCTTTTTTCATTTTTACGTGTGGCTTCTATTTACTTAGCTTTCTTCCACTTCATTTTACACTCTCTTCCTTTCTTAACCTGCGGTTTTTCCCTGTCATTCGTTTTTCTATATTTCTTGCCATTTTTTTTATACTGTTTCATAATTACGGTGGATTATTAGTTAGAATCTCGGATTGAGGAGTCCGAGAGCCGAGTTCGAATTCCAGTCGAATCCATTACATTAACTTGCGTTCTAATATCTTTGGAAAAAGCTATGGATTCTCTTCTAATCCTTTTCTTTTATTTTTACCTGTGGTTTCTACATACTTGTCTTTCTTTCATTTCATTTTACGCTGACTTTCTTTCTCTGTCCTTCGTTTTCTATATTCCTCTTCTTTTTTCTTTCATACTCTCTAAGGCACTGTGGAGAAATCGGAGAGCCGAGTTCGAATTCCAATCGAATCCATTACATTCATTTACGTGCTAATACTCTTGGGAAAGATTTGAATCCTCTTCTTCTCCCCCAGCTATGGTTAAGTAGCAGGACAAACCGGATTCTATAACCTTCGATGGCAACTCGTCTAACGGAGAAAGAAATGGCAACCTATTGCGGAAAAAAAATCTGCCTTGTCAGTCATGTATCAAAAGATACATGATCGCCTACGCGTTTATCACACATGGCACATAACAGAAGGCCCTCCTTCCTCTCGAACCAACTTTCATTCCTTCTTTCCTTTTTCTGCATTTTTCTATGTGTTCTGTCCTTCCTATCTCTCTTTCTCTCGTTTTAGTCTATTGTTGTCGTTTCTTTTAACTTATCCTTCTCGCTTTCCTTTTCTCTATATATATATATATATATATATATATATATATATATATATATATGTGTGTGTGTGTGTGTGTGTGTGTGTGTGTGTGTGTGTTGCGCGTATTTTGGCAGCATGTTTTCATTAAGACATGTCTCAAATAATAATTTAGACAAGTTTTATCTACTTATCTTTAATAGGATCCTCTCGTAATTACGGACAAGTTTCTTAGTATCCTTCTTAAAGAAAGAAAATGCCTATGTTGTTGAATATTCCTTTTAGTCCGAGTACTTTCGACATTAGCACAATGTCGTCATCAGGGTCTTGTTTTTTCTAAGATAAAAATTGCTGTGTTCATTTTTCTAAGACAAAATTGTTGTGTTCATCTGAAAATTAATTTTTTATTTGTGAAGTCAAAAACACTAATATTATGTACTGTACGATTTTTTAATCTTATGATGTAAACGTCAAGGGAGGTAACTAAGTTATTAACTTTTAGTTAATACCTATATATTTTAAACTATCTACTGTAAACTTTGCAAAACATTTGTGCAGTATTCATAATTAATTTTGTTAAGGGTTGGTTTCAAGTTTTTAATAAAGATAGCTTCAAGAATTTTTAGTTTATGATTTTCATGAATAAATAAAGATGTATTTTTAAAGGGAATTTACCTAAATTGCGAATGTGGACAAGCATGCTCTTTTAAATGTTGAGAGATGATAAATACATCATTCAAATGAAAACTCAACCGTCGAAACAACGTAGTAGTGGTATAACCAACATATGTATATTATTTTTTTTTCTAATATAAGGTACAATCTCGTAAGGGACATTTAAATTTATATATTAATATATTTCTTTTTCTATCCCTCTCTTTGTATATTTACTTTCACCTTTAGTCTTCCTTTTCCTCTTTCTCGCATAATATCGCGTTCCTTGTTTTTCGCTTTTCTCTCTCGCTTTTACGTATTCTGTTTTTCGTTTTTTTCTAACCTTTTCTCCTTTTACTCTGTCGCTGTGGTTTCTTTAATCGTCTGTTTCTATTCCTTTATTCCTCTATTTGACTGTCAGTGTTTTTCTTTTTGGATATTTACCTTCATTTCTCTCTCGCCCTTTGTCAGACTCTTCATCTTTCTTTAGTAATATCACGTCTTTTCTTTCTCTCTTTTTTCCTATCTATATTTTCTTTTTTACGTAGTCCGCTTTTCCTTTCTCTTTTATTTTCATGCTGTGGTTTCATTAAACGTCTCTTTCTCACTCTCAGGGATTTCTTTTCTCTGTTCCTCTTTTTGCATATTTCTCTTCATTTCTTTCTCACTCACTGGCAGATTTTTCTCTTTTTTTTTCTCAGAAAACGTCTTTCTTTCTTTTTAAGTCTTTCCTTCTAACTCTCTTTATTCTACTCCTAATCTTTCTTTCTCCTTTTTCTTTCTTAGTGCTGTTTCATTAAACCTCTTTCTCTTTCCTCTCATTCTCATCATCTGTTTTCACTCTTTTCCTCTTGCTTTTGCTTTCGCTTCTCCATTTCCCTTTTCACACAGGTTTCAAATAGTTTATTTTTTCTCTGTTTAAAAGTCTTCCTCTTTCTATCTGTCTGACCACACAAGATTGAGTGAGTTATAACCGCCGCTTCACAGAGCTGGTCACTCGAAAATCAACGAAGAAAAGCTGTTTCGTGAAAGTTCATAGAATAATAATACAATGTTAATTCTTTAGTGTATCTAAACATGCTTTCTGTGACGTTTAATGAAACCACAGCATGAAAATAAAAGAGAAAGGAAAAGCGGACTACGTAAAAATCACGTGACCAGCTGAGTTTTCATTTCAGCTGGTCACGTGATTCCGTGGCGAATGCTTGTCTGGCCATACGTCATAACTTCAATAACGTCATGTCGTCCATTACAAAAGGCTTGTTCTTAAAACCTGCCATTTATAAACGTATGGCTCGCGAAATATTCCTGACTATATTCTTCTTCTACATACCATGTGCCTTCAGGTCATAGCCGATCATGGCTCTCCACAACTTCCTATCTCGTGTGGATCGTATCGGTTTCTTCTCCCTTTGCTAATACTACTGTCCACCTCTTGCTCCGTCATCCACTCACACAAGCTAGTCATGTTAATTAGCTTGCTGACTTTACCTACCCCTCTTCCTCTCAATATGAACCATGATGGTCAAATTTTTAAAGACCACCTTCGTCATTTTTTGTCTTAATTAATTTCTGTTGTCTTTTACGGAATCTAAGTGTTCTTTCTGTTATCATTTTCTTTAAGACTGTAGTGATAGTGTTACCAATATTGTAACTTTGGCTAGGAAAGGTGGACATGATACAATGGACAATGCAATTTATATTTGACATAAAAGCACCAGTATAAAATACAAAACTGAACGGAATGATTTCAAAACATAACAATTGAATTTTTGTCGGCATCTACGCGGATGACACCACAATTTATTCCTGCCTCAAAAACAAATCCAGTCTCGCTGACAAAACTCACCTTGCCGTGCGCCTCGAAAAGGACCTCCAAATGAACTGGGGCATGATTTGGCTGGTCAACTTCAACGCTTCGAAGACTAAACTGCTCTCTATTAATCACCACAGAGAGCCTTCCTTCCCTCCATTATAAGACGCTCAACTTCCGTGGAGAGCAACTCTCTGTGCTTCTCGGTCTCACATTGACTGCTGACCTGAGATGGAATAAATACATCGAGTCAATTGCCTCGTCCATGCGAGGAAAGTTGGCTCCCTGAGCCGTGCTAGGGAAGTTTTTTCTCCCCTGAGTCGATCCTCAGATATACAAATCCACAATTCGCCCTTGCATGGAGTATTGCTGCCATATATGGTCTGGCACCCCCTTCTGGCCTCAGGGTTCTTGATAGGCTCCAAAGCGGATGTAATATGGTTGGCCCTACCTGCGTCTCGTCTACAGTCACTTTCTCACAGACGCACCGTCGCCTCCTCTGTCTGTTCTACAAATACTTTATGGAAATTTGAACTGCATTCGCTGGTTCCCAAACTTCAAATAGCATCCCGCTCACCCCTTCAGTCGAAACTATAAAAGCCGTCTCTTCTACAAAACCTCTCGCCTGTGGAACTCTCTTCCCTTCTCCTGAATAATGATATTCAAAACATCGAACAATTGAATTTATCTACTACCCTCATTTGATATCTGATCTTCCCATGCGTGTGAACTAAAAATGCTTAAAAAAAACAAAAAAAAAAAAAAAATGCATGTGAACTAAAAAGGTAAGACAGAGTCGTGTCCCTTTGATTAAGGTAATAGTTGTACCTGAGTTCATATTAAAAGGAAGTAATATTAAACTGTAATTTAGAAGAATAAAGTTTCTTTGGCATGTTTGGAATCGTGTATTGTACAAGTTGGTAAAAGTTCAGAAAAGATTTCAGAGTTCGTACTTGCGTGAATGTTGGTAATGGTCTTTAACGTCTGACCGCAATGGGACGGGAGTTCTTGAAGATTACATCTTGGTACTTGGTAGCAAGGAATGAGTCGCGCGCGAGAGATGAATGAAAATAAACTACGTAGGGAGCTTACACGTGTTCTGTTTATGTAATGGTCGTGTACCACGTGGGAGGCTCCCTGCATATTGAGCGGGGAAACAGATTGGTCGCGTACAGGCGGTTTGATTGGTCGGAACTGACCAATCAGTAAGCTAGATTTAAGGTGATTGACCAATGAATACTTGTTATATATTTGTAAGATAGTGATGGTGAAAATTATAACAGGAATAGTGCATTTCCTAGCAGGGGTTAACTAGCTTTTTGTGGAAGAGTCCACAAGACATCCTTGTTGACCCATCCGTAGAATCTTCAATATCCTTCTGTAGAACTAGATTTCTACTGCCTCTATTTTTTCCTCATCCGTTGGGAGATTGTTCAGCATTCACTGCCATATAAGAGGATGGATATTACATAACATACTCTTTTCTTTGTTCCAAACGAAGTCTTTTGTTTTTGAACACTATTAAGATATTTTGGGTGCCTCTTTCGTTAGTCCAGTACGTCTTCAGATTTCGGTGATGCTTTCTATTCTCTTGTTAAAGTATTCGCAGATAATTAACCATTTGTACCTGCTTCATATTGACATTTTCCCTTTGTAAATCACATCTTGGGATTTTCTCTATCTTTACTCGCTTTCCTCAACTACCCTACCCAAACGTTCACATAGCTTACTTCCCGTGTCACCTTCCAACACTGTGTCATCTGCGTACCATATATATTGTTAAGATTACACTCACCGAAAATAAATCCTGGTAGGGTGTCCATATCCATTTGGACAGTGCTGTAACCTAGGGAAGGTTACTGTAAAGAATATTCAAACGAAGGTTGGCAATGAACGATAATACTTAGGACAAGAACAACACATATACGATTCACCAGCGTCGCGTAGAAGTAGTAGTCTACTGCTAGAAGTAAATCAACTGAATTCTCCAATTAATCTCCAACTGCAGGATATCTACCAAATGCCCCACGTTTCATGTGTGGTATCCGAGCCCGTAGGCCTAACCAAAAATTCCCCGTAGACCCTGTATAGCTGTTTCCAGGGGCGATATTCTGCCCTTTGACATAGTCTCATCTGGGGATCCTCTCTGCCTGAAAGCAGAAAGTTTGACCAGCACATCTGGAGACGAATCTCTAATTGCAGGATATTTGCCAACCGACCCACGCAGTCAGATGTGGCACAAGGACCGAATTTAACGTGGGGTTTCCGAGCCCGTAGGCTCGGGCAAAAATATCCCTGTAGACCCCGTAAAACGGGGTCGGGTAGCTGTTTACCATCCCAGACGAGACTCTTCCCTTCGGCATAGCCTCGTCTGGGTTCCTCTCTGCCCGAAGGCAGAGAGTTCGACTAGGGCATCTGGAGACGAATCTCCAACTGCAGACCAAGATACACTATTTACTGTTGTGCTTATGGGAATGGGGACACACCCATTATCGTCTGTATGCATGCTTCAACCGCATCGTTTTAGTGGTTGCATAAATCTGGGGAGACGACACTTCCTTGTCTTGTGCACTACACACCAAAAATAAAAGATACGCTTTTTGTAATATTTTTTCGCTAGTTCAATACGTGTTCGGATCTCGGTGCCATAATTCTCATATTCTGTTAAAAGGTTTCCTAGATATTTAAACATCTACACCTACTTGATGTTTATATCTTCAATTCTTTACTCTCATTTGGGCCTTTTCTCTTGATGATGACCATACTTTCTGATAGTTCACCCAATACAAGGCCTAAGGGCCACTCAAGGTAGATCGTTACTGAGTGAGATTATAAGGGAGTAAAAAGGGGGAAATAAAAGATTATTACCAGTAGGATAGATATCGGACGACTATGGACTTAAAGAGAGCAAGATTCTAGTTGTCAAGGAAGCATCCTCTCAGGAGTCTTTTCCACAAAGTAACAGTTTTGAGCTGTCTGAGTGGAAATTACTCCTTAACAAATGAGATCAACGATAAGTCGAGATGTGAAAGTCTGAACTGGTGGAACCAAGAAATGTAACTCGTTTGAATATATGTCATAGTAATAGCGATATAGTGTTGAAAGTCTAATGATGATTCTTTGTGTGATAGGGGTTACGGCGTGGAAAATAAAATCATCACCCTTAAGGCCGCGTAAGCAGTTTTGAATTCGGTCGAGTTTGCACGGTAAAGATAGGGCAACATAAACTCAGATAGGAGAGCAATATTTCATTTATCAAGCATAACAGCTGGATTTAAATATTTTCTCGAGCAAATCAGTGAACTGATCATTCTACTAGCAACTTCTGCGATGGCACGAATATACGCGTTCCATTTGCGATTGTGAGTGAACTTTAGCCCCAATAGACGTTCGAAGTAGGTAGACTCTTTGAGGCTATGACCAATCATAAGGATTGGTTCAGGTTTGGGGTCTGCTTGGATATGATGAAATGTTAAGAGTTTAGTTTTGGATGTATAGAATAACACCGGCCTGCCTTTTTCCCATTGACCTCTGGGAGTTAGGTCAAAGGAGAGATCATCTGCCAGGCGCTGATCATTAACTGGGTGCTGTCTCTCCTCAAGATTGGCATTGGTGGGTATGTAGAAAATATTACTGCTACGTGGGCCCGGGCAGTAGTTATGGAAGAGATATACGTTTAAGTTTTGATATAAAGACTGTTTAAAAAGGACACATGCCTGCAATGAGACATTTTGTAATAGTAACTAGTAATGGAACTGAGGCTAGAATCAAGACGTTCGATGCCTTTCCTAA
The DNA here is from genome assembly GCA_903632075.3 of Acanthosepion pharaonis. Classification (NCBI taxonomy): domain Eukaryota; kingdom Metazoa; phylum Mollusca; class Cephalopoda; order Sepiida; family Sepiidae; genus Acanthosepion; species Acanthosepion pharaonis. The sequence continues at coordinate 236,336 of CAHIKZ030003526.1, forward strand.
ATGGAAATTATTCTAAGTTAAGAAAAGAGGACAAAAATGGTGGGAAATATATTCGATTAAATCAATATCAATTAATAATTTCGAATTTACCCCCAGCTTAGAAGAGGTGTGCGTAATGTAATCGATATCGTTTTAAAAGACATGAATTTTTTTCTCCCCATCAGTAAATAGATAGACTGGTAGACTGGATTCTCTCGCCTTGAGCAGGAACCATTATATGAGAAGGAGAACAGAATTCAAAACCGTGGATAAACCACGGAAAACCATTGTCTTACCCATTCTCACTCACTCTCACTCTCTTTATATATATATGTGTGCCTGTGTCTGTGAGTGTTTGTGTATATGTGCGTGCGTGTGTATATATACAGAGTCAGCCAATATATATGTGCGTGTGTGTGCGTGTATGTGTGTGTGTCTGTGTGTGTACAGAGTTCGAAAAAAATATATACACACGTCACGAAAGGAGACACTTGTATAGGTATTGTAATACTAATTTAATTCAGACATCACGAGATTAATACAAATCACTCTTAGACGCTACAATTTTAAGAGAGGCACAAAATCGTGACCTTTACCCACCAGACATTCATTCAGTCATTAGTAAAAGAAGTACTGTTTAGGCAACATTGGACAAGGTCTAAGAGCCGCCACTGGGCTCAGTTTTCTGCGATACACAACATCCTTTAGGGCCCATCATAGGTAAAATTCTGCAGGTATTAAATCATTTCCTGAAGTATATATATATATATATATATATATATATATATATATATATATATATATATATATATATATATATATATATATTAATATTATATATGATTTAAAAAGAAATGTTTCAAAAATAGACAAAAACCCTAATTTTAATGTAGTGGTTCCAACGAGAGAAAATATTATTTTAAAAATTAATTATAATATATATATATATATATATATATATATATATATAAAATATATATATATATAAAAGAAATATAAAGAGAAGAAAAAAAGATGTATATTGCCGCAAACGTTTTTGGTTGTAATGTGGATTTATTTAGAAAAAAATATTATGCTTTGTTTTACATAATTTCACGACACGTGTTTCTGGTCTCGCGACCGTCTTCAGGTAAAAGTGGAGATTTCCACATATTATTAAAAAGGGAAATTCAGATTACCAACACACAAACAGAAAATGTCTCATATCGAGAATATTTAACATTGAACATGAGGAAAAATTAATTATTATTTTTTTAAAAACTACATTACTTCACCATTTTTCTACGGATCCATTATTCATAAATCTACCTTATCTCTTGCGAATACATAAAAATCAATATATATATATATGAGATATACTTTAATGAAAAATCGAACCAAACAAAATGTTTCAAAACATCCTGCAGGGTCTCACTGACTTTTAGACACTTTAGCATCCAGAATGTCTTCTTACACTTATTTGAATATTATCTGTTGCTTCATTACACGTGACACGTATCTTAACCAATAAGAAATAACCAATCAACACATCCTACTCTATCGAAATGGATTCTTCATTGAGAGAAATGTTTAATAAAACCGAGGAAATTGTTTATTTCATCGTGAATACAATTATAGTTGTGTGCAATATATCCGGTGAGGCACGAGAGACTCAAATAAATCGACTCATGGACATATCGATCAATCGGTTCATATTCTCAGATTTTCTTTTGTTTGGAAGCGTAAAACTAGATATGAATAGATTCAGAGAGAGATAATGTGATTGGTGACGGTTTTACAACTGCTGCATTTTGCAAGTCACTAAATATATTGATTACGTGTGATAACACATGATGCGGGTTCAAGGTGAGAGATATTCACGATCAGATTAGCGATCGATTAAAATCGATTTCAGAATATCAAATAATAATAATAATAATAAAATAACTAGAAACGAACGTATCTCTGTTTCTCCGTCACATGTCGACGAAAAAGAAAAAATATATATACGTCTATTGCGGACTGATCAGTCGATCGAATGATCGATCTCTCGTTGATCTTTTCGATTACGCAAGAAGAAGATCAATTTCTGATCACGCACGACTCCTGCAAAGCAAAATGCAATCGATTGTTACTGATAAGATTTGAAAAGCTGCAGATGTCTGGAATTATGCCGCAGAACTGGATTTTGATCGATTATTGATGAGTTCGCATATGGCACTGTTGCGTATGACAGCGTCGATGGTGTTTAGTTAAAATGTTAATCTTATTAAAGCGAGCATGATAGGATTGTGGATGCTTCATCCTTCCATAGTTATTGATGACGTTAGGTTATCACTTACAGGTGATACAACGTCAGCTAAATTTTAATCCTATTGCAATGAGGTCGTCTATTGAGACAAAGAAGATGGTGAGTCGAGCAACGTGATCACGGAGTATATATGTTCATCACGCATCTCAACCTTCGCATCTTTTCGTATCTTCTTTAAAGAGTCTTTTTCGGATCCGAGATGCTGGGAGTGCAGAGGCGATCAGTATAGAAATTTGAAGCAGCGATTCCTGCCTAGTGCGTTGCGTTAAATTTCGCACATATTCTATCAGGAAGGTATGAATCAGTCTGTTTTCTACCTTTTAATTTTCCTGCTAAAGGGTACCATTCGACAAAGTGAAGAATCGATTTACCGGTTTCGGTGAAGCCAGTTTTCGGGCAAATGATATTCGCTGTTGTGATTGCTTTCCAAGAGAATGGTAAGTCTTTGCAATATCTGCCTTCTTCAACGGTCTTTTGGGGATGGACGAACCAATCTTTGTGGCGAATACTAAAGTCGCCACAGATATGAAATCTAGCTGAAGGAGTTTCGATGAGGTTTTTATCAATCCTCTCTGATATTTCCTCGAAAATTATGTCAGAATTGTTATATAAATAGGGGGACGAAACGGGAGTAGAAATGCCCAAATAAGACCTAACCAAAGGAGTAATTGACATTTGCGCACGCACGATGAAATCCACAACGTATTGCCGGGTGTTAAGCTTCTCTGTAGGATGTAAAGGCTACGTCTTCACTGGAAGTGAGTGCTTGTCTCGATGAAAAAGGTCCACCCTTCCTAATGATGTTATCCTCTTAGTTAGGAAATACACCTTGAAAACTAGAAACAAATAACAAATATACCGACTGTAACAGCAACATTGTCTATTTGTCTGAACCGTTGTTAATTTTATTTACTTCTTGGGGGATATATGGAAGTATTTAAATGCATAATCAATAGTTATTCGTGTTTTATCTGTTCAAAATAGTGGATATGCTCATTTTCAAAGCTTTGGTGTCAAGATATTTTAAAAATTGAACAGTTTTAACTGAATAATTAGCAGCAAATTTAGGACAGTTTAAAATTTCATTTTAAAATCTTTATTGCATTCGAGTTGTATATTTTATTAAATTTCAGTTTGATATCGTTATTAGATTATAAAATTCCCAAAGCGCGAAAAGAGATTTTCTGTTTTACGTGTTGTTTATAACCTTGAGAGGAGGCATGGTGGAGTAGAGGCTCGGAGTGGGGAATCGGCGAGCCGAGTTCAAATTCCAGTCGAATCCATTACATTCACTTTGGACTAGGAGAGCGGCTCGGATTGAAGAATCGGCGAGCCGAGTTCGAATTCCAGTTGAATCTATTACATTTACTTACGTGCTAATACCCTTCTTCTAAATAGCAGGATAAACCGGGTTGTAAATAGCAGGTATCACGCACGGGAAATAACTTACTGAGGGTAAATTTGACATATTTGGGAAGATTTAGAATAATCCAGAACCCTTACTGGTAGTAAACAGTCTGTATACGAACGAAAAAGGAATTTAGTAAATATTGAAAATAGAAAGGATTGTAAGAGAAGGATGCCTTTCCTCGTTAGACTTATTCAACTTATACAGTAATGTGATTCTGAGAGAATTAGAAGTCCTACCAGGATTTATTATTGCCGGTCACAATCTTAGCGATATTAGACATGCAGGACATTGATAGCAGACACAGAAAGTAAACTACAAGAACTCCTACAGAAGGAAGTGAAAAAAAAACGAGAAGAAAGGACTAATCATCAATTGCAAGAAGTCAGAATGCATGGTTGTTAGTAAAACGAACAGCCCGACATGTAAATTACAAATTAGACATATTATTATCAAAGAACATTATTTACATTTTTCGGACTATTGTCCTCATCTTTGTCGCCATATTTATCACAAAGTTTCGGCCGTTGTACGCTCCAGCCTTCTTCAGGTGGTTGGAATGTCGAACTGAACCCTTTATTACGCTAACTGGGGTACACTGTTCTAGTCCCACGTGCCATGTTTGATGGATGTCAGTTATCAGTTAACTCCTGTTAATTTCCCTCTGAAAGTTCTCCACTGCCTTAACCAGGTATTAAAAAAAATGGTTGCTGAAGACATTAGGTTTATAATATTCAGAAATTCATGCCTCAAGGACACATAGCACAGTGGATAAAGGCGTTGGTTAGATCCAGTAACAGAACCCAAAGAATGTGAGTTCAATACCCTGTGGAGAACTTTCAGAGGGAAATTAGCAGGAGATAACTGATAACTGACATCAATCAAACATCGCACGTGGAACTAGAAGAGTCTACTCCGGTGAGCGAAATAAAGGGTTCAGTTTGACATTCCAACCACCTGAAGAAGGCCGGAGCGTACAACGGCCGAAACGTTGTGATAAATATGGCGACAAAGATGAGGACAATAGTCCGAATAATGTAAATAATGTACATAATACCTCATCTCTGAAATATAGACAGATTATCAAAGAAGAATTTTAATATGTGGGAATGATTTTGAATAGAGAATAGAAAATACGACGCAAATTAAAGGCAATTGGGACAGAAAAACAACTTAATCTGGTGAGATTATGTAAATGGATGGCAGAACAGGATTTAGCAGAGATGAAAAATAAGAAAACATTTACTAAAAGCTAAAAAATACAGGAAATTGTGGTGACCCATTTTTGCCTATGCACTGAAGTGACACGTTACATCGAAGAAGATACACCTTCAATTTTGTGTGTCTGTCTCACTCCATCCTTCTGTTTTGGGGCATTTATACATTTGTGCGTGTATGTGCGATAAAGTAAATGTAAGATTTAAAGTAAAATACTTTGATGTGGACTAAGGCGTTACTGTGTTATTTAGATTATTTTTTCCTTTTATATTAAATGCCTAGATAAATGTCCTTTAGACCACCGAAAAACAATTTTCGTTGCGGAAATAATTCTCCCTACAATATTATTTTGGATGATATGATAGAAAAACATTTGGTTTTAGGTCTGCAGAAGTTGAACCTTCCACCTATAACCCATATATATTTACCTTTTGATTCAGGGAGAAGTTAAATCGAGAGTCTGGCAAAATGACATCTAGAAAAATGGAGTCTAGTAGAAAAGTGCGGAAATGAAATTGTACGAATTATAATTAAACGACATTTCTAAGAGACAACGTTTCAGGGCTTAATCTAACAACTGGACAATTTTGGTGTTACACGATTTGGACAATTTTGCTGTTACACTTGGTATATATGGTGGCTCTTGTAGTGTTTGGGGTCACAGCCCCATTACACTAGGTGTTGATACGGTAGTTTCTAAAAAAGGACGTATTTTACGGAGGGAAACAACTTGTCACAAGCCCAAGCCGTTTTGAAATCAGAGTTATTCCTTCTACGAGACTGTTGCCCAACTAAAGTTAGATAGCCCAGTCTGTGAGGTGAACATTTCGATTCCCATTTTTTCGGGGTTATAGGTGTTAAGATGAACGATCTGTTCACAGCTTGAATTTGAAATCAAATAACCACGCACTGTTAACTACTACGACACTTCTATCTATCTATCTATCTATCTATCTATCTATCTATCTATCTGGGTCTGTTCATATCTATCTATCTATCTATCTATCTATCTATCTATCTATCTGGGTCTGTTCATATCTATCTATCTATCTATCTATCTATCTATCTATCTATCTATCTGGGTCTGTTCATATCTATCTATCTATCTATCTATCTGGGTCTGTTCATATCTATCTATCTATCTATCTATCTATCTATCTATCTATCTATCCAATTTTGTTTATCTCTCCCTAAACGTCCCAGATCCCCGTCAGTATGGTTGACGCGCGTCTCTGTTAGAGCGTCTCACTGGGCCTTCTTGGCTTCACGT
>CAHIKZ030003526.1:247500-252500 GCA_903632075.3 Acanthosepion pharaonis
CTTCCCTCTTCTTCTTCTTCTTTTTCTTCTTCCCTTTTCTTCTTCTCATTTCTTCTTCTTCTTCTTCTTCTTCTTCTTCTTTACTTCTTTTTCTCTTGTTCTTCCTTTTTTCTCCCTCTTTCTTCTTCTTCTTTTTCTTCATAGTTTGCAGTTTGTATCGATGCAAAATGTTTTCTCTTCTTCTTCTTCTTCTTCTTCTCTACCTTTTTCTTCTTCTCTTTTCTTCATCTTCTTCTCTCATCTTCTTCTTTTATTTGTAGTTTGCTTTTTGTATCTTTTCTTCTTCGTCTTCTCTCCCTCCTCCTCTTCTTTCTTTTACTTCTTTTCTCTTCTTCTTCCTTTTTACTTCCTCTTTCTTCTCTTTTTTCTTCATAGCTTGCCGTTTGCATCGATGCAAAATGTTGTCTATTCTTCTCCTCCTCTTCCTTTTTTCTTCTTCTTCTTCACTTTTCTTCTTCTTCTTCATATTCTCTTTTCTTCTTATTCTCTTTTCTTATTCTTCTTCCTTTTTCTTCTTTCATTTTTTCTTCTTTATCATCTCTTCTTCTTCTTCTTCTCTTTTATTACTCTTCATCTTCTCTTCTCTGCATCCCTCTGTCCCTCTTGACTTCAATATGCCCTATGAGCGTCACATTCTCCAAGCTTTCTTTTCTCATTATGTGCCCAAGAAATTTAAACTGTCTCTTTCTCTTTCACTCACCAGATATACTGAAGAGTGGAGACAACAATTCCCAAACGTAACGAATTGGGGAGAATTAATGTCAAAGCGAGGACAAAAAGCGAATGGAAACGATAACTTAGTATATTTAGCGACCCCACCCACCACGAGGGTTGCATTTGGCACAAGGCCGGTTTAACGTGGGTTCTCCGAGCCCGTAGGCTAGGACAAAAATATTCCCCTTTTTGAACCCGCATAAATGGGTTCAGGGGCAGTCTACCTCCCCAGACGAGACTCTGCCCTTCGGCGGAGCCTCGTCCAGGTTCCTCCCTGTCAGAAGGAAGAGAGTTTGACTGTTTTGCTGGAACTTAGAGCGACAAAGACAAGATTTGTGTAGGGTTATGGTCGTAGTGAAGAAACACATAATAGATTAAGAATACGGGGTCCAGCACTTGAGCTTCATCTCATGAGAAATCGGTGAACCGAGTTCGAACACCTGTCGGCTTCGTCACATTCACATACGCTGAAACATGTTTTTCCATGGTTAACGGATAAATAATATGAATTATATCCGAAAAACAAAATCATTGTTATTCTCAAAAAATAACAAAGAATTAACTGTTTATGCAATATCCATAATTGTAAATGAACGCTCTAACCAAAAAAACAATCTATTCAGGATTTCGTCCAAAAGATCAACCCTTTCTCTGGAAATCCTTGGGGTGAAAGATTAGGGATTAGTAAGACATTGACACGAAAGACGTACCAAGATCAACCAGCAATTAACAATGACAGCGTTTTATAAGAAGTGATGAAGTGATTGGTATGCTATTTAAGCAGGAGAAACAAAATAAGTGTCCGAATAGATTAAAATATCTCAAAAGAACAAAGTTGATCTTCAATTAAAAGCATACAAATAATAATAGCTGCCCAAATACAATATATATATATATATATATATATATATATATATATATATATATATATATATACGTTTCATTAAATAATATAGACAAGTGTTGTCTATTTATTTTATGTAAAATTTTTCGTATCTTCTGATAAGTTTGATAACATTATCATTAACCGAAAAAAAGAAATTCACAATATTTATCCATTTTTTTTTTTTAATATAATCTAATCTTTCGGCTTACTCAAGCCATTATCAAAGATGTAATTACAAACATATCAAACAATATACGGACACGACAGTGATGATAGTCTGTCATTGTTTAGTTTACATAGTGGATCACTAAGCAACGATGAACACGCGCATATAAGACGCTAGAAGCGAAAATCGCACCGCATCTCATGACGTCACACATGACTACACGAGAGTGAATTGGAGAATGAAATAAGGAAAGCCGTTGGTATAAACCAATGGCTTCTGTTACCAATTATAGAAATTATAGACATTTAAGAATCATAGTTGATTTTGTTTAGGTTGGGTTTTAACTGTTTGATGTATAATGCTTCAAGTATTTTTAGTTTTTGTCTATTGTTTTCATGTCGAAGTATAGGTTAATGTATTTATCAGTTTTGTTAGGAACATTGATATTACCTTTGTATAATGTATTCAATATTTATCCATTATTTTTTTTTAATATAATCTAAGCTTTCGGCTTACTCAAGCCATTATCAAAGATGTAATTACAAACATATCAAACAATATACGGACACGACAGTGATGATAGTCTGTCATTGTTTAGTTTACATAGTGGATCACTAAGCAATAAATAAATAAAAATAATGGATAAATATTGTGAATTTCTTTTTTCGGTTAATGATAATGTTATCAAACTTATCAGAAGATACGAAAAAATTTTACATAAAAATAAATAGACAACACTTGTCTATATTATTTAATGAAACGTGTATAAATGAAAATATGCTGCCTAAATACACACAATATATATATATATATATATATATATATATATATATATATATATATATATATATAAAGTAGAGCGTAATATTATAATTAATTTTTCGCGATGTTCGAGAGAGAGGAAGACATATTTAAAAAAAAATATAATATATATATATATATATATATATATATATATATATATATATGAATTATTTTTGGGATCTAGACACACATCCGCATACATATGTCTTACATTTTTATAGATATGCATTTGGACCGATTATATATATATATATATATATATATATATATACGTATGTATACCTCAATCCACTCCATCATACATAAAACATGTATAGAGATAAGTAAAGTGCTAAAGAGAGAGAGAGAGAGAGAGAGAGAGAGAGAGAGAGAGAGAGAGAGATGTACCAAAGGGATAGATAGATAGATAGATAGATAGATAGATAGATAGATAGATAGATTAAATTGGTAGACTTTCATATGTCTGTATGAAGATGAAGTTCATATATATATATATATATATATATATATATATATATTAAGACATGTTTTATTGAATAATTTAGGCTAGTTTTGTCTACTCATTTTCAATAGGATACTTTTATATGCATCGACAAGCCTTTTGGTGTCTTTTTGAAAAAAAAGAAGGAAAATTATCGTGTTGATACATATTATTTTATTCCGAGCCGAGTACTTTCGACATTAACACAATATCATCTTCAGGGTGTTGTTTATTAAGAAAAAAAAATGGGTGTTGTTTACTAAGTCAAAAATTCTGTCAAACTTCATAAGTAAAAATGTTAACTTTCAGATGAATGCAGCAATTTTGACTTCGAAACTATTAAGCACTAATTTTATCGCTACTAGTTTTTTGAAAAGTTCTTTTAAAAGTCAGACAATGTAGTTATTAATAAGATGCGTTAAATTAACGCATACAACATTTTACTGCTCTAGCATCGCTCATTCATAGTAAGTCTATAAACGTTTCAACCCTCCTAGAACAATCTCTTTGCGACTATCACACCATGTTCGATTAGCCAGGAAGATGATTCTTGGTGTCCTCGGCGAAAGGAGGTGATCCCAGCTTGCGCCACCGTTTGAAAATTTCTGTAAGCAGGAGAAACTAACCCAAACCTTTTGTGTGAAATTGTGTAGACGGAACTATTCCGAAGCAGTGTGCAGTTATGCTAGAATTAAGTCACAAATCATTGTGACCGAGTGTTTTAGCGTACTGGTCTTGTTAAACCAGTTGATAACGCCAGATTATACACTCTCTCCGAGAGACGATCTGCTCAGTAGAGTTGTACTATAAACCACAGGTGAAGTCTGTGGGTGTTGATCAAACACACATATGCCTAAGCAAACGTCTGCAATAGGAATTTGATTGCGGCTCTTACAAACAGGTGTGTTCGGAAATGGGAAGACGACCATTATATTTTCGACAAACAAAAACAATATTAAAGAACACACAAGCAGGGTGTCCCAGACAGGAGTCTCAAATCAACAGGAAGATAGGATGTTGAAGGTAAAAAAATAATTCGAGTAAGTTATATTTACAGTGCTTTCGGCGATATAATGAACAGAGCGGGAAAAATTACAATCCGTTAGGGTGAACTAGTGCAAATATTTTCTAATTATTTTGTCTGGCTTTATAGCAAGTAAAAGGTGCCTGAACATTAATTCATACTCACTCAGTTCCTCTGCTCCTACCTAAATCAATCTCTCTCTCTCCCTCTCTCTGTTTACTTGTCTCCCTATCTATATCAGACAGTCTGTATATATATATATATATATATATATATATATATATATTAAATTTAAATAGATAATATATATATATATAATATATATAAATATCTATTTAAATTAGATAATATGCATTTTCTTAATTTTTATAATATATCTCTACTTATATGCATATATATATATGTATACATATACAAATGTATATTTACATATATATATATATATATAGGTATTTTTTATATATTTTGTGTATGTATGTATGCATCCATCTATTTAAATCTAATAATGATCATTTTCTAAATTTCAATATATATATATATATATATATATATATGCATATATATATATATATATATATATATATATATATATATATATATATTGTGTGCGTATCTACAAGTACCAGTCAAACATTTTATATCTGGCGTACTTATAAAAATAATTATTAATTTTTTTTTTCCATTTAAAATTATTCCAAGAATTGCTTGAGGAGTGAACTAACTTTTCATCAGTACCACTGATATATATATATATATATATATATATATATATATATATATATATATATATATATATAAATCATTTCCCCAGCAAGCAAGACATGAATGAAAAAGACTGGCTGGTACGACACATTTCAGCAACTTTCCTATCAGTCGACCTAGCAGTTGATTCGATGTAATCACCACACATGACAGTGAAAAACGT
>CAHIKZ030003526.1:257500-267500 GCA_903632075.3 Acanthosepion pharaonis
GATGAGGTATTATGTACAGTATTTACATTATTCGGACTATTGTCCTCATCTTTGTCGCCATATTTATCACAACGTTTCGGCCGTTGTACGCTCCGGCCTTCTTCAGGTGGTTGGAATTTCGAACTGAACCCTTCATTTCGATCACTGGGGTAGACTGTTCTAGTTCCACGTGCCATGTTTGATGGATGTCAGTTATCAGTTATCTCCTGTTAATTTTCCCTCTGAAAGTTCTCCACCGCCTTAACCAGGTATTGAACTCACCTTCTTTGGGTCTGTCACTGGATCTAACCAACCTGAAGAAGGCCGGAGCGTACAACGGCCGAAACGTTGTGGCAAATATGGCGACAAAGATGAGGACAATAGTCCGACTAATGTAAATACTGCATTTTCACATGCCCAAGCGTGTTTGAATTCAGAGTTATTCTTTCTCCTTGGATATTACCCAGTCAAAATTAGATGGCCCCGTCTGCACTACCTTCCTCTCGAGGTTCTCGAAGAAATCCAAAGGATATATAATGTAATCGATCTTTAATTGACTTCTCGACTTAAGACATCTTCTCACATATATGATGTGGTTTCCCCTCTGTCTTTTCTACAAATATTTTCATGGCTACTGGTCCAACGAGATTTTTTCCCTGGTGCCCCGAGTACATGAATTGAAGCGTGCGACTAGATTGGCATCTAGGTCCAACCCATTTACTGTTGAAATAGTTAAATGTAACTGCCACTTCTACTCCAACAATTCCTTTCCTCGCATTTACCGCCAATGGAACTCCCTTCTTCTCACTTGCATCCATGATTACTACAATTTTCAAAAAATTAAAATGCAACGTCAATCGCCATCTTCCGTAGCCTTCATCCCTGTCCCTTTTTCTTTTCTTCAACCCCTCTACACCCACTCTTTTCTCTCACTTTCTCTCTCCTTAACCCCCTTCGTGGCAGTGGGACTCCTGCCTTGCATCGGGAGAAATGCTTATATATATATATATATATATATATATATATATATATATATATATATATATATATAGGAAGAAAATATATACGGAAAAAACAAACAAAAATCCTTATATGCAATTATGCTGTTTTAATGTTAATATGTCAACGTCGGACGTTTCGGTCTAATAAACCATCTTCAGGACATATTCATAAATTATAACATTATCAATACAGCATGACAAAGATATATATATATATATATTTATATATATATATATATATATATATATATATATATATATATATTACAAAGAGAGAAACCGCAAACGTTTTTATGCTTTATTTTCCATAATTTTTATTACAGGTGTTTCCATGACTTTCATCAGGCAAAGCGTGGTATTTCCACATATTGTTAAAAATATTTTTTCTCATGTTTTTCGATGTTAAATATTCTCTTTTTTGTGTGTTAGTGACCCGAATGTCTTTCTCAAAGACATTCGGGTTAATAACACACATGATTCTCCACTGATTTCCTCTGGGAATTGACAAGCATTCTGGAGATAAAGAGTAGTGTTGTTTGACATTACCTTCTTCATGGTTTCAAATTCAGTGTCCTTCTTTTACCCTCGTTGCGATCAAAGGCCAGAGAAACCAGTCCTTCGTGATATTTAACCCGTAGATGGAGGGAAATATGGATACATGCTTTTCCCAAAGGTATTTTTTGTGTAGATGAAGACAGCAGACTACTCTGGATTTGAACACGTCTCTCCAGTTACATTTTCCGCGCAGATATTCATTATCGAATTAGGCTTACAAAAAGAAGAAAAAGTGAATATAATATTAATAACGAAATTTATTTTTAAAAATTAATTTTTTAAAATCGCTCAAATTCGAATAACTATAGAAAAGTTACACCTTAAAACTAAATGATATACAATTTTAGATAAGGCATTGTTATTTTAGCACAATGAAGAAGAAAGGTCTAGATGTGGTTAACATAGCAGGTTTTACATCACGTAATCACTGACAATAGATTCTAACGTATCCCTGGGTGTCAATCCTTATTGTTTTACTTTTTATTTGCGTTTTTTTTTTCTTTGTTAAATCGTCGAATGAACGAACACGTCAGGTTTTTAAATTTGAACTTTAAATGTCAGTTTCCCAGTCTGTTGACGACACTCAACCGGTTTAATGGAGACAAGAATTTTTTCACCAATATCGGCCTGAACGGCGAAACGTTTCTGGCCGCTTGTCATTAATGTTAAAATCCTGCTGGGATTTTGACAGTAAAACCTTTTTTTTTTTTTTTTTACAGACCAATTAAATTAAAAAAAAAAAAGTAAGCAAAAAGCAATTATAGTTGTTGTCGTTTTAAGGGAACGAAAAAAAGACTTTCGATAAAAAAGATGCAAAAAAATATTATCCTTTTTTATTGCGTTTTTATTTTCCTAGTCATTGATACACAGGAACACGAGATCTCAATATTCCTCTTAGCCACACATTCAGTCAATATAATATCCACACGCATGAAAGGCAATAAAGCCACTAAGAGACAAGGGAATACTGAGTGTGATAGAATATGGGAAAATAATAATAAAAAAATTTATTAAGGACAGAGAACAATTAAAAAAACAGAAATTAAGAAGACAGAAGACGACGATTGATATTGAATTTAAATTTTTGAACATTAAAGTTGACTCGAAAGCAAGAAATCGGAAGAAGGTTGCAATGAGGAGAAGTGCGAGAGAAGAGACTGTTACCATAGAACATATATCTATACATCTAACCATTTAACTCCTTACCCGTCAATTATTTTGGGAAAATTTTCATTTCCAGATGATTTTTTTTATTTTTTGTTTCTAATAACTAAAAAAACTGAGACACCTTGTAGTAAACGAGCGGTGGCTAACACCTCTCTCAGACGTATTAGTTGACAAATGGACTCGTTTCAAGCTCGGAAGGGCATAAAAGGAACCAAGATTGATGTATAGTCTATATATATATATATATATATATATATATATATATATATATATATATATATATATATGTCTATATCTACATATATATATATGTGTGTGTATGTGTGTGTGTATGTGTGTGTGTGTGTATCGAAAGTGTCTTTTTTCAGATACGGATGAATAAACACGTCCAAAACATACCATTTAGTAACCAACGATATATATGTTAGGCTGGTGCAAAATAATGACGTAATAATATCGTTTTTGACATTACTTTTCTACGTCAAAAAACGACATTCTTACGTCATTCTTTTTGCACCAACCTAATATATAGTGTGTGTGTGTGTGTGTGTGTGTGTGTGTGTGTGTGTCTACGCCGAGAAAGAGGTTAACAAAGTTTGGCTAATCTTTAGTGAGTATTGTACTCGTTATACACTGCGTGATCAGTTATTTTCGGCTTGCCGGGGAAGGGGGTTAAAGTGTAAAATGAAGACACTGGAAAGCAAGATGGCGGTACCAAAGAGGAAAGCTCATCATGTAAAGTTCAATATGATTTCCAGTACATTGTGCCTGTTTGGGACTTGTATGTGATGACCGTAAATTTAACGTTAACAACGCACATGTAAAGTTATCTAAGAGGCTGAGCATAGACCTAAGCATTCGTTTATGTATGTAATTGTGTAACAATCAATATGCGTGTATATATGTATCTGATTGTTTTTCTTGTTATACATGTATGTGTATATATGTATGCCAAGAGGATACGGCGAAGAGAACAGATGCAGTTCTGCAGAAGGATGCTGAGAATAACATGGGCGGAGCATTTAAGCAAGCATTTCAACCGTCCTTTCTTCTAGTCTTTTTTTATTCCATTTTCCTTAAGCATTTAAGGAAAATGGAATGAAAAAGGACTAGAAGAACGGACGGTTGAAATTTCTAGTCCACGTCATGAGGAAAGAAGGCTTGGAAAATTTGATACTCACAAGGTATATTTAAGGCAAATGGAAGAAAGAGAAACGTCAAGTAACCTAGCTAGTAAGCATGTGTATGTGGTTAGCGAGACAGGGATAGTTAGGAACAGAAACAAGAATTTTTCAGAGATTCAAAGAATAAGAACAATATATGTTGTGTAGGTTTAGTTGTTCATGTATGTTTATCTCAATGCGTGTATGGCTGTTTGATTCTATCTGTGTTTTTGTATCCGTGTGTCTAAGTATTTTTGTGTGTGATTCTGTGTGCATCTTATTTCATATGTCATTGCGTTATACCTGAGTGTGATGGTGCCGTATGCCTCCGGTAAGAAATTGACGAAAAGTTTCTGAGATGTGACAACGAGTGTGCATTCTTAAATAACAAGTCTCGTTCTGGGCTGATAAGATACAAATAAATAATTTATGCATTCTTCCTGAAGAAAGACAGGCAAGTGTTTATCTCTTTCGATTTCTTACCCGAGAAACCGCATGACAATGTGGAGGTAGGACGAGCAGGGATAGGTACGGTATTCCTTGAAGCATCAAGTAACGGATATGGCTAACAGGAAGTGTGAAAACGATTGTCACGTGGCCATCCGCCATTTTGCTTTTCAAAGCGGACATAACGGCCTGAACATTAAATATTTCATTCGTATACCTATGTTCTAACGCGTCGACATCCGTTGAACGAGTCCCAAGTCAAATCCAATCATGTATCTAATACATTATCGAAAGGGTGTTTCTAATTGCAAAATCGATTATGTAATAAGATTTTAACAATAAATGCTAAACCTCATGCCGAGGAGAATCATAATTCTCCATATTTTTCGGATTGTTATTTTCGTTTTTGTTGATTTTAACGTAACGTATTGGCCGACATATTCCTCGCTTTTTGTAAGATTTAAGATTTCAGAATGTATCGGAAAAAAATGAGAACAATTTGGGGGGGGCTTGATTTAACTTGATATCTTTCCAGGGGGGACTTGAATATCATTCTTCTTTATAGTTGCTCAGTCGACATTTTATTTTCTAAATAACAAGGCATGTCTCATTTACGCTTAGATATGTCTCCCTGCAACATTTGTCGTCTTCCGTAAGTAAAATTACCTTTACTAGGACGTGGATGAGATTAAGGAGAGTGTGACAAGATAGCGGATGGCGATGAAGAGAAAGTAATATATTGACTCTATTACACTGAAGGAAGAGTGCGATAAACATTGGAAAAAGACTAAGGCACCCTTTGATGCATACAACATTTTGAGATTTCGGTTAGAAATTCGCTAAATTTTCTGCTTTTGTTTCGTCTTAGGTATCCCATGATTCCTCTATTCAAATTTAAACCATCACTTTTAACTGAAAATGAACCAGAGAAAGGTCATAAATAAAATTTATTCCTATGAAACATATAATATTTAAAATATTAAATGTGATTGTGATTGACAAAGTAAGCCAATAAAACCACGACCACGAAAGAGGTTACTGAGTGTTAGAAAATATGAAAAACAAAAACAAAAAAAAACTTAGGAGCGAGAACAATAAAAGAACAATAATTAAAAAGACAGAAGATAACGATTGACATTGCATTTAAATTAACTCCGCCGGCCTAAGCAACGCACTAAGACGCAAAGGTGTTAATGAATGTTAGAGAATATGGGAAAAAACTACTATTAAGAAGTGAGAAAAATCAAAGTACTAGATTTAAGAACACATAATATAACGATTGACATTGCATTTAATTTTTTGAATATCAAAGAGGCCGAAAGAAAGGCTCACAAGCGAGGAATATAATAAATGAAACTGTTACCGTAGAACTTACGGTATAAAAAGAAAATATATTAAATAATCCATTTCATAATATGTTGTCAATGTTTACGTTAAGATACATTTTATGAGCAGATATGATCGTTCGGGAGAGATCTTCTAAGATTGATTGTATAAAAACAGTAACTTGGACTTTGCTAAGCAGACGATTCACTGTATAGGATACAGGTTCAATTCTTGTTGGGGGATGCTATTTTTTACAAAATTTCTCGAACATTCAGGATGGTAAATGTAATTAATACTTTTTATTTAAAAACATTATTTACTTAAATTGTTTCTATTAAAGAGAAAATATATAAAATAATTGTGGAACATAATCTATTCCATAATATATATATATATATATATATATATATATATATATATATATATATATATATATATATAAGTGCCTGTTTGTTTCAAGCTTGAACGCAATCATCAGTCCAGATGATAGAGTTGTAACTTAAAGAGACTACGCTTATATGTATACATATCGTATTACCATTAATGAGCATTTTGCACACACACACACACACACACACACACACACACACACACATATATATATATATATATATATATATATATATATATTAAAACTATATTTCATCATGTAGAGAAAAGAGAGAAAGAGAACGAAAAAGTGAGAAACATAGAGATGCAACATAGATAACTATATATATATATATATATATATATATATATATATATATATATATATATATATGTATGTATATATAATAACAAATACGAAAGAGAGAGATGTCAACAAAAATCGATAGTGAGATAAAATTATACGAATATATGACATTGGCTAGATATATAATTTTTGAACAGATTAAATAGATACCTAGCATGCAATAATAAATAGATAGATAACTATGAATAGGATGAGATAGATAGATAGATAGATAGATAGAGAGAGAGAGAGAGAGAGAGAGAGTGAATGAGAGAGATCTCAACAGAGATAGATAGAAAGGTAAGAATATGCGAAGATATGACTGTAGCTAGATAGGTAAATAGTCTAAGATAAACAGATAGATGTTGACCGAAATATATAAATAGATAAGAATAAACGAAACTATACGAACTAAGCTACCGATATATATATATATATATATATATATATATATATATATATATATATATATATATAAATATATATACAGGTGGACATAAAGTCACTATGCAGTTAATAATAATAAAAAAACAAAGCCTTGAAGAAGGTGGATTGCAGTTCAAGCAGTATCGTTAATTAATTACATATTGTCTACCATAGAATTTTGTTGTTCTTAAGCAGAATCATTTTAATAGGAAATTTATGGACTGTTGATTAATTGCTTTGTCTTAATTGTTATTGCAAGTAACTGTAGAGTGACTTTATTGCCACACTGTATGTATATATATATATATATATATATATATATATATATATATATATATATATGTAAGCAAATATATGGATATAGATCCGACAGTATGAAGAAAATATACAGAAAAAACAAAAAATCTTAATATGCAATTATGCTGTATTAATGTTAATATAAAATCAACGTCGGACGTTTCGGTCTATTTAGACCATTTTCAGAACATGCAATGGAGGACTTCAAGCTTGTATGAAGATATAAAAACCTATTGATCTCTGAGTATTCCTATATCAACGGAAGGGATTTCTTGAACTGTTTATATAAAATAGTTCCATCGACTTTTTTAATATTTTAATATTTGGAAATCATCTTCGAATACGTTTTCACAACATCGCCCACGTGACGACGACGTGATCATATTTAAACGGAACGCTGATCTTATATAAAAGATTTCAGTTATCTGTTTGGATTAGTTGTGCTCTTATGTCCATCGTCTTTTGTGTTAAATTTTTATATGTTCTAATGTTAATTATGTTTAAATGAAAATGTCCATGAAGATGGTCTTAAATAGACCGAAACGTCTGACGTTGACTTTATATTAACGTTAATTCAGCATAATTGCATATTAAGATTTTTTGTTTTTTTTTTTCTGTATTTTTTCTTCATATATATATATGTTTATATATATATATATGTTTATATATATATATATATATATATATATATATATATATAATGGACAAATGATACTTAGACACACAGAGATAGATAGATAGATAGATAGATAGATAGATAGATAGATAGATAGATAGATAGAAGCCAAGTAAGTTGTATAGATAGAAAGTAATACAATTGGGTGCAAAAATATATTAAGTCCTATATAACTTGTTTCAAGGTTATTCTAAAAATATCTACATATTTACGTGGAAGAAAAAATACTTCTTTCGGAGAAAAAAATATTCTCTTAATTGCTGCAATGGTTTACTTGAAAACAGACTTCTTCAAAAGACTTTGTTTCTTTGCTTGCTATGTGTATTTTGATATACATTATATTCTTCTACATTATTACATCATGTTTTTGTCATGGTATTCCCGTGGACATTTTCCAAAGAGGCGAAATCACGCTAGCATTCGAATACATAGTGTAAGAGTGGCTTCTTTGTTTTGTTACAAATGGTTCCTAATATGCGACAATCAGCCGAAAATATGTTCCTAAAATATTCCGACATTTTTTTCTTTTAGGTAATGGAGAGGAATTTAACAAAAAAAAAAAGATTTATTCTATTATTTAATTCAAGCAAAGATTTAAAGAGGAAAATCTCGTTAGAAATATAGATAAGATCACTTAATGGTCATGTTATATATAGCAGGAATGTGCTTCCCTTCTGCTGAGAATATCATGGACAGAACATTTGAGCAACAAGTAAGTTTTAGAGAAACCGGAAATGAAAAGGACACTTATGCTTAGAATCAGAAAGAGACAGTTGACATTTCTAGGAAACAGGGTGAGGAAAGAGGGCTTAGAAAATGTGACGCTCACAAAAAATATTGAAGGTAATAGGGCCAGAGGAAAGCCTCGAATAACATACCAAACGAGCTTGGTTGTCAGAACAAGATAGAGGAGAGATAGCAAAAAAAAAAAAAAAGAAACTTAACTAAAAGCTATAAAGGACAGGAAGTGGTGGAGAGCCATGATCCTCCACGTTCCAAAGGGACACTCCACAAAGAGGCAAAAGATAAATATAAAAGTACCTACTGCTTGTCATATATCTATATATTTTAAGACATGTTTATGTTTAACATTCTTTTTATAGATACAAATATTTAAGTAAATGCTCTGTTTATAATAAACAGTATTAAACAACATTTACCGGCCTGAATGTCCGAGAAATTTTCATAGAAAATATTCGTCCTCAGACAGAATTTCGAAACTACATCCTATACGGAACCGTCATTTATCTTGACGTGCCTTTACCGATTTGGCCACAGAGGAGCGTTCGGTTAGCAAGGTCGAATTTACTGTATTTAAACTTCAATCTTCCATGAATCTCTCACGTACATTCATATCTGCTGATGGCGTCTCAAATGTAAACAAATGACGTCACACATTATGAAATGGACAAAGTCCTACAATTATTTTGAGACATGTTTATGTTTATACATTCTTTTTTAGATACAAGTATTTAAGTAAATGCTCTGTTTATAATAAACAGTATTAAAAAACATTTACCGGCCTGAATGTCCGAGAAAGTTTCATAGAAAATATTCGTCATCTGGTAAATGTTGTTTAATACTGTTTATTATAAACAGAGAATTTACTTAAATATTTGTATCTATAAAAAGAATATATTAACATAAAAATGTCTTAAAATAATTGTCGGACTTAGTCCATTGACGCCATATATATATATATATATATATATATATATATATATATATATATATATATATATATATATATATATATATAGAGAGAGAGAGAGAGAGAGGCACGGTGGAATAGTGTATAGCGGCTCGGAGTGAGTTTGAATTCCGATCGAATCCATTACATTCACTAAGCTACGGGAGAGAATCCATATATATATATATATATATATATATATATATATATATATATATATATATATATGTGGTGGACTCTCCCGTCGTACTCGATGTATGGGAGGGGGTCAAGCATCTCAGTTCCTAGAAACCGACAGCCAGACACTGTCACATAAGATGTGATTATAATGGTGAAGACTTTGTCCAGAACCAATGACACTTGGTCGCCAAACAAGCCTCCGCATATATATGGATTAAATCTGATATATTTCTAATTTATTTGTTTAAACGTTATCTTTAAATGGATACTCTTACTTGAGTAGATGCACTGTTTTTTTTTATTTATTAAACGGTATATTTATTTATTTATATTTACCGGCTTGGATATCCGAGAAATCTTGTTAGAAAAAAATTCACG
>CAHIKZ030003526.1:272500-322500 GCA_903632075.3 Acanthosepion pharaonis
AGAGAGAGAGAGTGTGTGTGTGTGTGGATGAGAGAGATAATCAAACCTCTCGTGTTAAGGTAATTATAGCAGAACGTGATAGAAAATAAATAAAAAATATTGGCTAAATTAGAAAATTCTTAAGAATTTTTTCTTTATATTTTAGTTTTCAATTTAACCACTTATCATCAGATATTTTTACCACTTTTTTTTAAAAGATCTTCATTTATTGTACCAGAGTGTTCTTCCTCTTTGAGACGATGGCGCCTACTTGTGGTGTCCGATATCTTGAAGACTGACATCGTTCACGCATACTTCAGGCACACTCAAACTCCAGTGAATGACATGAAGCATTGTAGCCGATGGCAAAGAACTTATACAATCTAATTAACAAAAACCTGTATCAAGTTTTCCTCCTAGCCACCTCAGTTCATAGCCTTTCTCTGAGAGTAAGTGCGGATTAAATACCGGGGTAACGTGTGTCAGAAAATCATTAAACAAAGAATGATTTATATTGAAAAATAAAGAAAAAAGAAATAAAATTAATTTATTTTTAACTAATTATTTGGTGCTTTTTTTTTAAACCTTTTAATTTATTTTTAATCGAGAAGTCGAGTACTGCTCTTTAAGGACGGATCACACTCAAAAAGAGTGTTGAGTGAAAAAAAAAATGCAATAAACAGATTAAGTGACTCCGAAAGTGTTTGTAAAGTGGCCATTTTTATTTTGACGTCTCTATACAGGAAATTCTACGGTGAATATGTTCTTTTTTCTTTTCACGGAAAGAACAGAACAAGATATAGCTAAAGTTATTTCATTATACTGGTTGTAACAGCAACATTGTCAAAATTCAGTAACAGGTAAATTGTCTATCCCACAAAATATTTAATATCTAAAAAAAACACTAAACTAATTGAATTACTTTTTTTCAGGTTTTCAGATTACACGTTTAGCTAACTTGAAACCACTCTTCGTAAGAGTCAGTGAAAAACCCCTTGAATTATTCAACTAGAAAGAGAACTGTTTAAGATTATTTAGTCTCAGCAACATTATGTCTTCCCAACTGAGCAATGCAGGGAGGAAAAAGATAATTCAGTCTTTCAGTAATGGTACCTACATTTATACACTGGCTTCCATCTTTAAAGTCCATTCAATGACTATCAAGAGAACGGTGAATAAGTTTAAAAAAGAGGGATCAGTAGAAATGAAAAAAAATTAAACTAATTGAGTTCCTTTTCCCCTGGTTTTCAGATAAAACGTTTAGCCATCTTCACACCGTTTGTCGTAAGAATCACTAAAAACACATTGAGTTATTCAGCTAGAAAGAGAACAGGTTAAAATCGTTTTGTGTCAGCCAAGGTGTCTTTTCAACTGAGCAATGGTGAGAGGTAAAAGATCATTTAGGCCTTCAGTAAGGGTACCTCCATTTATACACTGGCTTCCATCTTCAAAATTCATTCAATGATCATCAAGAGAACGGTGAATAAGTTTAAAAAAGAAGGATCAGTAGAAATGAAAACTGGATCAGGTCACAACAGGAAGACGGATCATCATTTCAACTCAGGGATAAATCCGTTCTTATGGTTCAATGTCTATTGATAAGCGATCAAGAGAATGGTAAATGCTTAAAAATAAAAAGGGAACACTAGAGAGAAAAAGTGAATCAGGAGGTCACAACAGCAAGAGGGATCATCTTTCAACTTAGACGTAAATACATCCTTCTTGTTCAAAGCAGAATCCAATAGTATTATAAAAACCTTGGTGAATTCCAGTAACATATATTTAATCATTTCAAAAATACAATGTTTCAAAGCTTGTCTAACAATTGGCCAATTTTGCTGTTAAAGCCTATATATATATATATATATATATATATATATATATATATATATATGTGTGTGTGTGTGTGTGTGTGTGTGTGTGTGTGTGTGTGTGTGTAAGCAAATATATGGATATAGATCCGACAGTATGTATGAAGAGAAAATATACAGAAAAAACAAACAAACATCTTAATATGCAATTATGCTGTATTAATGTTAATATAAAGTCAACGTCGGACGTTTCGGTCTATTTAAAACCATCTTCATGGACATTTTCATTTAAACATAATTAACATTAGAACATATAAAAATTTAACACAAAAGACGATGGACATAAGAGCACAACTAATCCAAACAGATAACTGAAATCTTTTATATAAGATCAGCGTTCCGTTTAAATATGATCACGTCGTCGTCACGTGGGCGATGTTGTGAAAACGTATTCGAAGATGATTTCCAAATATTAAAATATTAAAAAAGTCGATGGAACTATTTTATATAAACAGTTCAAGAAATCCCTTACGTTGATATAGGAATACGCAGAGATCAATAGGTTCTTATATCTTCATACAAGCTTGAAGTCCTCCACGTTAAGCAAATCAAAAATGATTTCAAAAACGATGGAACAATTTTAAAAAACAGTTCGATAATAAATCCTTTCCTTACTTGATCAATAGATTCTTATATGTTCGTACAAGCTTGAAGTCTTCCATGTTATAAAGTAAATTCAGGTTTGTATTCCAATAGACAGTATATATACTGTCTACTGGAAATATATATGATGTATTATATGTATTATGCTGTTCTAATGTTAATTATGTTTAAATGAAAATGTCCATGAAGATGGTCTTAAATAGACCGAAACGTCCGACGTCGACTTTATATTAACATTAATACAGCATAATTGCATATTAAGATTTTTGTTTGTTTTTTCTGTATATTTTCTCTTCATACTGTCGGATCTATATCCATATATTTGCTTACACACACACACACACACACACACACACACACACACACATATATATATATATATATATATATATATAGGCTTTAACAGCAAAATTGGCCAATTGTTAGATCAAGCTTTGAAACGTTGTATTTTAGAAATGATTAAATATATGTTACACGAATTCACCGAGGTTTTTATAATACTATTAGATTCTGCTTGGAACAAGAAGGAGTTATTTATGTCTAAGTTGAAAGATGATCCCTCTTGCTGTTGTGACCTCCTGGTTTTCTTGTCCTCTCTAGTGTTCCCTTTTAATTTTTAAGCATTGACCATATTGAAATTACGAACTGTGTCTTCTATTCTGCAACACTTATCGTCGCATAGAAATCTCGTATGTCAACGTAACAAAATATCACCTTCGATGGTGAAAATATCTTTGTTAAAATGTCCGTATCACGACTCTGAAGATCGGTCATGTGAACTGAAAGCTTAACTCAAGGACCGACTTAAAAAAAAATTCCAAATGTTGGACAGTTTTTATTTTCACCCGAAATTAAAGCAAACATACGAACATTTGAACGGCTTATGGTCAGACATAATAGACATTCATTTTCTGTTATATTTAACAATATATATATATATATATATATATATATATATATATATATATATATATATATATATATATATATGTAGTTTGCGATGGACAAAACTGTCGTCTAAATTACGCAAAAATTTAATAACACAGACATATCATTTTAACAGATATATCTACCAAAATTACATAAAAATATCTTGAAATACTAAAGCGTAAATTCATTCAATAAAATCGCAATTGGCTTGAACCACGATCTTCAGATAACTTCGAAATCTCCTGCACATCTTCTGGATGGTCTCCTTGTTTAAATTAGTGACTACTGCCTTCTGTTCATCTTGTGTGTTACAACTGCACCCCACACATATTAATCAAGCGCGTTGCAATCTGGGGAGTTAAGTCGACAACGTAAGGAGTGGCATGATCGCAGAAATTGCCTGACAGCCATGACTGGGTTCTCCTCCGTGTGTGGCATCGTTCAGATTCCTGTTGCTTGACATAGCATCTTCCAGCAGCCACCCTCTTGACCTAGGGCAACACTACCTCCTCAAGGAACTTGAACTGGCGTCCCTGTTGAGTCTGAGGCTCGATGGGATGATGAATGAAGGCATGACGTCGCCATCATTAGTGATCACTCCAGACACCATGATGTCTGGATCAAACTCTTTCTGATTCCTCTACACTCTTCTCAGACTGATATCTAAACGTTCATATATATTTAATCACCTATAATTTTTTTTAAGTAAATTAAAGTTCGAATGTATCTGTTTATTACATATATCTCTGGGTTAAAATCCATACTGGGACTCCAAGTGTAACAAGAATTTTTGAGTAGAATTATACTGATGGTAGTTAATGTGAGACATCTCTGTTCTTTTGACGTCATTCTCGGGAAAATATATCGAAATTTTAGCGATGGTTTTCTTTTGAATATCTGGGATTCTAAATTGATATAAACCGTTATTTCGTTTAGAGGAAGATGAAAAAAAAAAGATAAAAAGGAAACACTGTAAGAACTGGATGTCGATGATTCAATTTATATTTGAATTTATCCTCATCTTTGATCTGTCATGAGTCATAATTGCCTCTGGGCTGTGAAAATGCGCTTCGATTGGGTTCCTGCTGTTATAGCGGTCGATTTAAGAAGGTGTTTTATTAAATCAGGCGACAAAGCAAGTCTTGTAAATGAGTCACGTCAAATAATTGCTGAGTTCGTGTAAACACCGATTTCCTGGTAAAATTCACAACGGGTTTCAAGGAACACATCCTATAGTATGAAATATACTCGTAAAATGTGTGGCGTTTTGGATGAAAAATTGTGAGTTACTTTATCATTTCTAGGGTGCGACAGTAATACCGCCCATATTTCAAAGATTGACAAAAACACCATTGTAACTGACATTAAAAAATGTTTTTAAGCTTGTTTAAACAAAGAGATGAAGTTTTTATTTATTTACTTTTAAAAATGATATACTCCAAATGGTGACATCTATTCACCATTTACTGTTGTAGACGATTTCTAAATTCTACATTACTAGGAAGTTCTTTCAAGTGGCTTCCTTTAAGCGTTGTACCTGGGCCCTTAAATTTTCACCCCAGAGAAGCACCGATTTTCTACCAGGAATAGGACAATTTCCACGTAATGAGCAGAAAAAGCCATGATAGTAATTGATGGTATCTAACAAAAGTTAGTAAGACTTTAGCTAGATGAAGACGCCATTGCCGCTGACCTAAGTTCACTTGAAGTTAAGAATTGACAGTTTAAAATCTGGGAGCTCACCCTGTATAAGACAATTTGAAAAACATTTATTTTAATATATTACGCTGTTCAAACAGCCTCATCAAAATACCCTATAAACTCATGTATAAGTCGATTACATGTATAGTGCGGACCTGAATATTTTCGTGTTACTTTTAACACTCCCATACCAAAATTACCTGTGTATAGTGCAACCGATCCCTGAAAATACATTTTTAATCTCTTCAAAAAATGTTCTGTGTATATTTTGTGCGTAAAAAAAAACAATTCATAAAAATCGTACTATCTTCGTTTATATATGGTAGTTTTTATTTCCTCCAAATCTATATTGATAAGACAGATCATGAATCAGGTTAGTCATTTGAAAGCTGGTTCTTTTATTTTAATTTCATCGTTTTTCTAGTTTTTAACTATATCATCTTTTATTTTTTTTTATAAATTTCACTCATTTCTATTTATATATTTATTTGTTTAAAGAATGTTCGTGTACCAGATTGTTTCCGTTCCAGTTTAGTGAGAACATGTGATAGGCTGCAGAACACCGGTTTTGTATTAAACACAAGGTATTAGTATATGGCATATTCAATACACCTTCACCTGAGTGAATAATCTTCATTTTTTTTCCTTTAATAAAGCGGTATTTTTCATGGACAACATTGTGATCATAAAGTTTTCGTTGCACCGAGGATATTGTTTCATTTCAAGGGACTTTTATTTTCCTATATTATTTCCATAAAACTACGAGTAGCTGCATCGCTGTATTTCTAGAAATTCTTGACGTTCTAGTAGTTCGTTAGTAATCTGTTTTAATGCTTTTAAATGTAAAGTGTTTAATTAGTCTTAGGCTCATTAGTTATGCATGTTTTAATTAGTATAAAAACCTAGTGATCGTGTTCATACATTGTTTTTGGTTTTGGTGATTTTGTACACTTTTCGTTTTAACATTAACCCTGGGAACGTACCTTTTATTGAATGATATCTGACGCTTGATTCTAAGGAATTTGTGTGTGTTGAGTTCGAATTTCAAATCTGTTTGGTTCTATCAGGTCCTGATTCTTGTCAACAGCCTATATGCCATTTTCCAGATTTTTCAAATTAGGATTAACAATGTTTTAAATTTGTTTTCAAGTTTCTTGAATAGAAGCAGTCCAAACTACAGGAAATTTGATGTCTTTAATTAATGTTCTTATTTGTGCACAGTCGAAAATTCCTGCCTTGTTTTATATAGTAACTTATTACGAAATAGGCACTTACAGTCTATGAAATTAAACTAGAAGCATGGATCGGTAGGTACAATATAAATAACGATAGAAATGAGTTAAAATTTAAAACAAAAAACGCATAAGAAGCTTTCATTGTGGCAAAAATATTTTATAAGTTTTTCTATTGTATTTGCTTGTTTCTTTTCAAGCTCCAGCAGTAATCAGACGTCTTAATGTAAGGCAGACAAACAAGGACAATTCTCTGTTTCCACCTGCAGATGCTGATGTTATATTTGCAGGGTAATTTATATGAATTTTCCGCTTGATACTAATCATTTCCCGTTAGTATGTGTCGGGGTCTTCACTTATGATTTTTCCCTCCGTCCTGTAGG
The DNA here is from genome assembly GCA_903632075.3 of Acanthosepion pharaonis. Classification (NCBI taxonomy): domain Eukaryota; kingdom Metazoa; phylum Mollusca; class Cephalopoda; order Sepiida; family Sepiidae; genus Acanthosepion; species Acanthosepion pharaonis. The sequence continues at coordinate 279,200 of CAHIKZ030003526.1, forward strand.
CATTAGACGATCCCTACATTCACACTATATGGATGGAGGGGATTACTGATGTATTTTCCGGTGAAGGTTGTCTTGTGATATACATTGTCTACGCGACTTATTTGTAGGTCTAGGAAGGCGAGCTGGTTATTATTTTTTCTTCCGTTGTGAAATGGCTTGGTTTGTTTTGTTTTGTTTTACGGCATATCAACCTCAATGGGTCATTTAATGCCGACAACTTGTTTTTTCCTGGTAATATTTTTGTTTTGTCAAAATTCTATTTCTGTTAATACTTTTCCCTCAAAAATGTATATCTGGTAATATTAATTTTTCAAAAACGTATAGCTGGCAACATTATTTTTTCAAAAACGTATTATCAGTGGCCTTGCTGTTGGACATAGTTTATATTCTTACCCAGGTCGCGAATGTATTTTATCGACATACCTAGGACGCGGATGTAGTTTATCGTCATACCCAGGACGCGGATGTAGTTTATCGTCATACCAAGGATGCGGATGTAGTTTATCGTCATACCTAGGACGCGGATGTAGTTTATTGTCTTACCTAGGACGCGGATGTAGTTTATCGTCATACCCAGGATGCGGATGTAGTTTATCGTCATACCCAGGACGTGGATGTAGTTTATCGTCTTACCTAGGACGCATTGTGAACTGGAACGATGGTCATATTCAATTCACAATATAAGTAGGGTTCATAATATACTTTATTCTTAAAAGCAATTAATTTTTTTTTAATTAAATGATGTATTAATTTTATTTCATTTTTATTTTAAGATTCATGGCTGATTTTCTGTAGCTGGTGGTTCCGTTTGAAAAACAAAAAAAAATCAGGATTTAAATTCTCCAAGTTTTGTCTTATAAAATATGTTCCATGCAAATTACTCTTGTGAAAATCATGAATTCATCTCTTCTTCCCACTCTGTGGACAAATAGCAGAACAAATTTGGTGCTGTAACATTGGGCGTCAATCGGTCCAGCAGAAGGACAATTCTGAATTCAAAACCTGAGGAGTGTGGTTTGGGTACCTTGGGGTAGATAAAGCTGATCAGTTCTCTGTATTTGGATATTACAAAAAGTGTGGTTAATTCTACACGAGCCTTCGCATCTATACTCAAATCATATGACAGTAGTCTGGTTTTCAGAACTGAGTTGTTGTACCCTCATTCGTCGAAAACACAGGGAGAATCCAACATACAATATATATATATATATATATATATATATATATATATATATATATATATATATATATATATATATACCGATTGTAACAGCAAGATTTTCCAAATCGTGGAATAGCATGGAATAATTATCCATCCAATTATCATGTTTAATATCTAAAATCCATGAAACTAAGTGAGTTTCTTTTATAAAGGTTTTCAGATAAGAACTTTAGCCATCTTGACACCATTTATTGTAAGAATAAGTGTAAAACAGCTAGGAAGAAAACAGGTTAAAATCGTTTTGTGCCAGCGCCCACTATGTCTTGCGAACTGAACAATTGTGAGAGAAAAAATATCATTCATGCCTTTATTAGTGGTACCAACATTTACTTTCTGGTTTCCACCTTCAAAGTCTATTCAAGAACCATCAATAGAACGCTGAATAATTTTTTAAAAAGCGCAAACTGTAGAGTAGGAAACTAGACCAGCAGACTACAAGAGCAAAACGGATCATCCTTTCAACTTGTTCAAAGTAGAGTTCACTAGTGATATAAAAATCTTGAAGAATTCCAGTAAGATATCTTTAATCATTTCTAAGATACAACGGTTCAATTTTACTGTTACACGATTTGTTCAATTTTTCTGTTACTCCCGGTATATTTAAGAAGTAGAAAACGGATGAAACAGAAGATAGCAGATATATAGGATATAAATATAGATGATATATAAGAGTTTTATGGTAGAACTTGTCAGAATAATGCTAATCAGTTCGTACTGGGTTTGGGTATGGCCGTTGGACGTCACTAGACTAAAAATGGACTCTGCTGTTACTACTGATAATGGTAGTACTGATTTTGATGATATACATATAGCAGCCATCATTTCTGAAAATACTTTTCAAACTAGACTCAACATTCGTGAATTGGTGAAACGTCACCGGCGGCATTTATATATGATCAATGAAAGCAGCAAGCATCCAGATGCCTGGTCATATTCACACATGAATAACAATTTAAGCCGAAAGGTAATATATATATATATATATATATATATATATATATATATATGTGTATGTGTGTGTGTGTGTGTGTGTGTGTGTGTAGGATTTACTTCAAGGGTTTCTGTGTATGAGAACCAGATATTGATCTATATGATATTAGCTAGTTTCACATCTGATTAGAGGTCATATGTCAGTGCAACAAACACCCCAAGCATATTCGGAGAGAACATTTTATTCGCAATAGTTCTTTCTGAGATTTTTCTCAGCTGAAAAATCGAAAAGGAAATATAGAAATTAATCTAATAAAAAAAAACATCAAGAAGGAACAAATATAATTTTAATATATATATATACAGTATCGTTCTATATCATAGGTGAAATTTTTTATCAAGTTTTTAATTATTTTTTTTATATATATAAATAATGCATTACCGCACCAAAAATTTTCCATCTTCACCTGCTTAGGAAATTCCGCTCAGATAACTTCACCCCAAGATCATTATTTTGTGGAACAGATTCCGGAGTGGATGTTTCCTTGAGCGTTACGATCTTAATGTTTTCATGTCTTGGTTAAACCAATATCTATTATAAACCTAAATCCAACCAGATATATTATATTACACATCATATATATATATATATATAATCTTACAGATAATCCTACATATCGAACATATTATCCTACGTATTCTATATATTATACTATATATTATCCTACATCTTATCCTACATATCTTAAATATGATGATATATTAGATATGTAGGATAATATGTAGGATATATATATCTTAAATATTATCCTATACATCCAATATATTATGCTACATATCCTACATATTATCATATACATCCTATATATTTTCCTACATATCCTATATATTGTCCTACATATTATTATACATATCCTACATATTATCCTACAAATCCAACATATTATTCTATATATCTTTTATATCATCATGCATATCCAACATATTATCCTACATATTATCCAACATATTATGCTGCATATCCTACATATAATCATTCATATTAACCTATATACGTCATATATATCCTACATATTATCCAACATATCCTACATATTATACTACATATTATCCTATACACGCATCATATTATTCTACATACCCTATACATTATCTTACATATCCTACATATTATCTTGCATAACCTACATATTATCATACATATCCTACATATTATTTTATCTATCCTATATATTATCCTACATATCCAATATATCATCATACAGATACAACATATTATCCTTGTACTATGCTACATATTATCCTACACATTGTCCAACATAGTCTGCTACATATCGTACATATTACCATACACATTATCAGATATAACCTACATATTATCCTGCATATTATCCTACATATCTTACATATTATTCTACATATCATCCTACACATGCTACATATTATTATACACATCCTACATATCATCATATATATCCTACATATTATCCTACACATCCAACATATTATTCTACATATCCTACATATTATCATACATATTATTATATACATCCTACATATCATCATACATATCCTACATATTATCATACATATTATTATATACATCCTACATATCATCATACATATCCTACATATTATCCTACACATTTAACATATTATTCTACATATCCTACATATTATCATACATATTATTATATACATCCTACATATCATCATACGCATCCTACATATTACCCTACACATTTAACATATTACTCTACATATCCTACATATTATCATACATATTATATACATCCTACATATCATCATACATATACTACATATTACCCTACACATTTAACATATTACTCTACATATCCTACATATTATCATACATATTATATACATCCTACATATCATCATACATATACTACATATTATCCTACACATTTAACATATTATTCTACATATCCTACATATTATCATACATATTATAATTCACATCCTACATATCATCATACATATCCTACATATTATCCTACACATCCAACATATTATTCTACATATCCTACATATTGTCATATACTTCCTTCATATTATCCTACATATCCTACATGGTATTGTCCATATTATCCTACACATCCTACATATTACACATATTACCCTACATCCTCTCCGACATATTGTGTTATATATTATCCTACATCTTTTCCTTTAGGTATTCCTACATGTCTTACATATAGTTCTCCATCCTATCCTACATATTATGATAGATATCTCACATAACCTACATACTATCTTACATATTATCATATATATCCTACATATTGTTACACATAGACTATATATCCTACAACCTATCCTACATGTAATCATAAGCTGGATTTCCTTCCTTCACACGACACAATTCAGTCGACCTTGAGTGGTATATTGTGATTTTATTGCGTGGAAATTTTAATAAATGATTCGATATTATATTCTAAAGCGGGCAATTTTATAGGAATCGGACTATTTTATTGTTAGTTTTGCTTTTTGTATCAGTTAGTGCTGAGTTTACCTGTAAATATATTTTAATGATTATATTTACACTATTAACTGCTACTCACTTTCAACGTATTTCACATTTGAAAATTTTCAGTTCCCGAGAAAATAATACCATTTCTGGAAACATTCTTGGAATTCAATTTTTCATTAGTATAGCCGCGTGTTGTTGGATGTCAGTAACTCTTTTACCGTTCAGGACACATTTAAATTATGAAAACAGCTAAAATAATTACAGGTAGCTAAGCCTGCTGAATGTGGTGGATGGCCAAGTTTTGTAACAGACTTCACAGCCAGCAAGAAAAAGAAATATCCCATCTCATGATTTTTACTATTCCTAAATTCTCTATCTGACTCTGCCATTTTGTTTCTTTGGAGGTTAAAAGTTTGTGTCATGTGCGTATATTTTAGGTGAAGATGTGTGTTCAATACGTAATCAAGGATAGAAGCATACAAAATCTTGAGTTGCTGTTACAAGATGCTTATTTCTTTCATAGAGACTGTAGTGAAACAAAGCTAACAGTTGCATACTTACATCTTTTATGTTTCAGAGGTAAGTTAGAATAACAATGGTTAAAGCCAGCTTTATTCTGAGTTAGAACGACCAATTCACTTGCTCCATGAGTGAGACTGCCAAGACACTTTCGAACGATGTCATTGGAAAGCGGAAAAGAGAAAGATTGTATTTTCCAGAAGTTGCAAGGATTATAAAAATGCGTATGTGACCAAAAAACATTTCCGGTTTCTTTATAACTTGCATCATGGGGAAATTATTTTTTCTCTTTATTCTTTATTATTATTTTATTTATTGGTTTAATTTAATTTTCCCATATTTCTCTTTTCATATTCAGTCCCACAGCTATTAGTCTTACCATCTGTCGACTCTGGTTTTTCTGTTTCTTCTGACATAGTACGCATTTCATCGCCTTATCTTGAAATACCAACATGACTATAAAATACACGATCTCCTCATCGTATCTTAACCATGAGCCATTTTTTATAGAATTGATATTTCCCTGGCATTTTTATCAATTTTTACATAAAACGTTATGTTAATCTACTTCTTCAGATTTTTAACACTCCTTTCCTGCAAATAGTTCAAGATCAATTTGCATAACTTCCTCTACTGCTCGGCAACGGATGTTTCATCTAGTTTGTGTTTCAAGAAAGCAGTAGCTGAAATATAAATGGATGTACGATGACACAGTACGCGGATAGATAAAGATATTGGTACATGGCGACGCTGGAAATAGTGCATGTCAGATCCTTCCAAGAAATAATTAATTTTATTTTTATATTTTTCAGATTAAAAGTTACTTTATATTGTTTAGTGGGCTCGTGATGGACTGACGTTCACTTTATGATGACAAGAACCGGTTTGTGACTTTCACTGTAGTTAACTATCGCAAAGACGTGACTTCCTGGTTGCTATAGTCTTGGGGAAGCGATCTCAGCGGGCGGGTGTCGTTAGAGAGTATCTAGAAACCATATGACGTGTTCGCCAAGTCTTGTGAATGAAATTGGGTAGGCCGACATCATCAAAAGCCGCCGATGGTTTTGCTAGTACGAAGCCTCGTTATCCAGATCGATGTTATTATCACACTGACCTTATTCAAATTACTGATCTCACCAGATTATACATCCTCCCCAAGAAACGGCAAATAACGTCGACTTAGCACAGGTTGAGCTCTGATCCTGTGGAATAAACATATTTACAGTAATATTCACCCTGTACAAGGCACGAGGGGGAATTGAGTTGGAGGATTACGTTAAGAGGCAGTTTATACAGACAAGTCCTGTCCTGTCCTGATGCGGCATTCACCCTGTGCGGATTGAGCCCGCTTCTTCCTGTTATGAGAAGAAGATTCTTGGGATAAATTACAGAAGTAGGGTACCCAGGCCTACTCGGATAACGTTCTTGCTTGCCGCGGGATTCCCACAGACGCAGAGACAGGAACGACCAGAAGCCGCCGGTTACCAATGCAGACGCTCCTTGGATTTTCACCAGAGCCCTTGTTAGTCGGCGTGTGTGTCAGACCTGTCCGCCTTGGGTGGCCCTACCAGGAACGAAGTTCCGGACGGCATAGCTCTGACACTACCGTTTACACCCCACCACCGACTGTGAGGTAAGGGTTGGACTTTGGTGGCTTACAGTACCAGGTGTTCCCAAGCGGTCCCCCATCTAAGTACTGACCTGGCTCTACGATGCTTAACTTCGGTGATCGAACGAGAACCGGTGTTTCAGCGTGATTTGACCGTAAGTTTATACAGACAAGAGGAGAAGATAACGGTTAACCCTAGCACTGAATATGTAAATATTGTAGTAATCACGGGAACAGCCCTTTGGGCGTCGGTTCTGTTGAGCAGTGATTCGCGGGAATTGACTTCTCGCCGGAGGTAATGTGAGTGGTTTGATACAATTTGAGTGGCATGGCGGGTCCTGGTCGTGAAGGTTAGAAATGGTGGCACAAAGGAATTCAGTTTGTCCTAGCAGTTTCCATAGTATTAGGCGAGAGTGCAGTGAGAAGCGCGCGACATCCCGCCTGTAAGAGAGGGATTGGTGGGTGGAAAATAATTCGTCACCCAATAACTCGGTGACGTTTTTGAATTCTATCTGGACAGAAGCATGAGGACTGAGCAGCTCCCTCCCCAAAATGACAACAGAATTTCATTTTCGGTCTGATCTTCTCTCATAGAGATAAAGGATAATATGAGGAGACAGGTATTAAGTGGACCAGTACAGGGAGCCGAACATTTTGTCCGCATCTTTAGCGATTGATCGTATGTACGAGAACCTAAGAAGGCGTCTGCAACGATGATTGGCTAACCGCTCATGCTGTCGTTTAACTACGGAAACAGGTATCGGTCTATCAATATTAGTATTGATAGAATTACAGACTCACATCGATGTTGGATGAGGTAGGGCATTTGATATGTAATAATGTGCAGTGGCTTTAATTGGAGGGAAGTTATTTATTGCATGAGGCGTAAGACATGACTCTACGTTATTATGATAACTAACGTCATGTATATTTGACTGTTCAGTATTCCATCGACATTTAGCAGTTTTTGCCCTTACAAAAACATTGGACAAAAGAGTGTAGTCAAAAGGGGGACGCTAACCTGGTAACAGTTATATTTAGTGAGAAGAACAAATTCGAGCGACGTTCCCAGCCAAGAGAGTATATTCGAAAACCAGTTTATACAAGAAAGAATCCAGAATATATATATATATATATATATATATATATATATATTACATGAATCATTCATACAAAAACAGATTGTATGAATGATTCATGTAAAATAAATTGAACTGCACTACATACTTGATATATATATATATATATATATATATATATATATATATATATATATATATATGTGAAGAAATATAGTCTTAAGGTGTGCCATATTTATGGGATAAAGTGCTTAATATCAGAGACAGAGCGTGCGTAAATATAAAATGTTCTATGTTCTATAAATATTCTATGTTCTTTTATATTTATATATATATATATATATATATATATATATATATATATAAAGTACTAAATTTCCCATCCGAGTGTAGATGATTGAGGGTCTTCGCATAATCATTTTATTCACTATACCCGTTCTACGAACACAGAAGAATTCAAAATGTCATAGATGTTCTCTTACCTTTTTGAAATTTTTGGAAATTCATTTTTAGCAAGACATATAGTTTTAAAGTTTTTTTATTTATTGTGTTAAGCTAACTTGAATTTCCTTCTCTGGACAGAGCTATGTAGAATTGAGGAAGTGAGAAACATATGAATTAATTTTTAATGTTTATTATTATTATTATTATCTTTATTTTATTTCCTTTGATTTCTGATGTGTACTCATTTATTCCGGGTACTGCCCAGGGACCTAAGGTTAGAAATAACATCATGACAATTTCAACTGGAAAAAAAAATTACATAGACAAATCCCTTCGTAAAGTGTGGGCTGTACTTGTGAGAACAATTTTTTGTATTTCTTTGAGTCATGGACTTCCAGGAATCCCTTCAATTTGTTTACTGGAATCTTTTCCAACCAATCCGAGGGCTCCCACTACAACGGGGATTTTTTTTGTTCCCATATACCACATTATTATTATTATTATTATTATTATTATTATTATTATTATTATTATTTCCTTTGATTTCTTTTGTATATTTTTTTCCTTCAGGGTCCCAACTAGGGACCTAATGTTTGATATGGCTTCATGACATTTTCCACTGATTCCACTGTCCATTTTTGTAAATAAATATATTATTATTATTATTATTATTATTATTATTATTATTGTTATTATTTCCTTTGATTTTAGGTGTATACTCATTACTTTTCGGGCCCCGACAAAAGACCTCAGGTCAGAAATGGCATCATGATATTTTCCACTAATCAATTCGAGGGCTCCAACTACAACTAAAACTGTTGTTGTTTTTATGTGCCACAGCTTTGAGATTTCGATTTCCAAGTCCTTGTATTTTGATAGTTTTTGAGGATCTTCAAAGATACATTGCAGTCTGCAGTGACTGCCATGTCAATAGGAAGGCACATTTTTGTCTTAACGGTCGCTATTATTATTACTATTATTATATTTTAGTTAATAATATGCAAAAGACTAATTGTTATTATTATTATCATTATTATTATTATTATATATTTACTTAATAATATCCATAAGACTAATTTCTATTATTATTATAGTTAATAATATGCATGTGACTGATAATGCCATCAATAGGTTGGGCAATTTTCCACGGTATTAACGTTAAAGCAACTTAAAACTGACCTTGTGTCGTATTTGGTAGCGACGAGGGCGAACTGAGTAATACCCTTATGTGCGACACATAGAACCTGGGCTTTATTTTGCTGCTGATGTAAAGGACGAAGCGAGGACGGAGACAACATTTAACTTATAAACAGTTAACTATCATGCTTTCTTGGTAATGACAGTGGAGAAGTTTCTGTTGCCGTCTCCTCAGTTTCGAGTTCAGGAGTCGTCCTACGTTTAGACTCATTGACATGAATGTTTAGAGAACCCAGTTTGAACTTTGATTTAACTCTTAGCTCTATAGAGAAATTGGTTCATGCCTTTTGCTAAGGGTATTTATCTTGAAGAAAACTCAACTGACTTGGTCAAAACTTGAAAGCAGCGCGCCGATTCCTATATGCATTATTACCCGTACCCGGGCAAAATGATGATTTTTAGCTTAATGTGAGTCGCGTATTCAGAATCTGTATTGGTCTTACATTGATTACATTAGAAAAGAAAAGAAAAAGGCTCTGCCAATCATGCTGATTTCGAAGCTATGTTCGAAAGTCTCTTTCATATAGCATATTTGATGCCCAATGTTAATATTATATTCGTATCGACTTGAGCTCATGGGATCCTTCTGTTTTAGTTGCACATAGATTTCTTCATCCCATAAGGCTAAGTTAATTCAACCAGCAATATGTCAACCGCGAATGAAAGAACGGAATTCTGGGATATCGCTCGATATTGCGCACCTCCAAGTATAACCAGATATAGTTTGGCCTCGTCCAGAATGACCGACTATGATTAGAACTAACATACTCCATACATTGGGGGTATGAAATAGAATAGTTTAAACTATACCCATTTGGTTAGTTTATACAACTTTTACTTTTGGCAAAATAGGAGAGGCTCTAATCAGTGCTGAATTGGTTAAATATTTATCACCTTCTTTCGGATAAACACTATGACATTCCCTTCTCTAGATCTATCACCGAAGTCTTAACGGCTATAACTGAATGTGTCTATCAGGCTTTAGATAAGAAAATAAAGGCTTGGACAGTGCCTTTAGAAATCTTGAAAGCATTCGACAGGTTTTGGATTCTCCTAAAGCACAAGGCCTACGTTGTTTCTGGCTGAGTATTTGAATTAATCTAATCGCTCTTAAAAACTCGTCCAGTGAAGGTTGAGTGGAACGGGTATGCATCTAATTCATTTCACCTTAATCCGGTAATCCACAAAGACTTCATGTTTGCTTTTACGTTGTTTCTTATCTTCATCAAGAAGCTTCACTAGATCATCAGTTTCCAACTATGCATTTTTGCTGTTAACACAATTACTTACTTCTGTCTTTGTAGCAAGTCCGACAAAGATAATTGTTCTCAAAAAAAGATTTCCGATCGGTTGTTAACTGGGGAAAGGAATGGCTTGTAAATTTTTATCACCATCATGCGTCAGCATGTCTGATGCTAACCTCGAGGAGAGCAAACGCTTTTCGCCTTCTTGGCGCAAAATTTTCCAGAAACATTAAGTGGAATGATTATATGGATTCAATTACCAGTTCTACTGCTAAAAATGTTGGTTCACTGTATTTGTCTATATCCCTGAGATGAGGTATTATGATTACGTACATTATTCGGACTGTTATCCTAATCTTCGTTGCCATATTCGAAACATTTCAGCTTCTTCAGGTGATTGGAATTTCGAAACGAACCTTTTATTTCGTCTAGTTCCGTGTGCCATGTCTCTTTAGGATGTCTCAGTTATTTCTCTTTAACTCGGCTCTCCACGTTTTTGGTTCACCACTGCTGTAGCCTGGTATTGAACTCTTTGGTTCTAGTCACTGGATCGAACCAACGTCTTTATCCACTGGGCCATATGTCCTTAAGACATCTGCGTATGAATTTTAGCGACTTATAAACCTAACAACCTCATTTTTTACCAGTGTTCATATTGCAATTTTTCTGTTATTATTGCATTTTATTCTTATATTGCAATTTATTGTCACTCTTTGCTTCTCTCCAGCACTTCTTATTACTGGTTTCTCATTTTGTATTCATTTCTATGCTTATCCGGCTCAGGGGATTTATGTGGCCTAGCATATGTGCTGATTCCTTAAGCTTTCGTATTTTCCAATGATGTTTTCTGTCTGTTATTTATTATTGGTTCACTATGCAGTTGCAAGTAATTATTTTTATCAGAATCCATCTTGCATATTTGTAAATCTAACATTCGTCAGTGCATTGAATAGTGCTGTCATACCTGATCTGGTGTTCCTGCTATAGATTTCAAGATTCTTGACAAAATTCGAAGAAGGGTCTGCAATATAGTCGATCCTGATCTGGCATCTCGACATCGCTCACTTTCTCACCGACGTCAGGTAACTTCCCTATGTCTTTGCAATAAATATTTTCAATGCTAATTGACCCGGTGACCTTTCCTGGTGTCTCGATGTATTTAAGCAGGCAATTAGGTCTCACCGTTTTACTCTTGAAATAAATAGATGCGACAGTAAGTTCTATCCTGATACCTTTTTCTCTCGTACTTCTCGCCTGTGGAATTCCCTGTCGATTTCTTGTTTCACTGATAACTACTATCTTCAAAAGTTTAAATGTAACGTCAATCGCTATATTATGTCTTCTCGAAACCTCTTCTTGTTCTTTACCCTTACAAAAGTATTTTCGTTTTCTTTCACTCCCAGTAACCCCTAGCGTCCTATTGGCATTAACACTTTGCTTGGGGTGAAATTATTTTTAAAAATATGTATAAACATTTGTTTTGCTTTAGTATAATATGTTACAAATTCATGACGGTCGTCCTCGAGTATAGAATCCAGAGGTTGGCAGTAAATATTTCGGAGACAGTAGGAAAGCGTAGTGCAGGTTCGCAGTGGATATCGCAGCAAAGTAGCAGAGCGTAGTTCTTCCTTCTGTCATGTTCGCCTGACAAGTTGGCTCTGGTCATTCCGGTAGAGTAAACAAAAATGTCCGCCTTTATACACGACGGATACAATGTTCTGCGGCTTCTGATTGGTTAATTTTCTATTGGTAGACTATAAAGGGAATTAAGTCATTTTGACTCGCTCACTAGTTATCTAGATATATACACAAAAAACTGTAACATGACTATAATGACCCTGTTTACAAACTGGTAAAAATGGCTGACATGAATTCATTGAACAGTAATCAGCTATTACCCAAATTAATAAACATATAGTAGTTAGGCATATGTACAAACCAAAGAAAGAAACTTAAATTGAATGCTGTACAAAGGCTCACAAGGCATCTCTGCGTATGTGATACACTATATGACCCGTCCTATCTCCTAGATTACCCTACAAGCCTGATAAAAGGACTGGGCCCGTGTACAGGATATCACTTAAAATGCATTACAAATCACTATTTGCATTACCAGATTCTAAAAATATTTATTAAGAGACATCGTCTAGTGCAAGGTTAAAAGAACTGAGTAAGCGCTGTATTTTTTTTTTATTGCAAGCATTAAGCCCCGAGCAAGGCGTGAAGCCACTAGGATGCATGGGGTTGCAGAAGATTAGGAGCAAGAGCAGATAGGAGTCATAGAAGAAAGGATGAGGAGAGGGATAGTGGATAGATCAAGGTTACTGGAGATGTCGATTGACATTACATTTGAATAGTTGGAGATTATAGCTCTCAGTAATTGGGAAGGGTGTTCCACAGGCGAGAGGTGGAGGTATGAAGCTATTGGAGTAGAAGAGACGGCTACATTTAAAAGTTTCTACAGTGTAAGAGTGGGAGCGGGATGCCAGCCTCGTAGGGCGCTTCAATTCATGGAGTCTGGGAACCAATGAAAGCAGCTCATCGGAGCAATTACCATGGAAGTATTTGTAGAAAAGACAGAGAGATACGACGGCGCGTCTGTGAGAGAGTGACCGTAGACGAGACGCCAGATCAGGGCCAATTATATTACATATCCGTCTCTGGATCTTGTCAAGAACTCCGAGGTAAACAGAAGGTGCCCCAGACCATATATGGCAGCAATACTCCATGCAAGGGCGAATGGTTGATTTATATAACAAATAGAATGCTCAGCTGTAAAGATTAGACGGCGTAGACGTGTATATACTTTTTACCGAAAACGTGAGACACAGACGAATAAACACATCCAAAACATAACATTAAAAGTCCATTTACAGACGTGTTTATACAACGACCTTGATTTTTTTTAATGCTCTTCTGATCTTGAAAAGTGTCCAATTACCCGGTCATACATCTGGTAGAAGTGTTAGCCACCGCATGGGTACTTCAACATGCCTCAGTTTCTTAGTTACTATATTATGCGCAAATAAAAGAATTCATCTGAAAGCGAAACGTTTTTCTCAAAACACTTGGCGGGAAAGGGGTTAATCGTTACTCGACAGCGAGTAACCTAATCGACAGGCGAGAGAATCGGTATCTTTCAAAGCGTATTCTTTTTTCTTTTTGTCTGTTTAATCTCACTTAGTCTTTTCATTTATATTACACAAGGAATGAGAGTGCGATATCAGTAAAATATGACGTGACAGATATGTGCAAAAACTATTGTGACCTTACGACGGGGAAAATAGGACATCAAAAATTATGGCATCTTTCAAAGGGAATGATTATTTAATATACTTGTTTTGATGTCGGCGGTCGATCGAGAAGTGGAGAAATTGATATTTAATAAATTACAGTTGTCTTTGGGGACTATCGTAATATTTCCAAACGGTAATATCGTCAGACAATCAAGTTATACGATTAGATAAATATGGCGTTCACTATATTTGACAGTCACTGGACAAGACAAACATTCTACTTTTTACAGCGTCCTTTTTTAATTCTTCTTTTTCTTTTACTTTTTCTTCTATGTAAAGTGTCACTCTGGAGAGCCGAGTTCGAATTCCAGTCGAATCCATGATATTAACTTACGTGCTAAAACCGTTAGAAAAGGTATTTATCCTCTTCTTCTCCCCCCAGTTGTGGGTAAATATCAGAAAAGACCGTGTTCTATAACCTTGGATGACAGCTGGTCTACCGTAGAAAGAAATCGCAAACTACGACGGGAAAAAAATCTGCCTCAGTCAGGTATCGAAAGATACATGATAGCCTAAGCGTCTATAAGGCGTGGTGCATAACTGGATATCGTAAGACAATTAAGTTATACGATTAGATAAATATGGCGTTCACTATATTTGGCAGTCACTGGTCAAGATAAACATTCGACTTTATACAGCGTCGTTTTTAATTCTTTTTTATCTTCTACTACTTCTTCTATGTGAAGTGGGTAATCATGGCTCTCCACAATTTCTTCCGCTTTGTAGCCCTTCTTTTTCTGCTATATCTCCTAATGTTTGTTTTACTAGCCATTTACAAAAGCTTTCTGTGTTGCACTTTCCTTCCCCTTTTAAAAAAAATTCCAAATATTTAAATTTTTGTACTTGCTTCATTTTGGTATGTTCAGTTTGCTATTAGCATGTTGATTTATTCTATTTACTAGCACCATTTTCGGCTTGATCTTGTTCTCATAGAGATAGAGGATAATATGAGGAGTCAGGTAATAAGTGGACCAGTACAGGGAGCCGAACATTTTGTCCGCATCTTTAGCGATTGATCGTATGTACGAGAACCTAAGCAGGCGTCTGCAACGATGATTGGCTAACCGCTCATGCTGTCGTTTAACTACGGAAACAGGTATCGGTCTATCAATATTAGTATTGATAGAATTACAGACTCACATCGATGTTGGATGAGGTAGGGCATTTGATATGTAATAATGTGCAATGGCTTTAATTGGAGGGAAGTTATTTATTGCATGAGGCGTAAGACATGACACTACGTTATTATGATAACTAACATCATGTATATTTGACTGTTCAGTATTCCATCGACATTTAGCAGTTTTTCCCCTTACAAAAAACATTGGACAAAAGAGTGGAGTCAAAAGGGGACGCTAACCTGGTAACAGTTATATTTAGTGAGAAGAACAAATTCGAGCGACGTTCCCAGCCAAGAGAGTATATTCGAAAACCAGTTTATACAAGAAAGAATCCAGCATATATATATATATATATATATATATATATATATATATATATATATATATATATATATATATATATATATATATATATATATATTATATGAATCATTCATACAAAAAACAGATTGTATGAATGATTCATGTAAAGTAAATTGAACTGCACTACATACTTGATATATATATATATATATATATATATATATATATATATATATATATATATATATAATATAGAAATATAGTCTTAAGGTGTGCTATATTTATGGGATAAAGTGCTCAATATCAGAGATAGAGCGTGCGCAAAATATAAAATGTCGTATGTTCTATAAATATTCTATGTTCTTATATATATATATATATATATATATATATATATATATATATAAATATATAAAGAAAGTACTAAATTTCCCATCCGAGTGTAGATGATTGAGGGTCTTCGCATAATCATTTTATTCACTATACCCGTCCTACGAACACAGAAAAATTCAAAATGTCATAGATGTTCTCTTACCTTTTTGAAATTTTTGGAAATTCATTTTTAGCAAGACATATAGTTTTAAAGTTTTTTTTATTCATTGTGCTAAGTTAACTTGAATTTCCTTCTCTGGACAGAGCTATGTAGAGCTGAGGAAGTGAGAAACATATGAATTAATTTTTAATGTTTATTATTATTATTATTATCTTTATTTTATTTCCTTTGATTTCTGATGTGTACTCATTTATTCCGTGTACTGCCCAGGAACCTAAGGTTAGAAATAGCATCATTAGAATTACAGACTTACATCGATGTTCGATGAGGTAGGACATTTGATATGTAATAATGTGCAATGGCTTTAAATGTAAGGAAGTTATTTATTGCATGAGGCGTAAGACATGGCACTACGTTATTAACTATTAGCATGTTGGTCTATTCCATTAACTAGCACCAATACATTAATTCAACTTACAATAGATGATTTGTCTTTTCTTCCCCTTTTCCTTCACTACCTGTATTTTTCTTTCTGCGACTAGTGGCCCAGCTGGAAACGCTCAAGTCCCCTTACAGTAAACTTGAACTTGTGTCTCATTTGCAGTGAGGCAACTGGCAAATACCAGTTCGTCGCAGTCTTTCCAGGCTCGCTACAAGACATCTGTCTTCGTGCAGAGAGTGACAAGGCATGTTTCTTTGGACGTAGGGTGACAAAGACTTCCGTCTTCGGAGGGAGGGTGACTTAGTCAGCGTTCTCTATTTGGAGAGAGACTCGGCTGAGAAAACAGAGAAATTGGAGTCAGTTCGCTGTCAGGTTTGTGATTGAGAAGATTATTGTTTTGGAGCATAGGGTGACAGTCGGTTTCAGTCTTCGGATAGAGACTCGGCTGAGAAAAAAAAAAAACAGACATTTACTGTACCTGAGCCCGCTTTGGCGAGGTCTGGGTAAATCTTGACCAGTGACCCGGGTGGAAAGGCTCGGGTTCCCCATAGTAAACTTGACCGTGTATCGCATTTAGACAGCAGTGGAGCGACCGGTAAATATCAGTCCGTTGGAGTCAGGCAGTCCGCTGTCTGGCTCGTCACAAGACAAGCCAAGACATTTGTATTCGTACAGAGGGTGAAAAGATCTCCGTCTTCGGGCAAATTATGATCCAGTCGGGTTCTGTCTTCGGATAGAGCCAGGTTTCTTCTTTTTTTTTTTTTTTTTTGGTGGTTGTGGGATCTGAGTAATTATTGACCAGTAGCCCGCGTGGAAACGCCCGCGTTCCCCACAGTAAACTTGACCCTGTGTCGCATCTAGCCTGCAGTTGGGCGACTTGTGGATAACAGTCCGTCGCAGTACTTCCTAGGCTCACGACAAGACATGGGTGCAGAGGGTGACAAGACTTCCGTCTTCGGATGGAGGGTGACTTAGTCGTGATTCTCTCTTCGGATAGAGATTTGGCTAAAAAAAACAGACAATTTGGAATCAGACAGTTTTCTGTCTGGCTTGTGACTAACTAGATCTCTGTGTTGAAGCATAGGTGACTCTATCTGTCTCTGTCGTGTAGTGTCAGTAGAGAAGAAATTCTAACAGAAGTCACTGCGAGTGCTTAAGCGAGACATAATATGACCGCTAAGTGTCTATTATAACAGAGTCATCGATGATTGATAAAACTTTGCGATATTCTAAGCGCGGATGATTAGTTTAAACTATAGCCATGTGGTTTGTTTATACACCTTTTACTTTTGTCAAAATTGGAGAGGCTCTAATCAGTGCTGAATTGGGTAAATATATATCACCTTCTTTCGGATAAACACTATGACATTCCCTTCTCTAGATCTATCACCGAAGTCTTAACGGCTATAACTGAATGTGTCTATCAGGCTTTAGATAAGAACATCAAGGTTTGGACAGTGCCTTTAGATATCTTGAAAGCATTCGACAGGTTTTGGATTCTCCTAAAGCTCAAGGCCTACGTTGTTTCTGGCCGAGTATTTGAATTAATCTAATCGCTCTTAAAAACTCGTCCAGTGAAGGTTGAGTGGAACGGGTATGCATCTAATATCATTTCACGTTAATCCGGTAATCCACAAAGACTTCATGTTTGCTTTTACGTTGTTTCTTATCTTCATCAAGAAGATTCACTAGATCATCAGTTTCCAACTACGCATTTATGTTGTTAACACAATTACTTACTTCTGTCTTTGTAGCAAGTCCGACAGAGACATGTGTTCTCGAAAAAAAGATTTCCACTCGGTTGTTAACTGGGACAAAGAATGACTTGTGAATTTTAATTACATTCTAGTCGATAAATAAAGTTGTTTATGTATATTTCTTTTTTATGTCTGTGCAGTCCCCAATACTTACCCAAAAAACACACAATACTTACACAATACTTATCCAAAAACAGAAATATACATTTATTTTTATTTCAACAGGACTGGCTACTAGATTAACATATGCTAAATGTTTTTTTTTGCAGAGAAATGGATAATCTTACCATTACCATTATTAATCTGATGTGAGTGAAGATTATTCTGTTTAAATTGAGCTTTAAATATTTGACTTTCCCTCTCATAACATTTCGAAACCAAAGTTTTCTAGAAACACGATAATTCAGTAAATATTTTTAAAAGTACCAATAAGTTTCGAATATAGACTTAACTTTTTTCTCCTGTTTAACTTTACGTAACTTTAGGCATAATAAATTAATGTGCTATATAACATAACATGGATCTTACGCCAATGTAACTAAATTTCCCCGAGGACGGCAATTAAAATTCCTATTATCGGAATCAAACCAGGGCTGCTTAGTATTATATCTATATATAATATTGTAAATATCTTTAAATAAATGAATTGACAACTCTTATATTAAAATGAATGGTTCTTTCCTACATTTCTTCATGAATGTTAACCGTTTATTTCTCTAGGCGATTAAAATGGCTGACGCTTTCCAGACATGTGACTAACGCATGCGCATAAGAGATGATTGATGGCCAGACATTGTACTGATATCCTTGTAATTTGTTCTTCTATCGTCTGCCTTTTCTCTCATTTCTTCCATATTAAATCTCTCTTTATCTTTTCGAAGATAACAGAAATTAATTTTAGCCGGGCACAAACAGATCTTTACATTAGTTTCACTGGATATTGTAAATACAACAATCTCAATTATGGGAACGCGTACTGGCATAATGTTTGGCAGCACTGACAAAAAATATCAGGCTGTTTAGGATTACTTCATACTAGTATCACTGGGAAAGGCATGAATTTACTTCTCCCTTCATTCTGACCTTTCACAAGATATTTTCACGCAATCTCTCCTCTTTTAGATTTCACAGAGATTAATGATGAAAAGGTTGAATGAGTGACTATCTGAATACGCCATATACCTATTACTATTTAATGATGCCAGCTTTAGCAGTTCAATTCTTTTAGTCCTTTTGAATTTTGTTATGAGTCAGCATCCAGTTATTTCTTATTATCAAAAATGTGGTTGACCAAGAATGGTGCCTTAGTCCACTTCAAACAATATTCCTTCGGATTACGTAAACTTCTCTGTATTCTTTCACTTTGAAAAGAATCTCTCAGCTTTCTGTATCCCTCTTAAATGCATTGTCGTCTTCGTAATACCGTCGATAGTTTACAATCTTCTACCGTTCATAGACGATTTTAGACGTGAGGATATTAGAGGAAAGGAGAAAATGGACTGTAAACCGCATGACAAACCTTAGCGAGGGAGGAATTGTGCAAATAATTAATTCACTACAGGTGACGTTTAAGAAAGAGCCTTTTCATATTTGTCGTCAGTCCCATGACCGTGTGTGTTCGGAGGGTCATTTAATCAGTTACCCTCCACGTATCAAGGTCGAAAGCCGGAGAGGTATTCATTCATGCGTAGCGTGTCTTGGACAAGTAGACTTTACACACAGCCATTGCCTCGAGGTCACAGCCAAGCCGATGTCCCCCAACTTGAAAACTCACCTTGCCTGCGGTCACGGGACCTTTTATTTCATCGGTTCAACTCTCCGTCCTGGCCTTTGACTTCAATCTAGGTAGCTCCTTCGTCCAGCCATGTTAGGCAATCATCGGAGTGGCTGCATACATAGCGATGAAGTGCAATCTATTTCATTGTGACGGATAACCGTTGATTGTACAAGGAATTACTTTTACCCTTTCAAAGGTATTGTTTATAATACAGCTCGGTGTTTAACTATCCTACTCCCAAGAAGATCCTGTTGGCGGAACAGGATTAGTTGCTATATGGTAGATAATATTGTCTTATATGGTAGCATTATCACTCGTAGAGGGGACTGACATAACAAATATTATCCTTTGTACCTATTAACAATATTTGTCTTATACCACCACTCCTAATCTCTAATCTATCATCTATTTATATCAGCTCCATAGGTGAATGTCTCGCTGTTTTTCCACGTCTCTCTTGCTCTCAGCATGTCCCGAGTGTATCAAATTCTACAATAGCTCAGTACACATTATATGTCTAATAAATTCCAAGTGTTAAGTGTTAAGTGTTCCATTCAAGAAAATGGAAACATCTTTAAAATAAGAAATTACCATTTTATTTATATTTTCCTTAAAACGTCGATGTTACTCACATGTTATTCAGCTCGGTAGAACAAGATTTCTCTTGCCTAAAGCCTGCTTTTTATAGGTGAGAAAAATAACAACAATTCAGTTCTATATAAAAAGACATACTGGGTGTAACAGCAAAATTATTAATTTATTAGATTAATAGTTGGTAATAATGTAATTATTAAGTTTCCAATGTATTTTCTCATTGATGGCTAAACGAAATTTGAAAAACTAGCAATTCAATTCGTTTGGAGGTTTTTTTTTAGATATTAAACATTTTGTGGGATGGATAATTATCCCATGATGTTGCAGGTTTTGACCAATTTTGCTATAACATTTGGTACACACACACACACACACACACACACATATATATATATATATATATATATATATATATATATATATATATATATATATATATATATATAATTACAACACATTTGTTTTCTAACAATTTTTTTTTTTCTTAGTTCTCTGTTTAGCTTTTTGGAAAGAATATTTCAACACACCTTTATATTTTTGGTGGCATATTTTCCTCCAGTGGACAAAGTTAAAAAAAAAAAAAGGAAAGATATCTTCTCACATATTCAAAAATTTTGTTAAAAAGTCCGCGACATCTATCATTGCATTATTCCAAACCTTTAACACGTCAGCAGATAGCTGTTAATGTCAACAAGTGAGCACAAATAGTTATTAATTAAAAAATTAGTAATTAATGTATAATATTATCCATAACTATGTCGTTTTTGATAATTTTTTTAAAAAATAACCAGAAATAGGTAAAAAGAAAAGCGTATATTGTCGAAAATTCTTATTTCCACAATATAGCTATTTGTGCTATGTTATAATGTTTATTATCTAAGCAACAATAATACTGAATAATTATTTTTAAACATTAAAGTATATTTAATCACATCTCCTTATTAGCTGTTGCGATCTGTTAGTATGACTTCTCGATTTAGGCCGATATATAATGTTTTATACGCAGTGGATCAAACCAGATTAGGTATGTCGGAAATCGATTGAGCAGAGATGATTTAATTTAGCAAAAATAATAAGGCACCTTTCTGAACACATATTTAATATGTGTGTCATCATGCTAGAATAAGATTTGCATTTAATTTCACAATGGACTATCAAAGATAACAATCGCAGACTTGACCTCACATGAGCGCATCCGGGGTGGGAGATTTTTTTAAATGGGAGCGTATATTTGAATATTGATAGGTTATGAAAAACAATGCTTCCTTGGGAGAAGTATCGACTCAGCGGCTGTGGGCGTGACTGCGACATATCCGAAACTTAAAGCGAATATGACAAGTTATGAATATTCAAGAGTAGTCTTCCCTTGTTTTTTTTTTTTTTTACTCTTTCTACTTATAACGATACTAACAGTTCGCGGCATCTATCAGAGAAATGAAATTTAATTTTTTTATTATTGCATTATTACAAAATTTTAACACATCAGCAGATAGCTGTTAATGCCAGCAACTGAGCAGAAATAGTTATTAACTAAAAAAAATAGTAATTAAAGTATAGTATTGTCGAAAACCATGTCGTTTTTTATAAAAGCTAAAAAATAAGCACAAATATGTAAAAATGTGTATATTGTCGAAAATTCTTTTTACCACAATATATCTATTAGTGCTATGTTATAATGCTTATTACCTAACCAATAATAATACTGAATAATTTTTTTTTTAAATATTAAAGTATACTTAATCACATCTCCTTAATAGCTTTCGTGATCTGTAAATATGTGGACAGACATTTTAAAATTTTTCTCATTGCACATCTATATGTTTCTGAATCTTCATCTATATATCCCGTCCCTTCAGGGCGTGTTCAACCATGACTCTAAAGAACTTCCTCTCCCTTGTAGCCCTTAGTAAAATATTTTGCTCTATCATCTAATCCCTATTCTACCAATTATTTACATAAGCTCATTGAGTAGATTAGGAACTGTTTTCGTCTGTCCCTTTTGGCTTATGATGTCATGTGCGTGCCAATTTTTCCAATCCATTTTCCCACATTATTTGCTTTATAAATTTCAATTCTCTGTTTCTAGTGTTATGTATAAATGTCCTTTTTGTTTTCATTCTCTTTAAAACATCCTAGTTCCGCAAGAGTTCAGTCCATTGTATTCTCAGCATCCTGCTGTAGAACCACATATCTGGTGCCTCAAATCTCTTCTCCCCCTGTGATGAGATTGTCCAGCTTTCAATGCCCTATAGGAGGACCGATATTACATAACAGCTCAGTACATTTTTTTTATTTGTTTTCAGTTAAATTTTCTTGTTGTTTAATACTTTGCTTAGCATTTAGTAGGCATCTTTCGCTATCCGAATACTCCTCCGGATTTCGGTGTCATATTTTTCCACCTTTCTTAAAACACTTAAGATAATTAAATTTTTGCATGTGTTTAATTTTGGTATCTCCAATTTGAAATTGCCATGTTGTTTTTTTTTTTATGGCAACTGTAAATTCTGTCTTCTTACAGTTGATGATTAGTCCCTTCTTCTGTCTTTCGTGTAATGCCTTCTGTAGGAGATCTTGTGGTTTCCGTTCTTTGTCTGCTATCAACACTGTAGAATCTGCAGATCTGATATTGTTAATACCGTGACCGCTAGTAATGAATCTTGTCGTGTTTTAAAAATAATCGTTTTGTGTTGAGATTTAAGAATATTGCGAGCAGCTGTTAAGAAAATTATAATTTTATTATTATTATTATTATTATTATTATTATTATTATTATTATTATTATTTCTGTTGATTTCTGGTGTATAGTAATTTCTTTCCTGGTCTCAACCCGAGATCTAAGGTCAGAAATGGCATCATTACATTTTCCAATGAGTAATTGTTATATACTGTACCTATAGGTATGTTCCAATCCTCATAAGTAGGTGTAATATGCTATCTGTGGTTTACCTACATCACGCCGCTTGCGAGTATTGTATTTTGTTGATGTTATAAAGATTACCATTTCATTTCCCACCTCCGTTTTAGTTGTTCCTCATTCAGTAACCTTTTCTAGGTCACAACAGAAATGATGAAAATGATGGGCTACCAGGCATTCCTTCAATGAGTCTATTAAAATATTTTCCAATCAATCCAAGGGCTCCTACTACAGCTAGAATTGTTGATATCCCTATGTGTGACATTTTTGAGATTTCGATTTCAAGGTCCTTGTATTTTGATTTTTTTTTTTTTTTTAGAGATCTTCAAACATAGATTGCAGTCTTTAAGTATTACCATGTCAATAACAAGTCAAATTTTGTCTGCGGTCTCTAATTACGATGTCTGGGCGATTAGCTTTGATTGTTTTGTCTGTGTGTAAATAAAGTCGCATAAAATTATTACAGTGCCTATCTCCCATAATCAGGTTTGGGTGAAGTTCCTACCAGTTTCTTGCAGTTTCATTTCCGTAAAAGTTGCAGATATTGGCCCACTCTGTTCCGCCGAGTTTTATATGTAGTGGGTGCCAATACCGCGCAACCTGATACAAGATGGTCAATTATTTCTGGATATTTATCACAGAATCTGCATTTTGTGCTAACGCAATTTTTCAGTATATGTGCTTGGTAATTTCTAGTTAGCAAGCATTGGTCTTGTGAAGCAAGAATCCAACTTCGGGTCTCAGCTTTTAATTCTGTATGCCGTAGCCACTGATTGATCCGGTGTTTGTCTACATCAGCTTGTTTGGTACGGACAGAGTATCGACCGTGCCATCGTTTTTGCATCTGGTCGGTTGCATTTATTTTTGCTTTCTTTTTTTAAGTATTTTGCTGCTGTAACCAGTGTATTATGCTTTACTTCCATTTCTTCACCCATTTGAAACTCTATTATTATTATTATTATTAATAATAATAATAATAATAATAATAATACTTCTGCTTTTAACGCTGCATTGCCCAGTAGCTTCATTTGTATAGTAACGATGCCGAAACGCTAGAGAAACGCTAACCCCATAAATTCTTATGACATAAGATAACCTGATAACCTATGTGATCAAAAAGTTTGATAAACTATTTAAATATAACGACCTTGAACTGGAAGTAACATGACTGTGACATTTTAACATATCCGTTATTCCAGTAGTAGTCGGAGCACTAGGAATGATTATATGAAATATGAAAGATTGTGTAAGTCATTATTACTCACATATTAATAAAATAACTTTCCGTTTAATAAGTATATCATGTATCACTAAATCATTATTATCTAAAAATATAATTACAGTATAAAATATTATCTGGCTTTAACTAAGCTGCAAAGGGTTGATAAGCCGTACAAAATAAAGCAATCAATTGTATTCTCTTAAAACGTCATTTAGTAAACCACTACCTTGAGTAGCTCTTAGGCTTTGTACTAAGTACACATACAGTGTAACCCGGATATAAGAGACCCGGATATAAGAGAAACTCGGATATAAGAGAGATTTTCTCTGGTCCCAAATTAGAGCCTGTGTTAATGTATATAAAATAGACCAAACCCGGATATAAGAGAAACCCGGATATAAGAGACTTCTTCTCCGGTCCCGACAACTCTCTTATATCCGGGTAACACTGTATTGTGTATAAATGTTTATGAATATGTTGTAAAATATAAGGTTTTACTTGTAATGGTTTTTAGTATAGCAAAGGATACTTCTTCCTTTGTAACTTATACAGTACATTGACATATTATGAAACAGTTCAGTGCCATGCGTGATACACGCTTGATGACTGACGAGGTAGAAAATTTCCCCGTAGTAAGTTGGCATTTCTTTCTGGTGTAGACTGGTTGCCAACCAAGGTTATAGGTAATCCTCAATATTTTAAAAAAGACTTTCGTAAAAACAATTTGAAACTCAGTTGTTCTCATCTTGCACCAACCGATTATTACTTTCTCGATCGATGCAGAACGATCTGATAAAGGAAGCTTTTTCTAAAGAAAACAAGATTCAAAAGTTCATTGAAAAATATTTATCATAAAAAACCTATGGAATTTTGCTCAAAGCGTACCGCAGAGCTGCCTGATGACTGTCAAAAGATCACTACAAATAATGGTAAATATATAGATGAACAATATCGGCAGTGGTTGGAACGTTTGCTTTCTGACCATGAAACCCGTGTTCGAATCTCATCATGGTCGATTTGTCAATAAGGAGACTTCTTGCTGTTATCAGTCAAGAGGAGGTGATCTCAGCGGCCGGCACCTTTGGAAAGTGCCTGAAAAACATACCACAGGTTGTAAGTGAAATTAAGTCGACGGAACATTTGGGAGCCATCGGTCTAGCACGAAGTCACAAGTCATCGTGACCGAGGTTTTCAGCATGCTAGCCTTGTTCAAACTGTTGATCAAGCTAGATAAGTCTCTCTCACCCAGAAATTGCAACTAAGATCCGCTCAGCATTATTGCATAATAAATCACATGTGGGCTCTGTGGGTGTTGAACAAACGCAAATGTCCCTGAGCAGGCGTCTGCAATAGGGATTAGGTAACCGCCCTAGGAAACTATCATTCTCGGATACGAGTGGCTGCGCCATTTACCTTACCTATATAGATGAACAAATCGTCTGTCCTCCTATTCATCCCATAGAGATGATATAGAATCACAAGGATAATTGCAGGTAAGTGAATATAAGGAACTTTTGTATCGAATGTGACACAACGTTAGTTTAAAGTGGATATTCCGTGGAAAGAAATGCTCAAGCCTCCTTCACTTCTAGGGAGGTCGAGTAATTATCATAGCCCACTCCCGAAGGGGTGTATTAGCTAAGGGGTACCCACACCATTTAGGATTGAGTTTTTTGGAAACTACCCCAGCTGAAGACAGCGATGTTGTAATGAACTCGACGGAAATTCGATCGTTTTCTCATTCAGAACTGTTACCCATTACCCCACAAGTCACAAGCAAAAAAAAATAAAAATAAAAATAAAAAAAAACGCCTTTTTTTCCTCCCTGTTAATCCTTGGTTCAACAAGAAGCTGTAACTATTTATCCAGCGTAAACGCCCAGAACACCACATGCCGTCACGGGACACTGATCCTGTCCACAAAGCAGCTCTCCTCTTAAAGAAACTACCAGCACGTTCCCTTCCCACTAGTTCCAATTGAACTCACTCCAGCAATAAAATGGCTGACCCCCTGTTAGAAGACGTCATCTTCCTAATAATATTTGTCCATAAATCATTTCTTTTCTAAAGAGTCGTTTCCTTTCTAAGGCACCTCTTTGACTGCTTGCAATACTTCATCGCTGTTATTTAATCTCTATATTGGCTAAACAAGCACTGCATATGATTTTAACCAGATGCAAAACAATTGACAGGGCGGACCCTAGTCATACGACTTCGAGTAATGAGAAATCTCCGCTTGTCCCACGCCCTATTTTTTCGGATTCTTACAATTCCTTTCTGTTCGTTTATTGCCCGTTACACGCGGTAACTTTTCTTTTCCTTTCTTCTTCTTTATGTGTCTCAGAACGTAGGCGATAATGGCTCTCCACAATTTCCTGTCATTTGCAGCTCTTTCATTTACTCAAGCTCACTAAGTATGTAATGCGTTCTTTCCTCTGAATCTCTTGCCTTGAATCTATCCTGTGAGTATCAAATTTTCAAAGCTCTCTTTCCTCATTATGTACCATAGAAATTTGAACTGTTTCTTCCTCATGTTAATTATAAATTTCCTTTTTTGTTTCCATTTTCTGTAAAACTTCGTCGCTGCTCACATAATCGGTCCATGGTATCTTCAATATCCTCCCGTAGAGCCACATTTTTTGTTGCATCAAGTCTCTTTTTCATCTTTGCGAAGATTGTCCAGCATTTATTTCCATGCAGGAGGACAGATATCATGTAACAGCTTAGTATTTTTTCTTTGTTTCTAGCAAAGTTTTGTTTCTGTCTCTGCTTAGATTTTGGAAGGTAACTTTGGTTTATCAGTGTCGCAATGTCTGTCCTCTGATAAATCAGTTCCTAGATATATACAGTTTTTGATATGACAGATTTGTAATTTGCATTTTGGTCTCGATTGCTAAGAACCATGAATTCTGCCATCTTCCAGTTGTTCTTTTCTCTGGTAATTTGTTGTGAGCAAGGCAGAACATTCTACGGCGGCACTTTGTTTTTACTCAATTCTTATCGATCTGGCCTGCATTTTAGAATTGTATTTTTCGAACTTGGCCGTTATTTTAGTACTATAATTTTCGAACTTGGCCGGCATTTTATAATTTATTTTTCGAAAGTGGCCGGCATTTTATAATTTATTTTTCGAAATTGGCCGGCATTTTATAACCTCAATTATCGAACTAGTATTTTAGAACTGTATTGTTCAAACTTAGCCTGCATTTTAGAATTGTAATTTTCGAACGTGGTCGCCATTTTATAGATCTAATTTTCCCACTTGCCGGTATTTTAGAACTGTAATTTGATAATACCTCACGGAAAGTGGGCCAAACAATTACACAATACTTCGTTTGTTTGTTTAACTGCATATCAAATCCTTATGGGTCATTTAATGCCGAAATTTCATTTTCTTACGAGCATTAGTAATTTCGTTTAAAAATATATTTCTGGCAAGATTTAATAAGAAGCAAAAACATTATTGCTGGTAATTTTTTCTATTATAAAAATGTATTGCTTGTACCTTCACTATAAAAATATATTTCTACACTTTCATAGTATTTTGGCCCAAACAATGGTTCGTCTACGAAACTCTGGGGTTGTTTTGCTGAATATAACAACAAAGTAACAAATCTTATATTTGTATTCATCATATATATTTAAAAATATGATTCCATCGTAACACCAAAATTACTATGTTTCGAAACTGATCACATCGCTTGAGAATGTAACTGTGCTCTAAATTTTAAGTGTAATTTTAAAATTAAACTTAAGCACTTGAGTTTCAGTTTCAAAACAGTAATTTCTGTGTCGGGATGGAAACATATTTTTTTTTAAAAATAATTATAATTTAAGCTCTACTTCTTTATCGAGTAATGTTATTTAAAAATATTTAAAAAAACAAAAAACTTTAATACTAAAGAAATTTGGATTATTAATCTAATTGTTCGTTCCTATTACACATACGTGTATATATATATATATATATATATATATATATATATATATATATATATATATATATATATATAGACAATGGGAAACTGTAATATTAACCGACGCGTTTCGTCCAATGTGGACTTTTTGAAGGCAAAAACGAAATTAATTTATTCAAACAATGTAACTATAAGAACAAAACAAAATGTCCTTAGCAACTGGAAGAAATTTAGAAAACGCTATTATATTCATATTGTCAACTGAATATTACATCAAACTATCGTTTACTAAATACTTCCAGTTGCTAAGGACATTTCGTTTTGTCGTTAATAGTTACTTTGTTTTAATAAATTCATTTCGTTTTTGACTTGAAAAAGTCCACATTGGACAAAACGAGTCGGCTAATATTACAGTTCTCCTCTTGTCTTTTACATTTATAAATATTGTCTTTTCTACAAGTTAACTCCGATATATATATATATATATATATATATATATATATATATATATATATATATATATATATATATATATATATATATATATATATATATATTATATATATATATATATATATATTATATATATATATATATATATATATATATATATATATATATATATATGCATATATATATATATATATATATATATATATATATATATATATTATATATATATTCTATATATATGTATATATATATTCTATATATATATATATATATATTCTATATATATGTATATATATATTCTATATATATGTATATATATATATTTATATATATATGTATATATATATATATATATATATATATATATATATATATATATATTTATATATATATTCTATATATATATATATTATATATATATATATATATATATATATATTATATATATATATATATATATATATATATATATATATATATATATATATATATATATATATATATATATATTCTATATATATGTAAATGCCAGAGCAGTTATGAATGTACGAGATTCATGGAAGATTGAAGTTTATAAGCAGTATATTCGACCTTGCCTACCAAACGCTCCTTTGTGGCCGAGACGGTAAGGCACGTCAGCGTAAATGACGGTTCCGTATAGGATGCAGGTTCGAATCCTGTCAAAGGACGAATATTTTCTATGAAAATTTCTCGGACATTCAGGCCGGTAAATGTTATTTAATACTGTTTATTATAAACAGAGCATTTTCTTAAATACTTGTATCTATAAAAAAGAACGTTAAACATAAAAATGTCTTTAATAAATAAATTGTCGGACTTTGTCCATTTCTTAATATATATATATATATATATAGATAGATAGATAATATTAGTGGAAAATATGCATACATATGCAAAATATATAAATACCCATATATGTATATTTTCAGAAAAAAAATTCCAAGAGGAAGAATCCAGGTAGAACTCAATGTCCAGGACAGAGTAAGGATATAATAAAAAGGCATAAAAACTAATATTCCATGGTCATAATTTATTCCAATGGAATCGTAAATACGATCCAATTCATCAGACCTACAAATTCAAAATGAAAACAGAAAAAAACCACTCCGGAAGTGTAAATATGAGGAGGAGGGAGTTTTAAGGGTTTTAAATAAGAGAAGAGAATGAATGTCGACGGATGTCTAATGCATAAAGATACATTTCGTGGTGTCATACACACACCATAGACAATTTAATGCTAGAATAAGAGGGAGGGGAAGGGAAAGAGGAGGTGGTTGGGGGGGAGAGAGATGGGACGAAGGAGAGTAAAATTGCGTTTACTTAAAGGGCTGCTTTGTAATTGAGAAAATTTGACAAATTTAATATCGGCTACAGGTTACAAATCAAATATAAATATATGAAGATAAATATAACGATTGTCTAATCCAGCAAGGACCTATATTTCTATGTTCAAAGACACATGTGAATACACACAATAACATATACATGTATATACATACACATAGGCGTGTACCCACACACACACATACATACGTGTACACACATATATAAAAATATATTCACATATCACACATATTCATCTATGTGGCTCTCCAGTAGTGAAGCAGACCAACTGATATTTGAGGAAACCTATGCACGATAGACATATTCTTGCGAAGGACCAGTGTCTGTAGTCAACCGGTTCAAAATTATGACAACGATGAAAATTTAATAAAGTTTCGTCTTTACATTTTGTTTATAACAGGAGATACATTTTCACGATCATGTTTTGATTTTTTTCCAACAAAAATTCCCCAAACACAAAAAAAAAGGAAAAAAAGAAAAGAAAACCTTATCATATATAAAATCGGGCAAAATAATATGAATTGACGTCAGATTATGAAATGAGTAATGTGGTACCATCGTTGCCAATAATGATTCTTGCATTTATTCTACCTTGAAAATCCTTCGCTCGAACTCTATAACATGGGTTTGATCATTTAAAAAAATACTAATAAGTTTTGTTTGGAAATAATCAAAGCAAAACTCTAAGAACTGCATGTTATTAACAGACGGGCAGACTGGTGCAACACTGATTGACTGAATTAGTCCTCGATAGTCTGTCGTCTCAAGAACATCAAAATTAATCTTCAAACAGATTTTTTGTGGTCATTGTAGTGTATTCTCTGTCGATCTTCTTTGACGCAATGTCAATGAGTGCAAATATATTACCGTTCGTTGATAAGAAACTCAATGAAAAAGAAAAAACTACCTTTTTATCTACTATAATAATTCTGTTTATTATTTTCTATGATTTACTTAAAAAAGTAGACAATCATAGCTCCACACAGATTTCTTTCTTTTCATTATCTGTGAATTGTTATGAATTCTTGGGAAATGTAGCAATTTGGTTCCTATTGCCTTCGCCATATGTTGTTTTTTTTTTTTAAATTCAGAATAATCCGTTTCTAATCAGACCCAGAAGGCCTAGTCTACCCTTTTATTTAATATAGCTAAATTGTGCGGGGACTGTTTCATACCTTTCCCAATTTAATTTTTGTGAGATGGGTGAAGCATGAATGAAACTTGAATTTGACTTTTGATTCCATTTTCTGCGCCAATAACTTTTACAATACCAGCACTTTTACTTGCTTTTCATTCTTAATTTATTAGAATTTGAAGTTTCATTTTCGCTTGTCATCTTTACATTATCAACTGGGGATCTTATTTACATGATTGTACTCCATAATAACTTCTATAACAACAATGATAAGAATACTAATTAGAATTAATTAAAACACCCCCCCAAACTAGTATGTTTAGTAAGGCCGGGTCCTAGTCCTGTTAAATAGTCTCTATTATCATAAGAGAAGCTCATAATTTTTTCCTCAATTATGCCTTCATATACTGTACCCACATTGCTCACAAGGAGGTATTTCAGAGTTAAATGGAAGAATATTAAACAGGCGATGAATTTAAATCATACACAAAAATTCTGTGTATGGAAACTCGATGGAAATTCAAAACTAAGGAAATCAGACAGGGAGGAATGTGATACGAGAGTCTGAGAATTATTAAAATGTTTTCAAAGAAATAAATTCTTTAAATCTTAAAGAAGATTATGCTTCAGGCGTTCTGGGTATGATGATGATGATGATGATGATAAACTACATCCGCGTTCTGTGTATGACGATAGACTATATCCGGCAGGAAGACCTCTGAGTCTTTCAGGAGCGTGGAACTATCTTTTAATTTCTGGTCTTCCTAGGTCCACCCTGACCCGAGGTGATAAAACCTGTTAGGGTCCTTGCTATGGGCAAATGGTTAACCCCCAAACTGCGGTCAAAACACTAGCAAAGTGTAAAAATATGGTTTTGATACCAGCAATACATTTTGGAACATAACTATTACCGGCAATACATTTTTAGAAGAAAAATTGCTACCAGCAATATATTTTTGAAAAACATATTAACAGCAATAAATTTTTGAAAAAAAAAAAACAAAGTAACAGCAATACATTTTTGAAAAAAAAAATTATCAACAATAAAAATTTTATCGGCATTATGTAACCTATTGAGGTTGATATGCTGTAAACCAAACCAAACTAAACCAAACCAAACTAAACCAAACCAAACCAAACCAAACTAAACCAAACCAAACTAAACCAAACTATCCATATAGACCGGCGCTAAGGAATCCAAAAAAGAACTTTACCAAATAATAATTAACAAAAAAAAATAAAAATAGAAAAATAGTACCTCACTAATAGATTTAAACATCAGCAAGAACAATAAGGGATGACATATTTAACAACAAAGGAACAAAATATATTCAAATAAAGTCACTCCACTACGAGAAAGTTACACCACTATGGCTACGAGAAAAAGCTAGATAAGGCGCTCTCACCCAGAAACTGCAACTAAGGTCCGCTCAGCATTATTGCATAATAAATCACATGTGGGCTCTGTGGGTGTTGAACAAACGCAAATGTCCCTGAGCATGCGTCTGCAATAGGGATTAGGTAACCGCCCTAGGAAACTATCATCCTCGGATACGAGTGACTGCGCCATTTTCCTTACCTATATAGATGAAGAAATTTATTTGGGTGGGGGGGGAATAAACACCATTTGTTTTTATCACCGTAATACATATGAATCATTAATGTCAATGTTTATGTCTAGCCTTAATTAATTTATAGTGATTGGTAAATAGAAGTATGATAAAATTGCGGAATAAAACTAAAAATATTGCAGTATAAGAAATATAAAATTTATAAAAATAAAAAATATATATTGTAGTATAAGTATGTAAAAATATAAAATTTATAAAATATATAAAATAAAGAATTATATAAATATATAAAATTTATAAAAAATATAAAATTTAAAAAAATAAAATTATAGTATAAAATCCGCCGATCATTTCTCTTTCGGTTCATGACTGACTAGGAGGAAGATATTCCCGCAGTAGGTTGCCGTTTCTTTCTGCAGTAGACTGGTTGTCAACCAAGGCTATATGAACAAATCCTTCCTGCTATTCGGCCCATAGTTGGAGGAGTAGATGAGACGGATTCGTACCTTTCGCAAGCGTATTTGCGCGTAAGTGAATGTAAGCAACCCGAATAGAATTCGAACTCGGTTTTCTGATTCCCAACCGCTACTTAATACACTACATCTCACACACCAAGAAAAAGAATACTGGACTGTTATGGAATATCAGTCTTTCTATATGACAGGGCATGCTAGATTGTCTCTTGAAAGGTGAAGAATACCGTTGAAATAAGGGGCATATGGCTCTACAGAAGGATGCTGAGAATATCATAGACCGAAACACAGAAGAAGTAAAATAACCAGCAAAGATGAAACGTTCTTGAAAACTTGCAAATACTTTGCATATTTTATTGGGGTTCTTGCGACATAAAAGCGATTTTACATTAACTATGCAATACATATTTCCCAAACAATTAGGCGCTTCGACGTGGTATAATGGTTAACAAGCTTGTTTCGCAAGATCAATTACTACTGAGGGGTGAGTTTGATCCTCATTGGAGGCTACATATTTTAGATCTTGTGCCTGTGTCGCATGGTGTCGTAATGGATAGCGGCTCGGATTGTGGAATAGGAGAGGCAAGTTCGAATTCCAGTCGAATCTGTTACATTCACTTACGTGCTAATACCCTTGGGAAAGGTATGAATCTTCTCCGCCCCCCGCCAACTATGGGTAAATAGCAGGACAGAACGGGTTTTATAGGTTCTATGGCTATTGGTCAACTGCAGAAAGAAATAGCAAACTGCAGGAAAAAAATCTGCTTCGTTAGTAATGTATCCAAAGAGTGTGAGTTCAATACCTGGTTAAGGCAGTGGAGAACTTTCAGAGGGAAAATTAACAGAAGATAACTGACAACTGACATCCATTAAAACATGGCACGTGGAACTAGAACAGTCTACCCCAGTGAGCGAAATAAAGGGTTCAGTTCGACATTCCAACCACCTGAAGAAGGCCGCAGCGTACAATGGTCGAAACGTTGTAATAAATATGGCGACAAAGATGAGGACTATAGTTTGAATAATGTAAATAATACCTCATCTCAGAAATATAGACACACACACACACACACACATACGTGTGTGTTTGTGTGTGTGTGCAAGTGTGTGAGGAGAGAGAGAGAGAGAGAGAGAGAGGAGGGGTAGAGAGCCCTCTGAAAGAGTGAATGATATAAAACAAAAATCTTTTACAAGCACATGAGTATCTTGGGATAGTAAAGTTTGGACGATTTGAATCTTGTATGGAAACAGTTTAAAATCCCGTTTTAGAATCTTCTGAATCGATGTTCTGGCGATGTCTAGTTGAACAGAGGGACGGGAAGAAGCTGATGGATCCTCAATGAAACTCTGCTGTACAGGTTCCATCGCTGCATCAGTGTGCACAGTGCGTTTAAGACCACTTCCTGGAAGATCGCCGACTGATCCAGTTCTTTCAAACCGGGCGATTTTGTTACGAATCATGTTATCGCTTGGAGAT
Source organism: Acanthosepion pharaonis (assembly GCA_903632075.3). Taxonomy (NCBI): domain Eukaryota; kingdom Metazoa; phylum Mollusca; class Cephalopoda; order Sepiida; family Sepiidae; genus Acanthosepion; species Acanthosepion pharaonis. The sequence continues at coordinate 314,247 of CAHIKZ030003526.1, forward strand.
ACTCTGACATTAAAATATTGCCGGTATTTTCTCTAAATTTGAATAATTGATCTTTCATTGGAATAGAAAAACTCAGTCACATTTACTCGATGCTGGACATCATACGTTAACATTTTAATCTTCAAGTGAAATAAAAAAAAATACTGAAAACGAACAATTTATGACTTTACTTTTTCGGTGGCCATCCTATATAAATCCATCCATAATACATTAAATTTGATTCTTCTCGCTGTTGTCTTTCTCGAACTGTTTTTCTTTCTTTTTCAAAATCTCTGCTATCAACTCTTCCAATATTGATATGACAACATCGATTTAAATCATAGAGATGTGAAAGTTTATCTGCCGTTGAAGACAATATCTAGAAGGGAACCGTTACGTCGACGCCATATCTCTCATATCGTGTCTAATCTCAAAATAAACCGTCAACCATTTTGGAAAATGGCGCTTGGATTTTGAGTTAAACTATTCACTGAAGGGACGCTTAAATTGCCCGCTTAATGTGAAGGACAATTAAATCGAAAGACTGATTCGAGTGCATGAACACGACAGGAAGATAAAACCAGAATTATTATCCAGCCTCTATTTTCGACGCTAAGTATTTTCTGCTCTTTAAGTTTCATTACATTCAACACAACGAATTCTGATGGTGTAGGCCAAAGTTTGGGGTGGCGCAGAAGAAAGAAGTGAACGTCCATGATATAAACTAAGGAGGGAATAAAGATCAGATATGTATTTACTAATGGTCTGCTGGTAAAACGGAGTACTCTGGTGACGTGCGGTTCAAAAAAAAAAACAAAAAAAAAAAACAAGTGACAATTAAGTAGCTTTTTCGAGTTGCAAGGCATGTCTGCTAATAGGAAGGGACATTTTATTCTTTGTAACCCAAGACAGATTATGGAGGCTTCAGAGTAGTCTGATGTTTGGACGAAACTGAATGCTTAATAAATGAGGGCATCCAAAGGAAATAGCGTGTTAACTTTGCTTTCCTCACGGTTCTTATGTCTTTGCTTAAATCGGTAAATAGCTTTTAAGGGACTCGCTTACAATCTTGGACACGATTTGACGAAAAGTCGAACGCATTAAATATTGTTTAGTTCCAATGAAGTAAAGTGATGGCAGAGAGGTTTAATCTCAAAACTGGTTACTGTTCGTTATATCCCTGACGTTATTAGAGTAATTCTCAAACGCGAGGCAGTTTTTACTCTGTGAGATGAATACCAGTTAAATGTTCTGTGTATATTTACTCGATGGAGTTTCATAATGAACCTAGAATTGAGGAAAATGAATGTCTTGTAAGAAATTGATTGTGACCTGGTATGATGATAATTTACGAAAAAAAAACGAAATTTGACATAACAGTTGAAGGAAATTTAACAGCGTGGGTTAATCGAATTGGGGAAAAAAACACACACTTCCCAAATGGTGATATTTTGAAAGGGACGGTGGAACTAAGTAATTTTTTTATCGCATGGCTTACACATTTAAAGTTATCAGAATTTGGCTATGAACAAAATTTGTCCGCAGATTCTCCAGTTTTCTTCGGTAATCTTTGTTGTTTGTTTTCACACTTTCTAAAAGCTGCTGATCATAGAGGACAGCAACAAAATTCCGTACTGCATTCGCTTATTTCGTACGGTTCAATATTATCCGAATATCTGCGTAGAATGGCTTATATGTTGGAAATAAATCCGATTATTTTAGCATGCTTTATACTGTGAATAGCATAAGATATATATATAGATATAATATAACATGGCAGCATATATTTTATATTATAAATAATTAATCATACCTTGAAATAAATCAATTATTGGCGAAATTAGTTTTAGCATTATACTACTAATAATCCACTGAATGATGTGATCCTTATGTATAAAATGGATATGGTGCATAAGTACTTTTTGATCACGCATATCATCGGGGCTGATAGAATCAAAAACTGGAAGACGGAATAAATGTGTGTTTTTCCGACCGAAATTGTTTTAAGAATGAGCTATTTAATAACAGTTATGTAGTGTTGAGCTTGCAGGTCGCGATAAAGTTCAAATATTTCAAGAGAGAATTTTTATGATTTTTAATTTACAAATAATTTTTTTTAAGTGTTTTCAGTTAATATGACATGAACTAAGTAGATAGTTCAATCAATGATATGTCTTAGTAGTTTTTATCTCAGGAATTTTTTGCAATTATGAACATAATAAAATAGGCAGCATATATTTTATATTACAAATAGTTAATCATACCTTGAATCAATTAGCAATATTAATGCTATTATTGGCGAAATCCCTAGACATAGTTATAAGCATTATACTATAATAATCCTCTGAATGATGAGATCCTTATGCATAAAATGGATATGGTGTATTTTTTAATTCAGCTAGTACTTTCAAATGCTTCACGCATTCATCTTCAGGTTGTATTTTCTCTCTCTCTCTCTCTCTCTCTCTCTCTCTCTCTCTATATATATATATATATATATATATATATATATATATATGGATCCTACTTTTATACTGTGAACAGAAAATATTTTGATTATTTTCCTGTCATATTTTTGTATTTTTGAAGGTGATAATTTCCAGATAGAAGTTTTGCTTTCCTAACAAGCAGAATAAAGAAAGGAATGTTTTTTGTTCTTCTTTTCTTCATGTGCAGGAGAGGGAGGGCCGAAACCAGACAATTAATTCGTCCGCATTTTAGGTAACTTTTTTTTTGTGTCCAAATTACTAGCCCGAAACTCAATATGGGGGAAGGTTTTCACTTGGTCGGCTATCTCCACAGAACTATTCACAGCTGATGTAGAATCCGATTCCTGTTTTTTCCAAGAGAACTCGTACAAATTGGTTTGGTTGATTGATTTATTGATTCGTTTCTTGTAGTTTATTAACCCTTTGCCGGTTATTTAAAACCAGAAAGTATTTTTTGATGGTACTAATTTTTTGGAGATAATAATGCTTTAACGATACAAGTCATACTAATTAAACCACAGCTGGGTGAGAAGATATGGATTCATACCTTTCTCAAGAGTATTTGCGCGTAAGAGAATATAACGAACCTGATGGGAATTTGATCTCGACTCAAAGGATAATAATTCCGAGCCATCCAAGTTTATAATATCTAGTATTGTGCACATCCAAATTTACATTTGATTCTTGTATTACCAATAAATTTGCATCTTGTATTACCAATAAATTGGTTTGGAATATGACGTAATCGTTAGTGATATAGACCTACATATCATTTGCCGTCAGATAAAATTTAATTAGCCTTCATATTTATTTGATATGTAGTGAGCTTGTTTCGTTGAACTTTCCATCCTGGATATATACGATAAAATACATCCTGCCGCAAAGCTTCTGACTGAGAGATTGGAAGAGCGTGGAACAACCAATTAACTGCTGTTCTTTCCAGGTGCGTAGTTAGGGACTCAGCTATGGGCAAATAATGAGCCCCCAAAGAAGGGTCAACATTACATTTTTAAAATAGAACTACTTACATTTCATTTTATTCACAAACTATATATATATATATATATATATATGTTTTTAAGCATTTCACCCCAAGCAAGGCGGGAGTGCTACTAGCTTGTAAGTGATAACAGAGAGTGGGAGCAAGAGTAAAGAGGCGTGAGAGAGGAAAGTTTGAGGAGAAAGACAGGAAAATAGATCAAGGCATCTGGAGATGTCGATTGACATTGCATTTGAATATTTGGAGATTACAGCTATCAGAGAAGCAAGCAAGAGGAAGGGCGGTTCACAGAGGGGAAGTGCGAAGGATGAAGCTATTGGAGTAGAAGAGACGGCTACATTTAATCGTTTCGACAGTGAAAGAGTCGGACTGAGATGCTGTTGTAGAGTAGTTTTCACAGCGTTGGCTTGTATTTCACTAAGTCGTCCTAAATTAGGTTCGACGTACAAAACGTTAGGAACTTGCAATAATTAGTTAATGACGCAGCAATCTAGTTGTGATGGTTGATACTTCAATGTCCGACATCGACTGACTCACTCAACACCACTGAGCCCAACTGGCCACTGCTACTACTACTTATTATCTGTGGTAGAGTCTATTACAATAGAATAGGTATTATGGTATAACAGATGCCAACCTAGTATCACGCTTAAATTCATGCAGTTTGGGAACCAGCGAAAGTAGCTCGTCGGAGCAGTGACCTTGAAAGACACAGGAAGGCGACGCCACGTCTGTGAGAGAGCGACTGTAAACGAGATGCCAGATCAGGGACAATGACATTGCATATCCGTCTCTGGATTTTGTCAAGGATCTTAAGACGAACAGCGGGGTCTCCAGACCATATATCTCACAAGCATGGATTTACTCTGAAAGTATAAAATTATGTACAAAATCTGTAGTTGAAGGCATAAAATTGCATACAAAATATTTAGATTTCGGCACTAGATAACGGATATGTTATACAGGAATAAAGAGTCGCTGCCGACACTTGAGTTTGAACACAGATCGTCAGTGAGCAAAAACGGGTGACCCCATTATTGAATTAAGTAGACCACGTGACCATTGAGAAAACGCATATAGAGGAAGCCACGTGACGTGTTGGCGATTGCTATTTCTCCTCTATCCTCTATTACTATTCGGACCGCTATTTCTCCTCTATCCTCTATTACTATAGGGACCGCTATTCCATACTCTATTCACTATACTATTTCTCTATTCGGATCACTATACGGATTACTATTCGAGCGAGTATTATCGAGCAAGTACTATAAGTGCGGGTGATATTCGAAGCCGTATTGTTTAACGGCATTACTATAGTTCTATCTGCAATTACAAAGTCTATACTACAACGAATATTACGAAAGTGACAACGAGTATTCGTTGGCATTACTAAAATATAGAGGTTCATATGCCACTAAACGTAACCCATGACTCGTTAAATTTTATTATTATTTAGCGAGTTCAATTCATATTGTATGCCGTATATTTAGGACCATTTGCCAGAAGTAAGCCAATCTTCGTGTTTTCAATTTTATTTATATTATAGTGGACGTCTCGACATTCGACAATGTTTAGACAGCAACTCGTTTGAATATTATTACTGAATTTTAATGTCGGTCTACATTGGGTGCCTAGTATTTGTGAGGATTTGCCAAACTAAGGCAACATTAGTTAACGTGAACTCTAAGCTAATAGCAGTCAGTGAGTTAAGTGCTACACGTGATACATGTTTGGGCGATCATGTATCTTTCGATACATGACTGATGAGGTAGATTTTTTCCCCGTAGTAGTTTGCCATTTCTTTCTGCAGTAGGATGGTTGCCAATCAAAGGTAATGAACCCAGTCTGTCCTGCTATTCAACCTATATATAGCGGAGAGAAGAGGTAGATTCATATATTTCTCAGGCGTAATTTTGCTTAAATGAGTAACAAACTCGACTGGAATTCGAACTCGGCTCACCGAGCCTATATCCATTACACCAAAACATGCATCCTAAGCTCGCATAAGAATGGAGTGAGGCAGCATTTTACCGGGTGAATATGCTTAAACTAATATAGGAAATACATATTCTGTCTCAATATTAATGCTCAAATATCGAGGCCATTTTAATCTTTCCACCTTATCCACATAATTTCCCCTTCCTACCACTTTCTCTTCCATTCATATCACACCCCAATTCAGTATTACAATTTTGTTGGTAGTAAATCTTTACAATGAGTGGCGCTGCACCGGGTGAAATTTAATTAAAAAATATCAGAAATATCAAAAAAGGCAGACAAAACGTAAATTTAAAATATTTATTTCAGGAAAATTGAATTTGTAAAATAATTAAACTTTAAAAAGGGAAATACGGTGCCTGGAAAGAAAGAAAGTTTCCTTTTCCCCATTATAGGCATTAGTGTATCCGTAGTATACTAACACGTTAATACAACGGACGGAAGAAAATAGCTGGAAGAAAGAAATTACAAACATGTATTGTTCTTCCAGAGATTTTTATATTGTTATGTCATGCAAGAAATTGTATACAAATATATTTACCCATGCCACTAATTTGTCCCTCATAGAAACGTTATAACATATGTACACAACAAGCGGTGTGTAAAGGAAGAAAAGCAAGAAGGTTTTACTTGTAATAATTCCCGAAGAGAAAAGGAGTAAGCTTTACTATGCGGTTAGCTCTGTACACCCTAACGTTGTGGGGTTTGAGGTTTGATTATATTGCACCTAACACCCGTCACACACCGGCCGTCGGATGACTCTCCTTTGATTCTTTACAAAGGAATTTAATTTTAAGAGTTAGTCAGATGTTTATTATGCTCTGAAGTGTTAGGACCAGTAATCACATTTTTTTCATTTTTGCCACTTTCTCCTTAGCCCTCGCAATATCTGGAAAATACTGAAAGACTCACACTGCTTGGATTAATTGTCGACTCGTTTTTCTTTCATCTTTCTACTATTAATATCACAAACGCTTTCGTCATTCCCAGTAAGCAGTGTTTGATTAAAATAAAAAAAAATAATAAGGAATCTTCTCTTACATTTTCTCCAGGCCGGTGTCGCGAAATTTTTTGGGGTCCAGAAAGACTTCCAACACAGAGAATTTTAACTTATCTAGTTTTATTATTCACGTCTACGTGCACATTTTCTAACTATCCAGTGGGGTCACTGCCCCACAAAGGGGATCCGTTCCGGACACGATAATGAACCTGTCTACATTGCTTGACGTGTAAAAAGCAACTCTCTGAAAAATGTGAAAAATCTTTCTCTATCTCTCATTCCTACCTCAGCCAAGCCAATCAAAAGCCGACTTCCCTATTTTGACTTGCATCTGACCCCATGGTCAACCCCAGGAAATCGGAGCAGAGATACATTTCGTCTAAAAATAATAGTCTGCTAAACTATTATTTATTAATAACACCTGTGAGTTTTCACCTTTTTTGCGTTCCGCGTCGTAACTGGACTACAACACGGATGGTATTAACGAAAACACGGTTTCTTCCTATTTAACCCATAGATGGGGTCAAGGTGTAGGTTCACACCTTTTCCAAGTGTATTTGCGCGTAAGTGAATGTAACGAAATGGAATTGAACTCCGATCTCTAATCCGGATCTATCATTCATTACACCTTTCACACGTCCAAGCTTACAGCACCTGGCATGCCCAAGTGATTACCCAACTAGTTACTGAACAGACTAGATGTTGCTTAACTTCGGCGATCGTACGAGAACCGGTGTTTCCACATGATAATGGCCATAATCCAGTAGGTTCAAAATTTCAACTATCAGGGTCAGGGTAGTGCATTTCAAAAAAAGTAAAATGGGAATCAGAAATCCACAGTTGGAAAAAATAGAGGATGATGCCTTACAGAATCAAAGTAAAGTATTAAGATATAGGAAAGGATCGTTAGAAAAGAAATTAAACAATACTGGAAAATAAATTTACAGATAAAGAAGAGACATAAAACCAGTAGATTTGCGATTCTGCTGATGGATACCTGCTGAGAATATCATGCACATAACACATGAACAACAATAAGTTTTAAGTATAAAAACCAAAATCCATCTTGCGACTTTATAAGTCAATAATTCGTCCATGCTTTGAATAATTTTGTCACATCGGGTCTGGTGCTTCAGGCATGTATTTTGAGATGAAATCCAAATAAGAATCTGCAATATTATCGGCCCTGACCTGTTATCTCTAATTCAATCACTTTCCCGCTGCCGTAATGGATCTTCCTTTTGCCTTGTATATAAATATCTTCATGGCAATTGTTCTGATGAGTTTTCCTCTTTGATACCTCCACTTTATGGATTTAAGCGCAGTACTAGATTGTCACTTAAATCGCATCGTTTCACAATTGAAATTGGTTGAAATAACCATAAGTTCTATGCTAGCAGTTTCTACTGATTGTAGGTTGCAGGGAACCCGGAAGGGAGTTGCACAGGCGAGAAGAGCGATAAAATAAGCTATAAGAATAGAACTGACGGTTTCATCTAGTTAGTTCAACAGTAAAACGGTGAGACCTAGTTGCCAACCAAGTAGCACGTTTAAATTAATGTAGATGAGATGCTATAAGGAAGAGCTTATTAGAAAAAAAAGTTGTCTTGAAAAAGACAGAGGGCAGCCACATCACGACGGTGGGAAACTGACTGAATTTGAGATACTAGGGCAAGATCAATCAAACCATTCTTTAGATATTACATATACAGGTTCGGGGTTAGTGTACTTTATTAAAATTGTTTGCGAAGATGTATTCTCGCCATTTAAATCATTAACTTCTATATC
>CAHIKZ030003526.1:327500-415000 GCA_903632075.3 Acanthosepion pharaonis
CATCTCTGCTGTAATGGTTCCCATCTAAGTGTTTTTTAATTCTACGTAACAGATGATAGTCATATGGAGCCAACTCAGGAGATCAACCAGTTCAAAACCCCAGTCACGCAGGATATCCATTGAAACGAAGGAGTTGTATGCTGAGGGGTTTACATGATTAAACAAAAACACCTTCATCGGTGTTCCTAAGTGTAACTGCCTCAGCATTTTGGTATATTAATTTCCATTGATAGTGTGTCTTTTTTTTAAGATAATCAATAAACACACTGCATTTTGCATCCCCCCCACAACCTGAGGCCATCACATTCCTTGCAGATGAAACGACATTGACCACAGAAACCAGCTGAAACAAATGTGATCAGCCTGGTGCGCTATTTATCTTGTATCAGAAGACGTGGTACCCACTGAGCAGAATCCTTTGTCATGCCAAATCCATTGTGCAGAATAATCCCAACTTAGTCACGGAATATACAAATAGCATTGGCTTTTTTTATTCATAGTTAATTGCCTGTTATCTATCACCATGTTGTGAAGAGGCTCAATGTTTCCCTCTGAAGTTGCAGCTGCGGGACGTCCAGAACTTGAGTCAGGTTCAAGACTTCTCCATTCATCTCAGCAGGCCCACTTTTACCCTCTTTTTAAAACAGCAGCGTCATCTAATGGACCAATCATGTCGACATCAATGTCAGTGAGGACTAAACCCTTTTTCTGCATGTACATGATAAACCCACGATTGCAAATGTGGCCATTTTTTCAAGAAAAGTGGCTATTAGTTACTTTGGAAGTCTTCTTTAAACAGTCAGATATCAGTTTATCTGGAAAACAAACAATGTAGTTATTTATAGAAAGGTTTGAAATTAATACGTGCAAGATTTCACAGCTCTAGAATCATTCCCTCATTGTCAGTCTATGAACGTTTCAGACCATCTGCGTACCTGGAAATAAAGAATGCAGTTTTGAATAAAAAGAGTTAAAATTAAAGCATGCATTATTTCACAGCTCTATAATTACTTTTATATAACCAGTTCATGAAACTTTCAGCTCACCCACATATGATATCGTCAGTTGTCGGGCATTAAAATAAGCATTAACGAGAATATACTTGTTCGCGATTTAGGCGAGCATAGCTCACACATATTCTGTTCTTTTCTCTTTTTTTTGGCCTAAGACAGAGTGTCCCTTCTGTTAGAATAATTGATACCCAAGGCTAGAGTGACCAGTTTATTGCTTTATTTGAAAAGTAGCTTTGGTTGGAAGAAAAGACGAATTAATGACTCTGCGATGGAAGATTTGGCCCAGCGTTTTAAAATCTAAATACATTTCCAATTAATTTACTATTGATAAACATTGAGAATTAGGAAGAAAAAATCAACAATGTATGCGTATTAAGACACACATGAACCACGGAATATATATACACACACATATATATATATATATATATATATATATATATATATATATATATATATATATATATAAAAAAATAGGCAGCATATATTTTATATTACAAAGAAATAATCATACCTTGAATGAATTAGCAATATTAATGCAATTATTGGCGAAATCCCTTCGCTAGTAGACATAATTAGAAGCATTATACTACTAATAATCCACTGAATGATGAGATCCTTATGTATAAAATGGATATGGTGTATTTTTTAATTCAGCGCTAGTACTTTCGTGTGCTTCACGCATTCATCATCGGGCTGTATTTTTTTCCTCTAGAATCAAAACTGGAAGACGGAATAAATGTGTTTTTCCAACCGAAATTGTTTTTAAGAATGAGCTATTTAATAACAGTTATGTAGTGTTGGAGCGTGCAGGTCGCAACGCTAAAGTTCAAATATTTCAAGAGAGAATTTTTATGATTTTTTGTAATTTGGTAAATCCACGAACTTTTTTATAAGTGTTTTTCAGTTACTATGACATGAACTAAGTAGATAGTTCAATTAACAGAGTGATATATCTTAGTAGTTTTTATCTCAGGAATTCTTTACTGCGGATCAATTGTTTTTCATGAACATAATAAAATAGGCAGCATATATTTTATATTATAAAGAGTTAGTCTATATTTCTGAGATGGGGTATTATGTATATTATTTACATTATTCGGACTATTGTCCTCATCTTTGTCGCCATATTTATCACAATGTTTCGGCCGTTGTAAACTCAGGCCTTCTTCAGGTGATTGGAATGTCGAACTGAACCCTTTATTTCGCTCACCTCAAGGACACATGGCACAGTGGATACAGGCGTTAGTTAGATCCAGTGACAGGACCCAAACAGTGTGAGTTCAATACCCGGTTAAGGCAGTGGAGAACTTTCAGAGGGAAATTAACAGGAGATAACTGATAACTGACATCCATCAAACATGGCACGTGGAACTAGAACAGTCTACCCCGGTGAGCGAAATAAAGGGTTCAGTTCGATTTGTATTTGTTCCATCTCAGGTCAGCAGTCAACGTGAGACCGAGCAGACGCAGGGAGTTGCTCTCAGGAAGTTGACTATCAGACATCTTAATGGGGGCAGGGAAGGATCTCTATGGTGGTTAATGGAGGGTAGTTTAGTTTTTGAGGCGTTAAAGTTGACCAGCCAATTCTTGCCCCAGTTAACAACCGATTGGACGTCCATTTCAAGACGCACGGCCAGGTTAGTTTTGTCGCCGACACTCGATTTGTTTTTCAGGCAGGAGTAAATTGTAGTGTCGTCCGCGTAGATGGCAACTTGGGAATCTATGGCGTCAGGAAGGTCGTTGATGAAAATAAGGAAAAGAGTGGGGCCAAGGATGGAGCCTTGGGGAACACCTGCGTTCGTGGGATAGGAACTGGAGGAGAATCCGTTGAGAACGACCTTCAATTCTCGGTTTGAAAGGAATGATTGTATTAGATCAAACAGTCGACCAGTAATACCATAACCCTGGAGCTTACGAAGAAGGCCGGCATGCCAAACCCTATCAAACGCTTTGGAGATGTCTAGGGCCACGGCACGAGCCTCACTGTTATTTTGAAGGGCTTGGTAGATGGTTTCAGTGATGGCCATAAGCACATCAGCTGTAGATCGGGCGTAGCGGAAACCATATTGCTTGTCTGAGAGCAGATCATGGGATGTAAGGTGGTTAACCTCTTCGGCATTGATTAGGGCTTCGAAGACTTTGCCGAAGAGGGGTAGGAGACTAATAGTACGGTAATTAGAGGGGTCAGAGGGGTCTCCAGAGTTCTTAAACACAGGAACAATGGATGAGGACTTCCAGCAGTCAGGAAAACAGGATTTCTTGAGGCAGTAATTATACAGTTTAGAGTGGGCGGGCGCTAGCTCAGGCGCGCATTTCTTCAAGACAATAGCTGGTATGCCATCTCCACCACTAGCCTTGTGGGGGGCTAAATTGGAGATAATGCCCAGTACCAATGACGGGGTTATGTATAAGCCGCTCAATAGAGCCTCAGTTCTTAGAGGGACGTCTGGTATGGGTACACCGGTGGAGTCGAGCGTTGAATTAAATGAGAATTTCCGAGCAAAGCCTTCAGCCTTGTCGGTAGAGGAAGTCAAGACCTCGAACTGGTTGAATAAAGGAGGTATGGAGGGTTTTCTATTGTTCAGGACACTCTTGCAGAGCCGCCAATAATCTTTGGAGCCAAATTTGCGAGATGCAATACGCTCCTTCATCCGAGTAGCAAATATTGACTTAGCTTCGTTGAGGACACGCTTACACTCGTTACGGGCGGAGGCAAAGAGATGTCTATTGCAGTCCGATATGTCGCTACGAAATATGTGAAAGAAGTGGTTCCTATGGGAAATGGCGGCTGAGCAAGCAGCGGAGAACCAAGGGGAGGAGTGCGACTTGACCTTAAATTTCCTTGAGGGGATGAAAGCGTCGATTCCAGCTTTAACCCAGGATGAGAACTCAGAAGCACATTCTTGGACAGGGAGTGTAAAGACAACATTCCAGAGGACATCGCGGAGGAAGTGACGGAACGAGTCCCAATCCGCTTGTTGATAGTAGAACGAGGTTCTAGTGATGGGAGGTTCTTTGCGGGGTGTGGAGTTGAAGGAAATGTTAACAGATACCACGGCATGATCGGAGTTACCAAGAGGGCAGAGCTGTGTGGCGCTACAAGATTCGGGGATGGAGGTAAAACACAGATCGAGAAGGGAGGCCTTACCTGCTAGGTTGAAGAAAAAACGCGTGGGGAAGTCAACTATCTGCGCGAGGGATTGAGAAATTGAAAAGTTAAGTGTTTGAATGCCAGCCCGGTCAGTAGTAGCATTCTCTAGCCACTTGGTATGATGGGCGTTAAAGTCACCAAACACGACTATGTGAGCAAACGGGTGGAGAGAGAGGGCCTTGTCTATGCTGTCAGATATGCTATCGAGTAACTCACAGTCTTGAGAGGATGGAGAGCGATAGAGGAATAAGAGATAGCTTACGGCATTGATGAGAGATAGTCAGAGAGACATGTACGAATGGTCTGGCGATTTGAGAGACAACTCTCTGGCCAGGGGGAGATGGTTTTTGACACCAAGGCCGTGCATGTGGGTTACTGCTGGTGACGGATAGGAATGGTCGCTGACCACTCTCCGACCCCAACACTGCGTTATCTGTTACCTGACACTTGGGCACTGAGATATGGCTGGCTGTACATTCACTGGCGTCCACCAGAATGGAAGCGGACATTAACTTTCTGCCATGTGTGAGTATAAATTCATTCTACCAGAGACGCATCCAAAAGCATCTCTCTCTCTCTCTCTCTCTCTCTCTCTATATATATATATATATATATATATATATATATATATATTCAACGTTTGATTAACTCTTTGTAATATATATATATATATGTGTGTGTGTGTGTATTGTGTATAATCTTAAATGCCTATAATTGATAACCGAAGCCAATGGTTTATACCAATCTTTGATAATGGCTTATGTAAGCCGAAAGCTTAGATTGGATTTAAACATGCATCAATATGGTGATTTCCTTTCGTCTTTCAATGATAATGTTATTAAAACTTATCAGACAATATGAAAGGAACTTAATTAAAATAAATAGACAAAACTTGTCTATATTACTTAATGAAACATGCATCAATATATATATATATATATATATATATATATATATATATATATATATATGTGTGTGTGTGTGTGTGTGTGTGTGTATATATATATATATATATATATATATATATAGTTGTCAGATTCTCATACGTCGAAACTGACGGTAGAGTCCATTATATATATATATATATATATATATATATATATACTAAAAGGTGAAAAAGAACCGCAAAATATTTTGGTTGCAATGTGGACTTTTAAAATATATATTATACTTTAATATGGAAAATAATGCATAATATATATTTAAAAACACCACATTAAAACTAAAAACATTTGCGGCTTCTCTCTACTCTATAAAATATAAACTTTTCTCTCGTTGGAACAAATTTAATCTACCTGATATATATATATATATATATATATATATATATATATATATATATATATATATATATATATGCATATATATATATATATATATATATATATATGAACATCAATTATTACGGTGGAAAAGACATTGTACTACTATAAGACTTTCAGGTAGAATTTAGCTCTGTTCGAGAAGAATGTTTGACGAACATTGTATCGTGCGTCTATCCATTTAATTGAAAGCCATATTACCTGGCCACGTCTCCGCTGATTATGGTATGTTCGGCGCCTGGAAACAGTGGGACTTTTCAGGCGCAACTTTTCATCGACAGGACGTAGATAATGTTGATAACAAGCAGAAATATCATGTAAAGATGTAAATTAGAAATGACGAAAAAAGAGATGGAACAATGTGTTCAGATTCCGATACATGCCAAGTAATAAGTCGGAAATTGTGGAATAATTCGAAAGGTGTCTATTTCGACAGATGAGCCAGGCAACTCTTAAATTAATGCGAACATGTTACATAACCCCAGAACAGATAATTCTTTAGGAAAATCTCTGAAGGTAGTAATTAATTTACGAAGAAGAGGTTACATAAGAATGTATCCATTTCCAACGCTTCGCTCGTTCTACATAGCAATATTTTGAATGTATTATGTTAATTATACAAAAGTGTAGTTACTGAAGTATTGATCTCTTCCTTGTATTAAAATATCACACCAAAAATATACGGCTACTCATATCCAAATTTTCATTTTTTCCTAATTAACTCTCTAACGTCATGTATCATCAGGTGATTTTTTTATGTAATATGAACTGGTATTGCAACTACATCTCATGTCATCAAAGTGTTGAGCCCACGACAGACATTTTGTCCCTCCAGCTCTCAAAGTCTTGACAGTGAACATAATCCAGTGGAAGATTGATCTGCTGGAGGTCCTGACAAACGACGACCTTCCAGCGGCTGTGCGGTCTGCTGTGAGATCGTCTCCAGTCTGCAGATGGCGGATCGAACTCGTAGATGACTCTGCTTGGGAGTGGTCAACAGGTTGCTGCAGGACGCGACCGAGCCAGCAAACACGGTGCTAAGCGATGTTGTGGAGGATGCTTGGCTGGCCTGTCCTGCAGAGGATCTCCTCATTGGATACAAGATCAAACCGATGTATCGCACGATGTTCCTGAGCGCGCGGGACTCGAAGTCATGGGAGGCGAGAGGCAGGCTGGGAGCACAGAAATATTGTCGGCGTTGCAATATCGTAGCTCGCGTCCGGAGATGTGTTGACAACTTCAGCCGGCGCACGCCTTCTGTTAATCACCTGTCGGAGGTCGTCGGCGATGGAAACTTCTAAGCCCTCGTATACGAAAGGCGTGACGAACTTGACTGGGTCGCTGTCAATGATGATGGCCGGTGGATGAGCAAGAGGCCTTAGAATATTTGACACTCGCTGGATATATCGAAGGCAAGAGGGACCGGGATAGCGAGAGATCTAGTGAGCTTAGATGAATTGAGAGCAGAATTGAGATTGGGAGAGACTGTAAAAAAGAAAGATTGCTTAGATCACTGATTCACAACCTTTTTATACCCAATCCACACTTTTCCTCATTAGTCAGTTTCATTGCCAGTGTCTTTCCAAGATTGTCCGACTCAAACAATGCATTCCAAATAATATGCATATATTATTGAAAATCTTCATCCTCTTCCAAACTACTACACATAAATATTCAAAGAGTTTTACAAATATAATACCAGTAGAACATATTGATGGATTTTTAAGTGCATTTACAGTATTTTTCTTTAAATTAACTAATTATTAAATAAATAAACTGAACCTTACTTCAATAAACAAAATGATCAAAATCTGTCTATATCTTTGAGATGAGGTATTATGATTATTGCATTATTAACATTATTCAAACTGTTATACTCATCTACATTACCATATTCACAGCATACACTGATATCCACAAGGACACATGTCCCAGTGGATTATGACGTTAGTTAGATCCAGTGCCTAGATCCAAAGAGTTGTGAGTTCAATACCAGGCCACAGCAGTGGGGAACCAAAACTTGGAGAGTTGTGTTGAGACATTCGGAAGAGTCATGGCACGTGGAACTAGAACAATCTATACGAAATAAAGGGTTAAGTTCGATATTCAAATCACCTAAAGAAGGCGTACAACGGCGGAAACGTTGTGAATATGGCAATGAAGATGAGGATAATAGTCCGAATAATATAAATAATGTAAGTAAAAAATAGTTCACTATAATCCCAGGCTATTTTAATTCCATAAAAAAAATGGTTAATAAAAGGTCAGGGTATTTAAATAGATTTTATTCTGTGATTATAGCCAATGAGAAACTTGTGAAAAAGTAAAACATATTCCCTGCCCTCACTGAAACCCTGAAATATCCCTTTGGGTGACATTCCAGTGATTGAGAGCCACAAGCTTAGAGCTACAAAGAAGAAAATGTTATGGAGGGCCATGATCGCCCACGTTCTGAAGGTGAAATATTTGACACATGATTGTAGAAGAAACTGTGGCAAACCCACCTCTTCTTCTATGTACTGTGTTACTTCATGACCATATTTCTCAACCGTTCACCCAGAAAGAAATTTTAGATTTTCCGCGGGCAGGAATAATGCTATACTTTCTCACAATTTACAGGGTACATAGAAGAAGAACGTACGGGTTCGCTTTATTTTCTTCTACAGACATGGAAGTCAAATATTTCACGCAGTCATCTACGTTCACAGGCAAAGGTGGGATTATTTTAAGATCCAAACTCTCTGACACTTACCTTACTGGTTTACTGATCACCGTGGTTAACTTACTTCTTATCAGTTCATTATTTTTGTTTTATTTTATAGAAATAATCGTTTCATTTAATTCATTGATGGTAGCATAATACTTATAAAAATGAAGTCACCTGCATGTGTCATTAAGAATGAAGAAATAAACGAGCTGTCACGCTTATTTCGACGGTCACAGGCTCATTAAATAGCGTCTGTTTGTCAAGAGTAAGACCACAGGAGAGTTGATATTCCTGCTTGTGCAGTAAGAGCACCTCTGATTGGTAACTATTTTATCTCAAAACCGAACAAACGATTCTCAATATATTCAGTTAGTCTGGATATATTCTATATACCATCCTTTTTGACATCTTAGATGTCCTAAAACTGAGACGTTATATTAGCTGTGTGTCCTCGGCTCAAATCAGTGGAAAGACTATCCTATATTGCTAACACAAAATGAATTTGCCATCAGCTTTTTGTGCACGAGAAAGTACGCCACAAACTGCTCAGCAACCTTGACATATTTGGAAAGAGTATTAGAATAATGAAGAATATATACTGGCAGCAAACGGCCTGCATACGGATAGAAAATGAGTTCAGCAGATATAAAAAAATAGAAAGGAGTGTAAGACAAGGATACATCCTCTCACCGGACTTATTCAATTTATGCAGTGAGGCGATTCTCAGAGAATTAGAAGCCATACCATGATTCATTATAGGCGGCTACAATCATAGCAACATACGATATGCAGATGACACAGTGCTGACAGCAAACACCGAAAGGAAACTACAATAACTCCGATAGAAGGTAGTGTATGAAAACGGGAAGAAAGGACTAAGTATAAACTTCAAGACAGAATGCATGTTTGTTAGCCAACAGATAAGCCTCAAAATGCAAATTACAAATTAAAGATATCAAAATCAAGCAAGTACAAAAATGTAAATGTCTGCAAAGTTTTTTAACAGACGACGGATAATGTGAAACTGAAATCTGAAGGCCCATTGGGATAATGAAAGATGCTTTCCGAAAGATAAGCAGAGTATCAAGAAACATAAAAAAAAAATCTCGTTAAAAAGAACAGAATACTGAATGTTACGCAATATCAGTCCTCCCGTAGGGCAGTGAATGTTGAACAAACTCTTCAAATATGAAGAACAATCTTGAAGCAACAGAATTTTGTTTCTAAAATGGAAACAAAAAGGAAACTTATACTTAACATGAAGAAGACAGGGTTGGAATTTCTGGGGCTTTCTAGGAAAGCAGGTTTGGAAAATTTGATACTCACAGGACAGATTGAAAACAAGAGGCACAGAAGAAAACAACGCATAACCTACTCAGTGAGCTTGATGGCAGACCAAGATTTAAGAGACATAAAAAAATAATTGATAGATACTAACGACAAGAAATTATGGAAAGCTGTGATCACCAACGACCTGAAGGGACACGGCAAATAAAGAAGATTACTAACAAATTAATTTTTACGACATAATTGGTCAGATCTAATTTGCACAACAATTTATAAAACCATATATTTAGAAATTATTATTCAATGTTATTTAATTATAATTCATTATTTTTTTTAATTGGTCTGTTTCTGTCAATAAACTTTTTTTAATGCATAGTGTTTGTATGGAAATACTTTATATATGTCTTGAATAATGTAGTAGAAATACATCAGTGTGTTTACATTTAAAGAAAGCATAAAATATGTAACCCTTCACTTCGAAAATTTAATTTTTGTTTCCTTTTTTAAATCAAGAATAGAATATATATATATACATATATTTTTTTAAAATATTCTATATTTTTTAAATATTAACATCTTTATAGAATTCTTTAATTTTAGACCGGGTAACATTATTTAAAGTTACGATCGTATAACAATTGTTGTTGTCTGCCATTTCTCATTACTACGAATTAGTCGCGTGTAGTTGAAAAAAATGCGAAATTTTCTAAGTCAAAACTATCAATTTATTTAGATTTTCTTAAAACTTTTTAAAATTATTTAAACAAGCGAAAAAATGGAAATTATCATTAATACAAAAATTTTTAAATTATTTAAATGTTTCTCTCATGAACAGCTCTACTTAGCTACACCCGGAGTAGCATATTCAAGTGGACTTAGAATGATGACAGAGTAAGTCTGTTATGTGCCATGCGTGATACACACTTAAGCGATCAGGCATCTTTCGATACATGGCTGACGAGGCAAAATTTTCCCGCAATAGGTTGCTCTTTCTTTCTGCAGTAGAAACAACAGTTGCCATCCAAGGCTATAGAACCCGGTCTATCCTGTTTTTCCCCATGACTGGTAGGTGGTGAGAATAAGAGGATTCATACCAAGAGTATTTACGTAATGGATTCGAATTTCAGTCGAATCCATTACATTCTCCGTTTCCTCAATCCGAGCCGCTATCCATTACTCCACCGTGCCTCCTTTCATTGATAGAGGGAACATTATAAAATAGATATCTTGCTGAAAATATTGTTTATATAGATATTCTTGAGAGGTAAGAGAACTTCTATGAGAGAGTCAGATTTCTCTGTTCGTAGTAGAGGTTGTTGGCTAGTTGTGAAAAAAAAATGATGTAAAAAGAAATATGAAGTTATTTATTTCGATACACCATTTGTTATCGTATTAAAATTCTACGTCTCGATTTTTGTTGCTGCCCGGTATTTTTTCATCAACTTCAAGCAGCCATTTTGAAACTTGCTCCCCCTTTCTCTGGTATTCAGCAGTCATCGTTACGTCTTTTTTTTTATCTCTGTATTTTCTATTTATTTTACCGAAAACCTTCACGTCTTCTTCGCCTGCTGTCGCTTTGCAGGCACGTTCGTTTTTTTTTGCTCATGTGCTTTTACCGTTTGGTTTACATCTTTTTCAGAAGCTCCACATTTCCTCGGGCCATTACGGTGATTGGTACTCACCCATGAAGATTCGGTTTTGCCTCTACGAGGAGGAAAAAATGGCCACTGTGATTAGATGTGACAAATAGAAGCCTCCACAAACCTATTACTCTCGCCTCGTTTTCGCTGCAAAAATAGTCGACTGGCCCATCACATCACAAAAGTAAAGACAGGAAGACGGAAATGACATGCGCATTGCGTTCCTTCTTCTTTTTTTTTTTTTTTTCTACAAACTTCATGTGATCAGAACTGCAAGGAACCTTGCTGATGAAAAGGAGGGGGGAAAAAGTCCCTACTTGAACGAATAGAAAACTCTAGGAGAGAACGTTATGCGTCCATTAATGACTTAAAAAAGACTAATGTCCCATTGTAGGGAGTCATGCCTAAACTAACAGACAAAAGTAAGACCATCAGAAATAAGAACCAGTAGGAGTATTCAATGATTTGCAGGTTACAGAAATTGTTCATCAACAGAATGTCAATAAATTATTTTAAGTATATCAGAATTTTTGAAAGAAAATTTTAAATCCCTTAGATGACAATTTTTCATTAATGAATTTAAGACAGACTTCCGAAAATATGATTTCAAACCTATATGAAGGTAGCAATTTTGACCTTTCGAATATTCTATACCTTTTCACTTTGAAAATAGTAACTAACAAAATGGAATAATCATTTTCAATTTGAGAATAGTAAATTGGAATGATTAAAAAAAAATTCAATGGAAAAGTAATTAATCAAATTGGTATTTCATATATATTTAAATTTCAAAGTTAATATTTTGTTTTTAAATATAATTTAATAAAAAATTTAATCAAAACATCTTCGAATATAATGAAATATTTTACGCAAAATTTTATGAATATAAATTTGTATGAACTGAAAGCTAAACTTGTAAAGTTTGTAATCTCTATATTTTAAGCATATTGCTAATTTGTTGACTTCTGAATTGTTGTATAGTCGATGGCCGGGACTATAAATGCCATTTCTCTTGTCATTTTTGTTTACTTAATTTAGAAACCTCCACGACAATAAAATTTTGTTTTCGGCAAGGTTGGCGTCTTTTTCATCAAGCTATGCTCTTTTTTTAGCGATCTCGTGGAGGTACCTAACTTAATTAAATACCAAATATATGAATTCATATTTATCTAAGATTGATTAATTCGTTTTTCTTACGTTTTATCAACCATTTGCAAGTTGTTTAAAGCCAAGAATATTTTTAGAATGCAATATTTTTTGGATAAAATAAAGATTTAGTGATACAAATCTTATTAATTAATCCACAGATGGGACAGAAGCGCATTTATTTCCAAGAATATTTGCGCGTAGGTGAATGACGAACGCAACGGGAATTGGAACTCGGCTCTCCGATTAACAATTCCGAACAGTTATCTATTACACCAACCGCATATCCAATCTCACAGCAACTGGTATTCCTAAGCTTTCACCCACCTAGGTTCTGACCAGGTTCGACGTTGCTTAACTTCGGTGATCGGGCGGGGACCGGTCTTTGAACAAGATTTACTTCAGACGATTTAGGCGTTATTCTAAAACATTGACTTCAAACAATCTTTGATCTGCATTTCAGCCGCTTTTTATAGCAATGTTCAATTCCAATATTAAAAAGTAGTAATTATAAGCAGGGTCTTGAATTCTGGGTTTTCCATCACAGCTAGATAGCCGAGTCTGCCCATTTCCCAAGGGTGGTTGTGTGAGAAAGAAGGTAACGTGCTCGAGTTTCTTTCACCGAGCCGCGAACAATTACGACAAATGCAATATCGACCTCGGGATACTTTAAGATCAATTATTCAGCCCTTCTCGTCGACGATTTGAAAGACCGGCTTAATTTAAATTCTCATCTAAATTCGCCAAGAGCCTACCATTTCAGCCACCTGTGACCCCGTGAAAAATCACCTGACAACTTTCACCTGGTCACCGTCTCTATTTGTGAAGGCTCTTTCTAGCAGTTAGCCACTCAGCATTATCGCCATCTATCTGAACTATCAACAGTACCAGATAATTCATATAGATGGCGATGGAATTTAGATGAGAATAAGGTAGTAGACATACCATTATATACCGTACCTATGAACACTAATGGGTATATCCTCATAAATACGTAATATGCTGTCTAAGTAGTCCTCCACTAACAGTGGTTTATCTACTTCACGTCACTGGCGAGTATTGTATTTTGTTGATGTTAGAAAGATTACCATTTCATTTCCAACCTCCGTTTTGGTTAATCCTCATTCCGTAATCCTTTGTACATTAAAACACAAATAAAACTATCTAAATAAAAATACTTTTTTCAAAACATTTCGTTGACGCAGTGTCTTGTTCAAAAGCGTGTCGAAGCTTCTAAAGACCAACGTTCTTATTGATCGAGAGTTATAAAACGGAACGATGAACTATGTAACACCATTCTCGATACTATGTGATCGCTGCATTAGATGTAGAGAAAGAAAAAGACTTATTTAATAATTAGATGCATGGCTTTTGAAACTGTTGGGTTGAATAATAAATAATTTCCTCTTTTGGTTATCAAGCTTAAACTTCAAGAACTCCGACAGGAGGTAATGAAAGCAAGCGACAATAATGGTTTACACATTAAGATGACGGAATACATGATTTTTTGGTAAAAGGAACAGCACCGAATACAAACAATAAATTAGAAAAAGAATTTTAATTTTTTTCTTTTTTACATTTTAGGAAAAACGTGATATGAGCATATTTTGTTTTGAATTCCGTAGGGTCATCTATTTACAATAGATTTATACAGCAACCTGGATACTTTTATATTCATGGATCTATAGTAATAGGAAAATGTTTTGAAAAAATATATCTGGTCGCATTTGTACATCTCCCGTTTTTTTGTTTTTTTTCATCCTTTATACAGACTAATTCTTTCATGTACATTTACAAAAGAATAAGTATTTAAAATTGCTTACGTAATTTATAAACTCAGTTTATGTTTCACTGACTTTATTTTATGCGAAGTGTTTAGAAACTACCCTTAGAGCGAATTTTAGGCTAGCTCCATCGGAGGGGCTTTTGGGATTCCGGACTTTTAACTTCAGCTTCCAATGTACGTAAAATTTATAAGAATTAGAAATAATAACATTATTTTATTTTTATTCGACACCTTAATCTCTATCTATAAAAGGCAGGATGTGTGTGTGTGTGTGTGTGTGTGTGTGTGTGTAACGAAATTTTCGACGGATTTGCACCAAAATTTACATGCACATGCTCCAAGTTATCGGGAAGGCTAAGACCGACTTTGCATTTCCCAACTCCCATCGATAGTGGAAATAATCGATTTTTTCATGCTTCTACGACAGTTTTCATGTAGTTTGCGGCCATTTTAAACTAGCCAGAGTGAGAGCCTATAGCTGGCTGCCACGAACAGGCAGGAAGATTTTATTGGCTAACGTGAGAGCCAACAGCTGACTGACACGAATGTTATCTAGCATACTAGCATGCAAAAAAAAATCGATAGCTGCATTCGTCACAAGTGGGAAAAATTTAAATCTGCATGGCACTTTACTTCATTTGGCTCATTCGCTTGCTTAAACTCAACGTTGATTCTGATTCCGCAGAACTGGGTTGGGTGTGAAAAAGTATTTGTTGTTAATATTCTTTTTTCATCCGTTTTTTTCAGTTACGAGTCCTGATCGTTTTGTGTTCATTTTGTTTAGTTCTTTTTTTGTAACAGATTTAATGTTTAGCTTTGAAAAAATCGCAGTGTGAGATTGGCAAGGAGTAAGGCATGTAGCAACATCAGCACGGGAAAGGGCACTCCTTTAAAGGCAATGAAGGGCAAAAATATTTTAAGTCAAGTGATAGCGATTGCTGTATGAGTCGTACGATTTTTTAATCAAGCACGGGCAACGTCGGGCCATGCTGCTAGTTCGGCATAATCTTTATTCGTATACGCAAAAGATCTCCGTATTTTATTTACATTTATTTTGCGCGCAATTTTCATTTTCTTTTAAAATCACCATAGTTTATGATTTCTTCACATAAAGTCATTCTTAAAAGACATTAGGGAATCCGAACTAGGTAATATTTCTCAGTACGCATGCAAGAAAAAGAAAATTAAAAAAAAAATATATGAGTAACGTACCGTGCCCCGTGCAGTTGCGACGAAAAGCGAAATTAAAGTTAAACCTTTATTAAAGAATTGTTTTTAAAACTTTCACTCTGTTCGAAATTTGAATTTAACTTTACATGATTTATTTATTTAATTTTTAATCGCGTATTACTACAGTAATTACTACCTGTTACTTCATATTGTTTGTGGTTTCATGTATCGCCTAGATCGAAAAACGGACGGACGGACGGAGAAACGTGCACTGAGCTTTATTTATATAGAAGATAAAAACAGTTGATGTTACACCTAGATTTTTTCTGCAAAAAAAACCAAAAACAACAAAACAAAAATACTGAGAGACCTATTAAAATCTTAATTAAATTATTTTTAACTAATGTAGATAGCAATTCCAGGTTACATAACAAATTGCACATATATGCCCATGTTTTCTTCGCTCTCGAGAGACCCACGATCAACGCCAGTAGGGAAGTTTTTTTAATTTTTTGACCAGTCCTGCACAGTTGAGTTTCCACTTAAATATCCGCTCCTTGACGCAAACCTTGGCATGATGTAAAATCAAGAGATACCCATAGAGCATGCCTTGTATTCCCAAGCCACTAGGCAGGAGTAATACTTACTGCGTCCAAGAAGGTTTTTGCATTCAACTTTGGACTGACTTTGCAGTATCCGCAATAGAGATTTCCAGTTTTCATTGTTTTGGTATATCTTGGTTTAGCCAACAAATATCACAGAGGGCTTTTGTAAATACTTTTAATGGTATGCATTTATTAGGACGATATAGAATTGCTCTTTGGCAAAGAAGACTATTTGCAGAAAGCTAACAGATGCTTCAGTCAATTTATGAATTTAGGTAAGTGAAAAACAACTTATGTTCTGTTTATATGTAAATTTATGTTACATAGCACACACACACACATAAATATAACACACACACACACACACACACATATATACATATATATATATATATATATATATATATATTTGGAACGACGTCTGTCCATGTTTTACGTAAATGATCTGTCGTCCGATGATCGTTCATTTAAACTAATGTCTGCCTAATGTTTTCTTTTCGATATACAGAAAACTCTACACATGTGTAAAGTGTAAAGTCTGGCCTGCATTTTTGAACATACGATATATATTTTTTTTATGATGGAAGATGAAACTTAGGAAAAAAAGCTAAATATCTCAGAAATTCAATATATATATACACGTCCATTTTTCAGAGATATCTATCTATCCCCGCCACGCCACGCACACGCAGACGCACGTACGCAAACACACACAAACACACACACACACACACACACACATATATATATATATATATATATATATATATATATGTATATATATGTGATGTATGTAAGTGATTTCCGATGCAATGTGTCAAAGCTTGTTTGGCAAATTCAGTGTCAAAGTAAGGCGTGGAAGCGGCACTTACCAATTCCCAAGAGTTTCAGGCAACCGGATTCTTTTTCCGGACGTGGAAATGCCAGGTCTTTGAGTGCCAAAGAGAATTATTTTCAATGTTTACTAGATATAGATTGCGTTGCAGGCATTATTTGGATAACTTATATATATATATATATATATATATATATATATATATATATATATATATATATATATATATGTGTGTGTGTGTGTGTGTGTGTGTGTGTGTGTGTGTGTGTGAATAGGGTATATTTAAGCAGCAAGTAGTCATCTAAACAAGTTTGATTAAAAAAGAATCGACAAGGCCTGTCTGTTGAATATTTTATTGTATTTTTTCCAATTTTCGTGTAAAGTCTTGAGTATTGTGCTCGAATTTGTTGATAAACTTTCCGAAGTTCATATTTTGTGTATTTTTGTTCATGTAATTTCAGCTTTCGCAGTCATTATCAAGAATCGATATTGTTTGTTTGTTCCTTTTTCTGCATCCTATATATAGGTTATTGCATATATGTGGGACTGGGAAATATTCAAACATAAATGAAGCACATGACAGAAATGAAGCACAGAAATGAAGCTTTTAAGTTCGGAATTTTGAGGCACTCCTATATCCTTCATCAGTGGTGCGAGAAATAAACAGAAAAATGGGGATTATTCACCGACAGTTGTTCTTGTAGACAGTGTGAATTTTAATGAAATTCGTGTTATTAGCAAAAAATATTAAATATATATATATATATATATATATATACCCATGTATATAATTGGTGTATACGGAATGAATTCCAATAACCAACATTACTATTTTTAAAAGAGTGCTCAATACAGAGTAGAGCAGATGTGATTATTTATTTTTTTTTAAATTATAACATAAATATGTTAAAAAAACACTACAAAAATAGCCATTTTGTTTCAGCACCTCCGGTGTCTTAGGTGTTGAAACAAAATGGCTATTTTGTAGTGATTTTATAACATATTTATGTTATAATTTTTTAAAATAAATAATATATATATATATATATATATATATATATATATATATATATATACATACAAAAGAAATAATCACACATAGAATCAATCAGAAATATTAATGTCGCCAATAATCGCATTAATATTTCTGATTAATTTATGATTATTTCTTTTGTATTATATATATATATATATATATATATATATATATATATATATATATATAATAAGAAAACATGAGAACTCTTATGTAGCGATGGAATCATATTTTAAAAACAATAATTATAATTTAGGCTCTACTTATGTATTGAGCAATGTTTTTTTTTTTAAATAATAAAAGCAAAAAAATACTAAAGAACTTCGGATTATTAACCTTACGGTTCTTTCCTATATTTCTATATTATTTGCACACACACACACACACACACACACGCATATATATATATATATATATATATATATATATATATATATATATATATATATATATATATATATTCGATTAAAAAAGAACCGACAAGGCCTATTTATTTAATTTTTCCTTATCGTATTTTTTTCAATTTTCTCGGTTAATGTGTTGAGTATTGTGCTCGATGTTGCGGATAAACTGTCATTCATATTTTGTTATTTTTGTTCAAGTATTTTCGACTTTCGCAGTCATTATCAAGAACCGATATGGTGTCTGTGTTGTTGGTAGAAATCGTTTGTTTGCATCCTATATATATATATATATATATATATATAGGTAATTGACATATGTAATAGTGGGAAATATTCAAATGCAAATTAACCACATGATAGAATCAAGGCACGGAAATTAAGATTTTAAGAGCTCTGTGGGTGTTGAATAAACACAAATTCGCCTGAGCAAACGTCTAGTGATTGCCTAGCCGCCCTAGTAGACGGGTATGCACAAATACGAGTTGCAGACTATTATTATTATTATATATGTATATGGTATATTTAGGTGGTAAGTATTCATGCACACAAATTTGATTGCAAAGAACCGTTAAGTTATGTCCTTGCATAGAATACTGCTGCCATATATAGTCTGGAGCCCCTACTGTTACTCTCAAGGTCCTCAATATTATTTGCTGGCATCATATTATGAGGGCAACCCCATGTGTAGTGATTCTGAGCTTCTCACAAGAGCTCAACCGAGAGACAATAAATATGATGATTTTAAACCGGTTGCCGGCTACTTCTACACATGGGACTGAATTACTGGCTGTGTATCCGGAGCAGTGTTTATAAGACATTGCTTGGCAAAGGGCTCCCTCGATTGAAACACTAGTGGAGGGTCCAACCCGATGTGATCAATGGCATGTCTGTGACCAAAGTTACGCTTCAAGTCTGAAGACATCAACCGTGGTGTGACCTGGATAGAGATGGACTCCTCTCGGCTTACTTTACTCGAAAAACGCTACGCATAAATAAATATCTACCAAGAAATATTAAGATATTCCCGATGCCGCTTCAAACCTACGGCCACAATTAGTCATGCCACTGATGATGAGAACGATATCCTCTCTCAACGACATTTATAATTCTATCCTCTCTGAAGATTTTATCTTTCTGAACTAATAACGGATCTAGTTGATTTTTACAGTTGAACTGAATAAATTCTGTAAATCTTGGAATATATGAGAAAAGCTAAAGAGATTATGTGAATATGTGATGAGTAAAAGCATAATAGATCGTTTGTAACAATTTTGCTATAGTCACTATGGAAGAAATCGGTCTATGATAAGCCTGATTAAATATGTCACCGTTCCTCTCAACTAATTCTGGGTCCTGGCTGTCATTTTCTTTTACCTTCATTTCGTCTACTGTGGAACAATACTTTTTCGTATTCATTTGTTTTGTAGAAGATGCTCAAAATAAAATTCCTGTGTTTGCTATGCAATCAAATACACATCATATTTATGGATGAAAACTGGATTGGGATTAATTTCATTGTTGTTCTTTTTCTTTGTGTTCCATGTTGAAGTGAAATTTCACGTTTTTCTTCCCTGCCAAGATTTCATTTTAAAAAAAAAATATTTACACCCTTGTGAAAACTAATTGAAACAACATTATTTACATTATTCGGACTATTGTCCTCATCTTTGTCGTCATATTTCTTACAATGTTTCGGCCGTTGTACGCTCCGGCCTTCTTCAGGTGGTTGGAATGTCGAACTAAACCCATTATCTCGCTCACTGAGGTAGACTGCTCTAGTTCCACGTGCCATGTTCAATGGAAGTCAGTTATCTCCTGTTAATTTCCCTCTGAAAGTTCTCCACTGCCTTAACTGGGTATTAAACTCACACTCTTTGGGTCCTGTCACTGGATCTAGCCAACGCCTTTATCCACTGTGCCAGGACATCTGTGTATGAATTTCTGGGTATTATAGACCTTTTTTATCAGTGCTCATATTGCAATTTTTGTTGTCATCATTCCATGTTTTTACAAGAGCTCATATTGCAACTTTTGTATTTATTATCGCTTTTCTCTGGTACTCCTTATTACTGGTTCCTATATTGTATTCATTTCTATGCTTGGTCGGCTCAGGAGATTTTTGTGGCCTAGCATATGTGCTGATTCCTTAAGTTTACGAATTTTCCAATGGTTTTGCTAAGATCCAGTGACAGGACCCAAAGAGTGTGAGTTCAATACCCAGTTACGGCAGTGGAGAACTTTCAGAGGGAAATTAACTGGATATAACTGATAACTAACATCCATTAAACATGGCACGTGGAACCAGATCAATCTACCCCAGTGAGCGAAATAAAGGGTTACGTTCGACAGTCCTGAAGAAGGCCGGTGCGTACAGCGGTCGAAACGTTGTAATAAATATGGCAACAAAGATGACAATTGTCCGAATAATGTAAATAATGTACATAATACCTCATCTCAGAAATATAGACAGATACTAATTGAAACAAAACGAATTATTCCGTTATTATTTATTTTTTCCATGGACATATTAGTACTTCATATGTCCATTCAACGAAATCATTCCTTGCAGATTGACCACAGAGTCTCGATTGGATTTAAATCATGAGAGTTTTCGAGTCTGTCTACAGTACTTTGTGTTCGCGCAGCCTTACTAATTTTCATACGCTTAGAGTAATGTCCATCGCAGACAATGGCCGTGGGACAACTAATCGACAGTCAGGACGCAATATTTATCAAGGCCAATCAAAAATCATCACTCCCCGAAAATAGATATGCACACCACTGCAAATGAGCTAATCTGAGGAAAAAAATAGAAATCGATTACACCCAGTCACTACAGTGAGCGTAAGTTGAAGGAAAGGAAAGGATAAAGCGGTTGTTTCAATTAATTTGCACAACGATGTAAATGTGATCCAATGTGTAGTCTCGATTCAAGTATTTGGAGGTCACTAATCTACCCCACATTACGGGACATCTGCAGTAGATGATGGTCACTAATTAACCGGGTTATTTTGGAATATTCACCACGGTCCCTCAAGCTGATTCAAGTCTAAACTTTATTTACACAGTCTCAGACTAAAACGAACCTAAACAACGAAAAAGCATGTTTCAGAAACTGTAACTAAACTTCGCTTCGTATAGTTGCAGCTGAAACCATAGGTTTGTGTTGTGGGTGCAGGCAAACACGAAAGTGCTTGAGCAGGTGTCTGCAACAGAGATTGGCTAGTCACCCTATCAGACGAGTATTCTCGGAAAACTTTAGTAGCCGGTAATGTATTGAAGTGGAAAACATATTTTTATTAGTATTTCGTTTGTGTCTCTGTGTATGTGTGTGTGAAGAAGAAAGTCACCTAAGAATACTTTCAATATGAAATGTATAACCAATACGTTTCTTTCAAGCTGGGATCTGTCAGATCAAATCTGCATAATTAGACCGGTGTATTAAATAACACATTACCAAAAGTCCACACCGTCTCAGCTAATGTAAGAAGAGAGCGTCTGGAGGCGTCTCGGATTTTGACCGCTATTCAATGCAGATGTCAAGTTGAGTATTAAGACTTTTCTTTCTCTTGATTTCTTGAGTTAATTGTGTAAAGAGTCTGGTTACGTCTTCACTGCTACCTTTCTACTGCTTTTCTTTGCACGCCTCGTTCCTTCTATGTCGCCTTGCCTTCCCAAGAGACAACCATCGACCTCTTGGGATTCTGATTACGGTAGGAAACATTTACAATAGAACGTATAAGAGGACATTCTACAGCTAAGTTTAGAGCCAATATATTTTATTTAACACGTTGACTATAATGTCAGGATATATTGGTCACATGACAGGTCAGTTTACGCCCTGTCTCCAGACACTGGTCACGATTATATCTTCCATCCATGATGTTTCGCACAAATGTTGGAGACACATATATATATATATATATATATATATATATATATATATATATATATATATATATATATATCATGTTAAAAAGATAAAAAATAAAAAACAAATGAAAACTACAGACAAAAGTTCATTTTCTCCAGCAAGATATTCATTTCTGTAGTTTAGTGCTTACCACAAGCAGAAATATTTCTCCTCCCGATGATGGCCATTTTAGTAGAAACTAGTCGAGGAATCTAAATGGAGTAATAATAAAAAAAAAACGAAAGAATATTAATCTACAACCCAGTGTGTCTAAAAGATTTTTTTTTTTTTTCCATATTTTTATTATATATATATATATATATATATATATATATATATATATATATATTAAATACATACATACATATTAAATTAAAAATTAAATTGAGATAATAAAATTATATCATCTATCAATTTAAACAATTAATAACTCATATAATAATAATTTTATTAGTTATTATCTTAGTTATTAAATTAAAAATATTATAGCTTAATATAATATTAATAATTAATAAAATTATCTTAGCTATTAAATAATGAAAGACATAGAGGTAATGTAAGAAATTTTTATTACATTTTAAAATATAAGAAACAAAAAAAAACCGTTATGTCACTTTTGATGCCTCGTACTAAACCTGTCAACACATTCAGCCATCAAATTATCGATGGAGACGTGAAAATAAAAAGACCCCGAGGTCAAGAAATGCTTGTCTAGAAAGATTTATGCTATGAGTAAGTGATGTTTGCTTCAGAACAGATTAATTTAACTTTAAATTTGCTAATTTTATAAAAATAACGTTTCAGAAATCTATGTCTTATTTTAGTGGGATTTTCAAAATCGAAAAATAAGTTCGTTTACATTTGTCTAAAAAAAAAGTTAAAAATGGCCGTTTTGATTGCTTTCTCGCAAGAATCGATTAAGATGATTCAACTTTCTATTTGAAATACTCTACAGTACTTTTTTCTGGAATTAGAAAATTGAATCCTTTAGCTTTCAATTGAAGCGGTTGGAAAGCTTCGAAAAGGATTTTTCATTTAGGAAAATTAAATTTAAACCCTATGTATACGAATTGTTGGTGAGAAGAATATATCCACACCTGAATACTGCATGAACCTCTAATTTGTACTATCGACGTTGCATGTTATTGGATATTATGTATATACACTAATATCTACTTATAGCTCTGTTGCATAACATTGAGCAACGTACTTATTACACCTGAGGAAGGAAACATATTTATACGTACGTGCAATTGCTTGTGCATGTATGCAGATTTTTTTTATTTTATCCATTCCTATATATATATATATATATATATATATATATATATATATATATATATATATATATATATATATATATATATATATATAGAGAGAGAGAGAGAGAGAGAGAGAAGATAGATAGATAGATAGATAGACAGATAGATAGATAGATAATATTAGTGGTAAATATACACATACATATGCAATCATACATCTAAAATATATATATATATACATACACATACATATATATATATTTATAAAAAATAATTCCAAGAGGATAGAATCCAGGTAGAACTCAATGTCCAGGACTGAGTAAGGATATAATAAAAAGGCTTAAACACTAATATCCCATGGTCATAATTTATTCCATTGAATAAAATACGATCCAATTCATCAGACCCACAAAAAAAAAAAAGAAAACAGAAAAAACAACTCCCTGTTTTCTTTTGAATTTGTAGGTCTGATGAATTGATCGTATTTACGATTCCAATGGAATAAATTATGACCATGGAAATATTAGTGTTTAAGCTTTTTTATATATATATATATATATATATATATATATATATATATATATATATATATATATATATATATATATATATATTAAGATTTTATTTCGTGCTTCCTGACTGTGGCACTCTCTTCTGGTTCCATATTTTCCTGTCAAATGCGTTCTTCATCTTCTTGCTCCTTGAATTCTGATATTTTACCGTTCTTTCTCCTCAATAATTTTTTTCCGTTTCCTCACTCTCAGTAACCGTTTGCGTCTTAGTG
Source organism: Acanthosepion pharaonis (assembly GCA_903632075.3). NCBI lineage: Eukaryota > Metazoa > Mollusca > Cephalopoda > Sepiida > Sepiidae > Acanthosepion > Acanthosepion pharaonis. The sequence goes on from CAHIKZ030003526.1 coordinate 351,565, forward strand.
GCTTTATTGCCTTGCTGCTGTTGAAATACCTTTTTTGTTTAAACTTCTTATTTATTGCTTATCCAGTTCTTTCTAGTATGTCCTTTACAAGCATTAACTCATGAACTTATGCTAGAGAATGTCTGTCATTTCTTAAACGTTATACATACTTTCCCTTCTCTGCACACAAAAACATACGTTGGGACCAGAAAGTGAATTAATGGGTGGATCAAGAACAAGAAAATTGGAAAATGGAATCGGAGAACCGAGTTCAAATTCCATCTGACACACTTAGATTTCATTTCTTACATTAATGGTCTTGGGAAAAGCATAGAACCATCTCTTTCTATCCCCCCGCCCAGCTATATCTTAAACCTATAGCAGGATATAATGCTATCGACATGCTTGACAAACAGTAACGAGAAATCACAACACTAAATTTGAAACCGTATATAAGATAACTGGAAAGAACTCAATTGGGTTTCTAAATGGCAGTGCACATATAGCTATATTAAAGAAAAAAAAACACCATGGTGCCATGAACATTTAGGTCCTACATGGTCATGTAACTTAAAATAAAAAACAAAAACAAAAAAAGAATGTATATCACTTGCAATACAACTGGGTTCATAAGTCTCTAATTAATACAAGATTTCTTTCAGAAATCGATAATTAATAGAGGGTTTCTTTTAAAAAGCTATTGTTAATCCATGATGTCTTTTAGAACATAATTAATTGACAATTTCTATCAGAAACGTATAATTAACAGAGGATTTCTCTTTCTGAACCCTATAATTAATAGAAGTTCTGTATTAGAAACCAATAATTAATCGAGTGTTTCTTTTAGAAACCTATAATGAAAAGGGATTTATTTTAGAAGCATATAATTACTAGACAGTTTGTATCAGAACCCTATAATTAATAGAAACCTTTTTTTAGAAAACTATAATCAATAGAAGATTTATCTTTGAAAACTGTAATTAATAGAGGATTTCTTTTAGAAAACTAGATTTAAACGAGGATTACTTTTAAAAAATATAATCAATTGATGATCACTTTTAGAAACCAGGATTTCTTTTAGAAAACTAGATTTAAACGAGGATTACTTTTAAAAAATATAATCAATTGATGATCACTTTTAGAAACCAGGATTTCTTTTAGAAACCTATGATTAATAGGGGTTTTATTTTTGAAATCTATAAATAGTAGATGATTCCTATTAGAAACATATAATTAAAAGATGATTTCTTTTAAAAACCTATAAGTAATGAAAGATTTCTATTAGAAAGCTGTGAATGCATTTATGTTAGAAACCTATACTTAATAAATAAATTCTATTACAAACAATTAAAAACAATTATTATTACAGGGCTTGTTTTACAAACAAAGAATTAACTCAGGATTTCTATTAGAATCTTATAACAAATAGCTGATTTCAATTAGAAACCTATAATTAATATAGTGTTTCTTTTAGAAACCTATAATTAATAAAGGATTTTAGAAACGTATAATTATTAGAGAATTTGTTTTAAAAAAAATATTTAAAAGAAGATTTATTTTAGAAACCTGTAATTAATTGGCGATTCCTTTTATAAACATATAATTATTAATAGAGAATTTCTTTAAAAAACCTATATTTAAGCGCAGCTTTCTTTCGTAGCCTATAAGTAATGGACGATTTGTTCTAGAAATTAGTGAACAATTTCTTTTAAACCTTATTAATAATTAATAGCAATGAATACTTTCTTTGTTATTTTAGATCATATTTAGGGTTATATTTTAATAATTGAAACTACGACTGGATTTTTATTTTTATAATTAATACCTAGTTGTTAATTCAGTGTTTATAATCAGTAACTAGAATTTATTCCCTATGTATAATTAATACAGGCTTTTAATTTTTATAATTTTTTATTATTACCTTCAAACCTTACTTCATCTCGAAATAGTCTCAAATTAGATCTGATGACTTAGACTTTAATTAAAGAATATTACTCCTTAACTGTTATTCACAATATTAAAAATATTAATATTAGTAATTTTTTTATTTCTTATTTTTTGTTTATTCAATTTATATTAAATTCCTAGTTTATTTTGCGGAGAATTTAAACACTTAAATTACTATCAAACGTTAACCGAAAAATGTTAAAAAAATTTTAAAATATTTAAATCTGTGTTTTCTCAGATTGCCCGCTATATGTCGACATACATTAATTCTCTTAATTTCCCTTTCCAAATTTATATTCCCCCTTTTTTCCTTCAAAAGCCTAATTTCATCTTAACTTATCTCTTTTTCTCTCTCTGTATCGTCTCCGGTGAGTTGACCTATTAAATTGATCCTTACCTCCCATTTCTTATTATTAAGTATTGTAATAAAAATAAATTTAAACGCATTCCTATCTCTCCCTTCCCTCTCTAATTTCGACCATGTCTGTCACACTATCTCTCACCACTCTCTATATCACCTTACATCAACTTAATACTACCACTCAAAAGTGTAAAAAAAATATATGTAAATTTAAATTAATTTTTTCATTTTTCATTTTTTTTTTCATTTTTTTGGGGGGGAAATAAATTGTAACCATGGACCCTTAAAGTTGTCTGTTTTCATTAAATTAAATTAATCGCTTTAACATTGGGCTCTTCGAATTTCATCCTCCTTGGGATTATCAATACGGATTATCATGATTTTTATTACTTTATATATATATATATATATATATATATATATATATATATTGGTCATGTCTTGAGAATGTCTGATGGCAGGATGCCCGAGATCCTAATGTACAGTCAGTTAGAACAGAGCTACAAGAATGTGGGACGCCCATGATACAAACACAAGCTGATAAGCAACTTATCAGCTGTTAATATACCTCATAATACTCTCGTGCGCTTAGATTTGGAGCGGAAAGAGTGGAGATCAACGTGGTTTAGTGGACTCAGCAGTTTTCAATCTGATAGTTTGAATCGTCTTCAAGAAGCGAGAGCAAGATCTAAAAGTTGAGCCATCTCTAACAATGACCTCATCCCTCTTGCTTCATATGCGGCCTTCTTTACAAATCACTAGCAGGTTTTAAGGGCTACTTAAGATTATCGCCGAAAATTCATAACTGAATCAATTGTTTAAGTCTTCAGATTCTCATACGACGATACCGACGGGAGAGTCCGTTATATATATATATATATATATATATATATATATATAAGCCGACTTCATTTTTCGGCATGAAGTTTTATTCCCCCGCCCAAAAAAAAAAAAATTACCTATATATTGTGTAACCCCTCATTGAAAATATATGATTTTTCATCTTAAAAAAAATTACCTATGTCTTTTGCGCCCTCTATTTTTGCGTAGAAAAAACTGATTATATAATACTCGCCCGATATTTGAGTTCATACGGTGTTGTTTCTCAAGAGCTCAAATCTTTTTCGTAACTGTTGTGGATTCCGAGATAAAATTCGGTCTCCAATGAATGACAAACGCAAGAATTAAAGATAAGAAATTAAATGCATTTACACAATAATACAATGGGTAATTCTGTTAGTAAATCCAGGAACGCCGTTAGTAGCAATAATAATTATATATATATTTATATATATATATATATATATATATATATATATATATATATATATAGTCTCGAAGTAGGACTTCCTTAGAGTCTACGTGCTTGTAACTGTGACTTCTACAAGCGGTTACCTCACACTATTACTCTACCTCCAACTCAATCACAATCTCAATCTGTCTGCTCTCTATATTCTGACTGACTCTGGGTATTTAACGGCAGCAGTCCAAGTAACACTTTGGTCGAGTCCACTTATATGAAAAAGGGGAGGACCCCATAACAGCAACCAACACCTAAGCAAAGAATTAATAGATTTACTTAATTTTTATTATAGAGGGTGTCCCCAAAAATGTGACATCATTTTAAAAGCAATTATCTGGAAACTACTAAGTTTAGCTTAATGTAATTGAACAGTTTAGGTGTTGAACATCATAAGTTTATTATTAAATTGACTTTATAAGTGTTCCATATATGCACAGCCTGTGACACGGCACCCGTCAAGTTGGTAGATAAGCTCTTAGCAAACACGCTGTAGCATGTCTCCGGTAACATTATCCAGTGCGGAAGTGATTCTCTGCTTGAGTTCATCAGTGCTAACAGGAAGAGAGGGTACAGAGACCAGTCTCTTCACATAAAAAGAAATAACAGCGGCGGCCATTTCATCTGTAAACTGTCTTCATCTCCACCATGCCCGATCCATCTCTCTGGCAGATTCTCATGGAGATAGCAAAAATAAAACATTAAATATATAATCTTGATTTGTTTCTATACTTTCTGTGAAAATTTGAGATTATTTCGACAACAATTGCCAAAATTATAGACTTGCGAAATGATGCCATTGTATTATAGAGGACTCTTCTTATATGAAATAACAAAGATTTTATTTTTCAAAATATCAGTTGACCAGAGGAATACTGGAAGATATTTGAGACAAGATATAGGCCTGTGTATCAAGCGATATTAATAATAAAATTGAAAACTGAAACAAAATTAATGACAATATCTGTAACACTCTATTCTACATACATAACCACAAGCCTTTCATTAAAGATAATAAACGTCTTAAGAGACTTTTGCAAAGTGTGAAATGATTTAGTAATGTCATGGCGATAGAGTTGTGCCAAAATTACTTTAATGGAAACCAAAATAAATACATCTGAAAACTGAAACTGTCATTTTACAACGGAGCTTTAACTAGAAGAGATTTCGACGTTAGTGAAAATGGCGAGATAATCCATCATCAGATGAAAGAAAAACTTATAAAAGAATATAGCCAAAGTGTAAGACCCATCCGTGAGTCTGAATTGAACTCTTGGAACAAAGTAACAGTTACCAACAGTGTCTCTAGTCTAGTAGAGCTTTAGTGGGGTTAATTGTCAATCGCAGAATATTAAAAGAATGATTGCAAAAAATGGGAAACTTCTCGTCTCTCATGTAATGTACAATCCTAAAGCTGATCTAGAAAGGATATACATATCTAGAGTGTACGAGGCTTAATGCAATTTGTGCTTTAATATAAGAAAACAGCAATTAATCTACATCAATAAAACTTCAGATCAGATAATGCTGTGTCTACCGCAGCATAAACAAAACTATATTCTATCTCAAAAGAACATACTACATTTCTAACTCTAATAGGGTTCTATCCTGAATAAATCCACCTCCTCATGCCGCAAGGACGATGAAAAAAAAAAAGAACTTGACGAAGAAAATAAAATTGCGAGAGAAACCCCTATGTGGATAATACCCAACTCGCATTGAACTAGCTGATAACAACTAGACCCATCACTATCTACACAGTTCTGGGCTCAGATCTGAGGCTCTGGGATTCCTTTTTACCGCTTAAGACCGGTGCTTCCCCCACAGAGAACTATCATGCAAACTTTACGCAGAAAAAGAAATTGACCCACAGTGTAAATTCTGTGACATGAATGTTGATACAATTGATCATTTGATACATGAGTCTAAATTATTGGCTTCCTATCGATTACAAAAACAGTCGTGAGAAAATATTAATTGGAAATTATGTAAATATTTTGGAAAAGAAATCATTGTAAATCATCTCGACCCTAACATTGTGGAAAAAAATATTGTAAATCACCACGAGTTTGCTACAGAAATAGGTAATGTTGTATTGTGGGACATTGCAGACGACATTATTAAATCTATAAAAGCTAATTGACCTGATGCAATCATCAATATAAAGACAATCAAATCTGCTTGATAACTGATATGGCTGCTCCAACTGATAGCAATGTACTATATAAAATCTTCGAAAATCTATCAACATATAAGGACTTGGGAATAAAAATACAGAAAATGTGAAAAATGGCTGCTAACATCATCCATGAGCACAGAAAAATTTTTCAAGCAAATACCCAGATAATTTTGTTTATGAGAAATTCAGAAAATTGTTTTCATTAACATTTCTCATATCTTGTATCGAACACTGATCCTATAAATTCTATTTTTGTCCGAAAATAACAGTTCAGTCATCAGCTGAAAGTTCTATTTCGATTCGTCTGAGTAAGCGAAAGTCGGAACACAACGTCTCCTTCTACATGCATATGGTATTCGAATTCCAGTCGAATCCATTACATTCCCTTACGTTCTAATACCCTCGGAAAGGTATGAATCCTCTTCTTCTCCCACCAGCTATGGGTAAATAGCAAGACAGACCGGGTTCTATATACATGAATGTCAACTGGTCTACTGCAGAAAAAAGTGCCAACCTATTCCGGGAAAAATCTGCCTCCACAGTCATATATCGAAAGATACGTGATCGCCTAAGAGTGTATCACGCATGGCACATAACTGATTGATGTGTGGACGTAGGTATTATCAAAGACATTCAGAATTTCCCTCATCTTTTTTGCCTTATTCACGTCGATTTGGCTGTTGTAAGCTCCAGACTACTTCAGGTGATTGGAATTTCGAATGGCCCAGTGTATGAAAACGTTGGTTGAAGTAATGTAGTGACTTGGGTCAAAGAGTTCTGAGTTCAATACCTAGCCACAGCTGAGGAGAAGAAAAACTTGGAGTTAAAGGGAGATAACTGATACTGAGACACCCAAAAAGAGGCATGGCACGTGGAACTAGAACAGTCTACCACAGTGGACGAAATAAAGGGCTCAGTGCAAAATTCCAATCACCAGAAGAAGGCCGGAGCGTACATCGCCAGAAACGCCGTGAATATGGCGATAAGAATGCAGACAACAGTCCGAACAATGTAAATAGTATAAATAATTACAGTACCTCATATCAAAAATATAGAAAGATATTAGATGAATAAATGTGTTTATTTTATTCATTCTTAAAATAAACATATTTAACAATCAAATCTCCAGATGAGTGAATGTGAATGTGATTCTATGGGATTAAAATTGAGATCTGTATAGTTAAGTAACATACGTATTCTATTATACACACACACACACACACACACACACACACACATATATATATATATATATATATATATATATATATATATTAAAATTGAGATCTGTATAGTTAAGTAACATACGTGTTCTATTATACATACATACATACATACATACATACATATATATATATATATATTAAAATTGAGATCTGTATAGTTAAGTAACATAAGTATTCTATTATACATACATATATATATATATATATATATATATATATAATATATATATATATATTTAGAATATTTTCAATATTTTCAATTTAGATACCTCCAATAATTCGCAAAAAATCAGTATAGCATAATGATAAAAGGTCTCAAGCTTAATAAAAACAAAGTTCCATCGTTAAAATGTTTATGTTATTATTAAGAGGATGTTTTTTAAAAATTTTTAATTCTTTCTAACAAGTTTTAAATTTGGGTAAAAAATTACATTTGTTTTTGTTAACTTTGTAATAGTTGTGGTAATGGCTATTTTAGTGTAGCAGTTTCACATTAATTTGGAAATTCTTGCAAAAATCAAATAATTGTTTAATTTTAATGAAACTTTCGGGACTTATTCAAAAATGAATCTTGGAATTTTTCCTTTTAGAAAAATGTTTTAAAATTCTTTCAAGCAGTATGTGGGGTCGGTTACCAAGTTTTTAAATGAAGACTATATTTACTAAGCGAAAATTAAAAGCTTAATACAAATAATGCTACCAAAACATTTTACCAAAATTAACTTTTTGGAGTCGTCAAAATGTTATATTTTTTTATGATGTTATCTCATAAGTGACATTATGGTTAAAAGGTCACGTGTTTCAAATCTTGTCTCCTCCTTGGGGAAAGCCCTTTGACATGTAAAGATCTCATCTCACTCTCAGTTATTAAATTAAAAATTAAATTGTGATAATAAAATTATATCATTTATCAATTTAAATAATTAATAACTCATATAATAATAATTTTATTAGTTATTATCTCAGTTATTAAATTAAAAATATTATAACTTAATGTAATATTAATAATTAATAAAATTATTTATCATTATCTTAGCTATTAAATAATGAAAGACATAGAGGTGACTCAGTCATGTAAGAAATTTTTATTGCATTTTAAAATATTATAAGAAACAAAAAAAAACCGTTATGTCACTTTTGATGCCTCGTACTAAACCTGTCAACACATTCAGCCATCAAATTATCGATGGAGACGTGAAAATAACAAGACCCCGTGGTCAAGAAATGCTTGTCTAGAAAGATTTATGCTATGAGTAAGTGATGTTTGCTTCAGAACAGATTAATTTAACTTTAAATTTGCTAATTTTATGAAAATATTGTTTCAGAAATCTATGTTTTATTTTAGCGGGATTTTCAAAACCGAAAAATAAGTTCGTTTACATTTGTCTAAAAAAAGTTAAAAATGGCCGTTTTGATTGCTTTCTCGCAAGCATCGATTAAAATGATTCAACTTTCTATTTGAAATACTCTACAGTATTTTTTGTTTCTGGAATTAGAAAATTTAATCCTTTAGCTTTCAATTGAAGCGGTTGGAAAGCTTCGAAAAAGGATTTTTCCTTTATGAAAATTAAAATTAAACTCTATGTATACGAACATTTGGAGGTACCATATATATATATATATATATATATATATATATATATATATAGAGAGAGAGAGAGAGAGAGAGAGAGACAGACAGATAGATAGATAGATAGATAGATAGATAGATAGATAGATAATGAACAAATTAATACGATCGTTTGATAGATGGATAATGAACAGAATGAAATAGATATGAACAAACTGAGAACGAGTGAGAGATAGATATTATATAGAGAGATGAACAGTGATACATAGAGAGGTAGATAGACAGATATGAACAGAGCATAATGAGAAGGTATATATATATATATGTGTGTGTGGGGGGGGAAATATATAGAAAATTGGAAAGAACTCGTTAGGTAAATAATCCAAAGTTCTTTAGTATTTTTGTTATTATTTTAAAAAAAATAGTGCTCGATACAAAAGTAGAGCCTAAATATAATTATTTATTTAAAAAATATCATTCCAACGCTACATAAAAGTTCTCATGTTGCAAAACAAGAGCCGAAAACTTCAATATAATTATTTGAATTAAATTGAATTAAAGTATTAAGCTCTGTTCCATCTTTAAGCGAAATTCCCAAAAAAAAACTCGCTTGAAGATGGAACAGAGCTTAATACTTTAATTCAATTTAATTCAAATAATCATATTGAAGTTTTCGGCTCTTTGTTTTGAAACATGAGAACTCTTATGTAGCATTGGAATCATATTTCTAATCTAAATAAATAATATATATATATATATATATATATATATATATATATATATATATATATATATATGTATGCATGTATGTATTGGAGCAACAGAATCGTTTTAGCCATTCATTTTTATTCATTTGTACTTGCCTCTTGGCGTGCTAATTTTATGTAACTTAAATGTATGTGGCTCAGTTAATGCGACCGGTTTTTAAAAATCAAATTTTAATTCTGAATCTTCTAAATCTGTCATTAATTACTTTGAAGAAAATTGCATGAAACCACCTTTCCCTGTTCACACTGTCTTAATAAAAGTCGAGTCACTTTTATGCCACAGTGAATGACAGAGAAAACGGCGGTCAGGTAAGAAATATCAAAGTGCTCTTCGAACGTTGTATTAATGTAGCCCGCCTAATTCTATTTAGAGCAAAAGACGGACATTGCCAATTACACAAGAGATGTCATAACGGACAAATTTAGTACGGAATCCTGAAGAAAACCTTTTGTAACCTTTTCCAGCAAAGCGTTTTTTTTCTTTCTTTTCATTTCTCCGAGAAGTCGACGCACAGTTTTTTTCTCTGTTTCTCTCTCTCATTACTATTATTACCTCACCCCTAAAAGCCAATCCCATCACGCAACTCATTGCCTTATCTTTCTTCCTTTACCTCGCCTCTCTCTTGACTTACGTCACATTTCCTCACGTTCCATCTTCGCTCTCCATTCTGGGAAACATTCTCTTCTCTCCCCAACACAAGGCTTACTCTCCTTCAACATTGATAAACGTAGTCACCTTGCAGTAGATTTTTCAGAAATGTGATAATAGTCGACGGCTTGACCGCTTGAGAGAACGACTGTAAGCCGGTCAGATAAGAAATTCATTATAATTGCCAAAGATTACGATTCGGCTGCCCGGTTATAGATTGATCGTTTCTGTAAAAAGCGACCCGAGATTATCGGAGTTTAAATCTAACTCCACTCATAATTCGACACTGACTTGATATTGAATTCTCTCTTGTTATGTAAAATTATTGAGAACAATGTTCATGTTTCTTATCTCCACTCCCAGCTGGTTAACAATTCGAGGAAATGCCGTATCCATTCTTTTCCTTGTGAGGACTACTTCTGGGAAGACAATTAGAGGGAATGATTGATTATTGGCATGTCTCTAATACAAGAAACTCACCAAACACATTCTAATCCTGAGTATGACGATAAACTACATCTGGCAGCAAGGCCTTTGATCGAAAGGTTTTGAGGAGCGTGGAACCATGCTGTTGTTCCAAGATCCACACTGACTCGGGGTGGGCAAATTATTAGCCCCCAGGATGGGGGCCAAAAACAGTATGAAAGCATAAAAAACATTTTTTTATAATAAAAATACCTGCAATAAATTTTTGAATATAGAATTACCAGCAATAGATTTGACTCTCTCATATGACTAATATTGATCAGTTTTTGTGTTGGAGGAATAACATTTAGCAAGCCATTACTTGACCAAGTTAACAGCGGAATTTAGATCACTTTAGTGCCAGTTGCTTTATTGAACAGATAAGACTTACTATTAAGACAAGAGTAAATACCACCCTGTCGGCTGGGGCCTCAGGATACACTAACTGCACCTCTGCAGAGAAGTAAGATCCTCTCCCCCATGATGCATCCTGGCTATGACTATAAAATACATCCGGTAGCAAGGTATCTAATCAGGGGATTTTGAGGAACATGGAACCATTTCTTAATTGCTGTTGTTCCGATGTCCACACTGATCCTCGGTGGTAGCGCCTGTTAGGGTCCCAGCTATGGGCAAATTGTTAACCCCTAAACTGGAGTCAAAACACTGAAAGTATAAAAATAAATTTATATAATAAAAATATGAGCAATACATTTTGGAAAAAGTTTTATTACTAGCAATACACTTTTTGAAAAAAAAAAATTATCAGCAATACATTTAACTATCGACAAAAAAAAAAAAAAAAAAAAACTCTTTAAAAAAATATGTCAAATAAACTTGACCTACAAACTGATTTCTTACAAAGAACACATATCCTTTTCATATGAACCTATTGTAAAAATCTTTTTTGTATTAAATAACCCATGGGAATTGATATGCCGAAAAACAAAATAAACCTCAACTCAAACACATTTACTGCTAAGAAAGAAATGTTATTATCATTATTATTGATTTAATACTGTCTCCGGCTCTGGGGTGTTTCGACCAGTTAATGGTGGTCATATCTCATCTCCTATCCGCAGCTTAAAGATACAAGACTTTCTTCTGCATATAAGCTGTTCGAAGTTGCGCTACCAAATGCACAAGCCTTCTGAGGATGCAGAAAGATTCCTAGAAGGGCACCCATCGCAAAAGGGAAAACTTGACCTACAGTTTGATACTTTTATCCAATTTACCCAGCCAGAAATGTTTGCCTGATACGCCGCCACGATGTTTTTTTTTCTTTTCTTTTTTATCCCAATTATCAGCAACTTCTGCAAGTATCTATTCATGACGGAACGTGCACATATGTGATATCGGAAAATTGAGAAATCTATTTCTCAAAATAGAAAAGATTTTATAAATTTCAACAGAGTGTAGTACTGGTCGTTAAATGCATGCTGAATGTTTCCTTATAAGGAAACGGCTGATATTAACATTACCATTTATCAACAACATTCTGAACAACCTTTGGATTGCATAATAAAATCTGACACCCAAAATAAATATTTGAGTGTATGAATCAGATATAACGTATTTATGATGAAGTCATTTGAATAGGCTGTACGAGTGATAGTTTTGCTCAACACCGCAATTTGCTACAAGGAAAAAAATTTGCTTACGAAGTTGAGTCGTGTTTTAAAATGCCCTCATCATATCCAGAACTTAATATGGATGTCCTGACATAAAACAAGTCCAATGATCAATTGGCAAAATGGTTTCGAGGTAATGAAGCATCTACATGCTAGCGAGGACCGTCTTTTTTCGCATGTGTTGGATTGGCGCTGCAGATTCGTAAATAAAGACCTTTACGAAATAACCGAAACCCCAGCACATGAGGATTTAAAACAACAGCAAAATCTAAGGACACACGATCAAGATTTTCACTTTAATAATACTAAGAAAAACAATAGTTAAACAGAAATCTCCCATCAATACTGAAAAGAGCAATAATATTTACTGAAATTGAGAATTCTAAGATTTTTAAAGTTTCGTCCTTTCTATCACCAATCATCATCTGGTGAACAGGATCAATGTTTTTTCTCAGTGGTGCCATCATCTTTAAAAATCTTCTTTCTCCTCTTAAATTCAGCTACCCACTTTTGCACTGTTGATAAATCTGGAGCGTTTGACTCTTAATGTAAAAAACATGACACCAAGAACTTTCTTGGTAACTAAACACTTTTTCTGAAGGTATTCGATAACATCGCAATACCAAATTCTATAAGTTACATTTGAAGGTTTCTTTGAACAGCCAGATGTCAAAAAAGAAACAATGCCGAAAAAAAGAAACAATGGATTTATTAATAATAACAGTTGAAATTATTGCATGCACAATTTTAGCTTCATTCCTTCATCGTCACGCTATGAAACTTTCAACCAATCCTCGCATGCGTTATCTTGCAGGAATATATAGGTTGGTAGGGTATGGCAAAAGTTCTCTAACGCTTGTAGATGGCTGAGCTGGAATTACTTTCGGATTCTCTCTGAGAAATATATATATATATATATATATATATATATATATATCCAGCGTTTGGATTCGAGGATAAAACAGCATTTACCCCCCAGGATTTTTGAATCCGTCCTCCAGGAATAGCCAACTGACTAACAAGTCTGGTTCTGCGATTGCTGAACATTTAATAAATAGAAGGAAATTTTTGTAAAATTTTAGTGGTGACCGATTTATAATTTTATCTCGGTCCCACTCCACATTTGACCTCAAGTTCTAGAGTCCTTGTATATCAGATCCCGTGAGCCTTCCCTTTGTAAACAGAGGGAATGTTTGCTGGGTCTGAATATTATTGGACTAGTTTCTTGAAATTCATAATTTTTTCTTTCCCCATTCGATTACATTCGTTAATTAAAAATTAATTTACACGCTTTTTTAAATTCTCAGAATAAATAAACTTGATAAGTCCTGGGACGAAATCGGTTGTTTTATTTTAGAATTTGCTTTTAAAAATGCCTTGTAAATGTTCTCTTTTCATATCTATTATTAAATTCTGTACCACAAAAACTTATTTACACACACACACACACACACACACACACACACACACACACACACACACACACACACACACACACATATATATATATATATATATATATATATATATATATATATATATAATTATTTATTTAAAAATATGATTCCTTCGCTACATAAGAGTTCTTTACCTAACGAGTACTTTCCTATTTTCTATATATTTTCTCACACACACACACACACACACATACATACATACATATATATATATATATATATATATATATATATATATGGGAATTAGCGTTACGTCTAATTGATCAACTATTCTGTTCTATCCTCTATATATATATATCAATCTGTTTACTTGTATGTACGACCGTTAACCATTGAGGATGATATCCTTGTTCAAATTGTTTATCAAACCAGATCATGCACTTTCACCAAAAGATTTTCACTAAGGTCTGCTCAGCATAGTTGCTGTTTAAACCAGAGGTGAGTTCTGTGATCGTTCAAGGAACACATTGATTATCTAGTTGGTCTATCAGAATATGATTGATTGAAAAGAAAGATCCCCCAATTTTGTAAAATATGTTTTAGAGTAAACAGAATAAGAAATAAGAACGAGAAAGTGTTATCTTTGAAATAAAATGTCGCTGCCGACACTTAATTTTGAACATAGATCGCTAGTGAGCAAACACAGTGATCCTATTATTGAATTAAGTGGATCACGTGACCATAGAGGAATCGCATATATAGGAAGTAGTGTGACATCCAGTGTGACTTTGGCATCGCAAAAGTGGCAACTATTGTTCGTTGACATCACAAAAGAAAGTTTTTTGCGTTTAATCTTTGTTCAAATGTGAACTACAATCTCATCTTTTGTATCAGATGAAAAATTGTCGATATATTAGCGCTTCTTACAGTTCCAGAAACCTTCAGATGCTTGGCCATGTCATGTCGTAATGCACATAACAGAATACTAACTATCCAGATTAATATTAATATTATATGACTGCTCGCTCAATTAATATTGATTTTCTTATAAAGATAGAGCTAATATTACTGTATATATATATATATATATATATATATATATATATATATATATATATATTTAAAAAAAATTATTACATAAATATGTTATAAAATCACTACAAAAATAGCCATTTTGTTTCAACACCCCCGCTGTCTTATCAAGTGATGATGTTGAAAGTAAAATAAATGGCTTTAAAAGTTTCAAATTAATTAACAATCTTTCGCAGGGGGAAAACGTTGTTACAAAAAGCTAGATGGACCAATCCAAATCCAAGTATAGGAAAATTCAAAAAGCTTGACAAAGAAGTCATGTTATAATAGCTATTCAAATCTTTAAAATACGAGTAATATTAAAAAAATAATTTATTCTAACCAACAATTACTAAATTATATGATAAAACAAAATGACTATTTTTGTAGTGATTTTATAAAATATTTATGTTATAATTTTTTTTTTAAATAAATAATTATATCTTTGTATTGCGCACTCTTTTAAGAATAGTAATTGTTGGTTATTGGAATTCATTCCGTATACACCAATCATCATATACTTGTATATATATATATATATATATATATATATATATATATATATATGAATGTATGGATTCTACCGTCGAGAACGACAGATGAGTTTTCAGCAGTTTTTTTTTCTGAACAACCTGCACAAGTCAATTTTTTAAGTAATCAATCACCTGTGCCATGCAATGAACCCTCCCTCTACAGGGAGGATGCATTGTATGGCACAGGTGATTGACACAATGTCAAAATAGCAGAATGTTCTATATTATGTCACTGTATCACATATGTCACCTGCTGCTACAAACATAAACATTTGAATGGATATCTCATATTGTTGGGTTGGTCGTTGGTCCTGATACAATGATCACTGTCGCTCTTTATCCAAACATTTGAATTCTGATTTATATTGTGCTAGATTGGTTGATAATAAGCCCTCTCTCTCTCTCTCTCTCTCTCTCTCTATATATATATATATATATATATATATATATATATATATATATATATATATAAAACAGCGAAACAGTCTGTCCGTGGATAATATATACATACACTTGAAAAAAATATTTCCATTCAGCTCTCGGGTAGAAAAAGTGAGTTTGTAGACAGTGAATATTACTGCTGTTAATGCAAGACTCTTCGAATAAACAAATAAGAGTTATCTCAGTGACTGGCGTGTTTATTTAAAAAAAAATAAATTTACTTTTATCCCAGCCGTAGGGGTAGATTCTCCGACTGACACCAAACCAGTCGGGTTTTTGATTCCGGATTGAGGCAATCAAATGTCTAGCCTTATATATATATATATATATATATATATATATATATATATATATATGTGTGTGTGTGTGTGTGTGTGTGTGTGTGTATTTACAGACAAAACCACATATATTTCACTTGGAAGTTAACCATTTTTTCGGCAAAAACCTCATCTGAAAATTCATTGGCAACAAGTATAAAGTATATACAATGTATATGCTTTATACTAGTGTCAATCTAGTATAATCCAAGTATCGCAGGACAACAGAAAAACTTGGAAGAAACGAGGCGGTACGAATAAAATACAATGTAATATTAAAAAGGAGAGAAAATAAGGGGGAAATGGCAAATAAATACAACAGAATAAATAGTTCTAGTTTGTTTCAGAAGGAAAATATAGACTCGAATGAGAGCCAGTAATGAATGAGAAGGAATAAATAAATTTTTAAAACATTTTGACAACTGGAAACGTTTATGAAAATAGATTTATTTAGAAATATAAACGATAATGCATTTCGCCATCTTAGCCTTTATCAGATCCGAAAACGAAATATATGAAATGTGTGTGTGTGTGTGTGTGTATGCTTACACACACACACACGCATACAAAACACACACACACACACACATATATATATATATATATATATATATATATATATATATATATATATATATATATATATATATATATATATCTATTGAAAGATAGGTAGATATGTTCAGTGTGTATCTGTAATTGTGTGTATGTTTACATTTACATATATGTAAGCAAATATATGGATATAAAAGTATGAAAGAAAAATACAGAAAAAAAAAAATCTGAATATGCAATTATATAGTATTAATGTTTAACGTCGGACATTTCGGTCTATTTAGGACCATCATCATAATTTTCATTTAAACATGATTAACATTATAACTTATAACAATTTAACACAAAAGACGATGGACATAAGAGCCCGACTAATCCAAACAGATAACTGAAATTTTATACAGATCTTATGTCCATCGTCTTTTGTGTTAAAATTTTTATAAGTTCTAATGTTAATTATGTTTAAATGAAAATGTCCATGATGATGGTCTTAAATAGACCGAAACGTCCGACGTCGACTTTATTTTAACATTAATACTACATAATTGCATATTCAGATTTTGTTTGTTTTTTCTGTATTTTCTTTCATTTATATATATATATATATATATATATATATATATATATATATATATATATATATATATAGATTGAAAGATATGTACAGCGTCAGATTGATTAATAGATATAAACAAGCTAAAACTGATCAATCAATATATAGAAAGTAAACAGAATGAGATAGATAATGAACAGTCTGTCATAGATAGATAGATAGATAGATAGATAGATATGAACAGATTGTGATAGATATGAACAAACTAAAAAAGATCGTTTAATAGATGGATAATGAATATAATGAAATAGATATGAACGAACAGAGATCGAGCGAGCGATAGGTAAATATTAGATATATAGAGATGAACAGTGATAGATAGATAGATAGATAGATAGATAGATATGAAAAGACAGTGATAGATAGATATATAGATAAATATGAACAGAGCAGAAAGAGAATAGATAGATAGATAGATAGATAGATAGATAGATAGATAGATAGATCATATCTATGAAATAAGAGTCAGGATATATCAGTCGAAGCAGCTAATAATTCTGCTCGTTTGACTGTAATGGCATCATTATAAATTGATGAGTGTTCCTGGACGTGAACAGGAAATAGGTGTCCATACAATCTTTTTCTGTCGTCTCAGTGCTCATCGAATTCTTTCGCTATTTCCTGACAGCACATATTCACAAGAAACAAAACGAAAGAAAAATAAACGAAGAATATTTAATCATATTTATTTGTATCTCTGCTTTGACCAAGAGAAATCCTTTTACCTGAAAAAAATATATATATTTCGCCGCCTAATAATAAAATGCTATGATGAAATTACATTCTAAATTATTTATCCGAATCACGTTTAAATTGATTCTCAGATATTCACAATCATTGGTTTACTGGCCAATTTATAACCCTGAGACCTTTGTGCTTACCTTAGTCTTTTGTAACCATAGAATGTACGAGAGTTGGTTGAAAAGTTCATAGGCTGACCAAGATGCTCTCATGAAATGAGGTTTATCATTCAGCATAATCCCTCTTGCGGTATACACACTTCTTTTCTTATTTTCCCATATGTTTCTATTTCTTCGGATGTTTAATTTTATTCATATATATATATATATATATATATATATATAAGGAAGAGGCCATAGTGGTTCCAAAAAGTGTGTATATTAAAAAGAAAAGAGATACGCAAACGTTTTTGGGTGTAATGTGGATTTAAAAAAAATATGCTTTATTTTCCATAATTTTCTGGTCTCGCGACCGTCATCAGGTATAAGGTGGAGATTTACACATATTAAAAAAAATAATTATTTTTTTTCTCCTTTATGTTTTTCGATGTTGAATATTCTCGATATGAGATATTCTCTTTTATTTTTGTTAGCAATCTGAATGTCTTTCTTGAACTGGCAGTGAAGAGATCTGCGCGAAGGGTGATAAAACAATTAAGATTGGTTCGAGAAATGCTGAATTAGGCATCGATATCTTATCCTTTAATGTTTTAATGACCACTGTGTGTTCTTAGATCTACTTCCATTTTCGTGTGTTTCTGTCAGCATACATGTATACATGTGCATATTCTCTTTCTCTCTCTTTCTACATATATATATATATATATATATATATATATATATATATATATATATATATTCAACACTCTTCTAACGAATTGAGTCCTCTCGGTTACTGGGGGGTGTTTAAAATTTTACCTTCCTCTCTGCCAATAGCTTAAGGGTAAAATCCCTAACCGATACCAAATCAGTTGGATATCGATCTCGGTTGGAAGCAATGGATGTCTAGCCACACTGATGAGCTGTGATACAGCAAATAAGTATGTCTGTGTATGACAATATACGCTCCATAAAAATTAATTAGGTTCGGCAAGAAAGCGTGAAATTGTAAACTGCTGATAATGCAAGACTCTTCCAACGAATTCTCTCTGTCACTGGTGTGTCTAAAAATAAATACGCTAAAATTCGCCTGCTTAGGTTAGAATCTCCGAATGAAGATAAATCAGCCGTGTTTTGATGAAGCAATCGGATGTCTATTCACACTCATGAGCTGTGATACAGCGAAACACTCTCTCTGTGGATGACTATATATATATATATATATTGTTGTGGTAGGATCCACCTAATTTGCATAGTGGAGTACCGACCATATAAATATGGTTGGTACCGGGAAGAGAGGGAGGAATCAAGAGATTCAACCAGAGACTCTGTCCGACTGCGACTCAGTCAACACATTCTCCAGAAACGGTCTTACCAGGAATATACAAAAGACTATATGTAAATATTGTGTACACTTTCTTGTTTCAATACATTTTGTTCTAAGTACATTTTGTGTTGCCTTATTATTCCATGCATTAGTCAAGTTTCAACAACGGCGACGAGGTAGAAAGAACTATACGAAAAAAAACAAGAATTGATAATTGATAGCCTTCAACAATTGGGACAAGTCATTGAAGAACCCAGGCTGAAGGAAAAAATTATTAATTAAAAGTCCAACATCTAATGGAACGGCGAAGGATTCTGAATTTCTGGATATTTAGAACTCGTTAAAGGACGACTAAGCATAAAGGAACGTTCACTAAGAAAAATTTGAAAGGTGTCGTAAACGAATAACGGTGATTTAAAAAAAAAGAAAAAAAAAGGGCCGACTACAAAAACATGCATGGAATTAAAAGACGCACAAATACACCGTGTCGACTTTGAAAGGTAACGAACTTTTTAAAAAAAATTTTTTTTTTTTGGTCGCTCAACAATATTTTATAAAGCAAGACATGAAATAAAAAAGTCGTAAGTTGTTTCGATTTTTCTGGTCAGATTATATTATATCCGTGGATACACAAATTAAAAGTGTATTCTTTGTTGCATGAACACTATCAGCAAAAGATGTATGAATTATCCAAAGTCATATCTGAATTATTCAAATCCCAGCAGTTGAGTCAGCAACGTCAAAGTGAACAGTTTGCCTTATTAATAAGGGAACAACAGATAGCACAACAAAAACAAAAAATCAGCAAAAATATCAAGAAAAGCAAGAGGAAAGACAGCAAAAATATCAAGAAAAGCAAGAGGAAAGACTGGGAAAACAGGAAGAAATGCAGATCAAGGTTTTAGAAATTCAAAAGTTAACACTGGAGAAATTAAACAACAATCAGGCAAACGAAGGAAATTCTTCATATTCTAATAACATCATATTTAATTGCTGGAAACTTTCAACTATGGGCCAGACGAGAAAAAAACGTTTGAAGCGTACTTTAAACGATATGAAGATATTTTCTACACAGACTGTGAAAAACTGGTCGAATTCAAGAAAAGTCAGTCTATTACTAAGAAAGCTTGGTACAGCAGAACATAGCAAATTTGTAGATTTTATTCTACCGAGAAGAACGAATGAATTGGAATTCTCGGAAACAGTGAAATTGCTAAAGGAGTTGTTTGATCAAATATGTCGCTTTGGCATAAGCGATGGTTATGCATGAATGTCGCTAAATCCGACGATCAGGATTACTTAACATATGCATCTATAGTGAATAGACATTGTGACAATTTCAGATTGGCAGAGATTACGGTTGAAGAATTCAAGTGTTTAATTTTTGCTCAAAGACTGCTATCCAGTAAAAGTGCCGAAATAAGAAGTAGAGTTTTGGCTAAACTCGAATCTGAACAAAACCTTACCCTACAAAAGTTAGCTAAGGAGTGTCAGCGGGCCGTAAGTTTAAAGAAAGAGTCTCAAAAAATCGAAGAAACTGGCATTGCTTATATTAAAAAAATAAATTACCCATCAGCAAAAAATTGGAGTAAAAATTCGGCGTATTTTAAAAATAGACAAGAAAAATTACATGAAAAGAACGAGGAGGAAAAAAAGGTTCCACCATATAATTGTAGACGTTGCAACGAAAGACACTGGGAGGTAAATTGCCCATATAGAAATAGGAAATGGACACAAAGGATCGTGTTGTAAAACGAAAAAAGTCAATAGCCGAATTAGACAAACAAATTCAAATATAAAATCAGACAGAGATTTGAGGAAATATGTGACGACTGAAATATTTAAAAAGAATATCAAATTTCAACTCGATTCGGGTTCAGATTTAACAATAATGAACTATAAAACATGGAAAATTTTAAAAAGGCCTACAATAATGAAGTCAACGAAATGCGCTCGAACGGTAACTGGAAAGGAAATTAACTTCGAAGGCGAGGTTGTACTTCCCATGAAATTGAACGGGATAGTTAAAAAATAAAAGTTTTCATTCTGAAAATGGAGAAAACTTGATGGGTACAGATTTTATTGAAACATTCGAATTGTGGGATAAACCGTTAAACTCATTCTGCAGAAAAGTAGAAAGTAATACGCAAACAAGACAAGGACATTAAAGATGAATTAAAGAAAAGTTTCCGGAAACCTTCACACCTGGTCTTGGAAGATGTAACAAGTTTGAAGCTAAATTTGAATTAAAGGAAAATACTATGCCAATTTTTAAAAAGAAACGTAACGTGCCTTTCGCAAGTGTAGAGAAAATTAACGAAGAACTTGATAGGTTGGAAAAAATGGGAATTATTTCAAAAGTAGAATCTAATTCATGGGCTGCGCCGATTGTGTGCATAAAAAAGAAATCAAACCAAGTCAGAGTCTGCATTGATTTTTCGAAAGGGTTGAACTCGGTGATTAAGGACTACCATTACCCGTTACCGAGTCCGGAGGAGATTTTTAACAAGCTAAATGGTGGAGTTATATTTTCGAAAATCGACTTATCAGATGCCTATCTCCAAATTCCCGTCGAAGAGGAATGTTCGAAGTTACTAGGGATAAACACGCATAGAGGGTTATTCAAGTACAACAGGCTTCCTTTTGGTATTAAAGTGGCACCATAGTAAGGAGCGAAACCGTCGACGAACATCGAGAGCATCTCAATCAAGTATTTAAAAAGATTCAGGACTTTGGTTTTAATGTCAAAGAGTCAAAGTGCGAATTTGGTTTGGAGGAAATTAAGTATTTAGGTCACATAATCAACAAAAAGGGCAGATCCGGAAAGGTCCATTGCGATTAGAGACATGCCGACGCCCACTAATGTGGCGATGCTACAGAGTTTCTGGGGCTTGCAAATTATTATCAAGCGTTCATTAAAGGAATGTATAATCTAAGAGCTCCGTTGAATGAACTGCTAAAAAAGACAAGGCATGGGAATGGACGGTAGAATATCAGAAAGCCTTTGATGAAATAAGAGAATGCTTACGTCCGACCTCTTTTTAACCCATTACAATCCAAAACTGGATATTGTAGTGGCAAGTGACGCCAGTTCATACGGGATAGGAGCGTGTATTCAACATATAATGCCAGATGGTTCTAGAAAACCAATTGCACATGCTTCGAGAACTTTACTCCCAGGAGAAAGAAGTTACTCATAAATCGAAAAAGAGGCGTTGAGTATCATTTTTGCCATAACAAAATTTCACAGATACATCCACGGCGGACATTTTATGCTTGAAACGGATCATAAACCACTGATCACTATTTTTGGTTCAAAGAAAGGGTTACCCGTTTATACGGCAAATCGTCTGTTGAGATGGGGTACCATTCTTCTCAATTATGATTTTCACATAAAGCAACTATCATCCAAAAATATAATTCATGCGGATAGTTTATCAAGCTCATACCGAGTCAAGAAGAAAGATTCGAAGAATCAATTATTGCAAATATCAGAGCAGATTATGAGGTGAAAAGCATGGTAAACAACATTGTAAGAGAGCTACCGGTTACACTAAAGGAAATTAAAAAAGAAGCTGAAAGCAATGTCTTGGTTGCTTCTGGTCTAGTAATTGTTGGCCATATTTATTGCGGCCATCAGACGTTCCTCGGTGAGAGAGGGGTAGAATTGCAAATATAAAATTTGTATAAAAGAGCATTCACTTTTCTTCTTTATGTTAGTGAACAAACGAATGCCGTCTTTCCACCATTCTTACATTTTGTTTCCGTTTGGTGGGAGCAAAGGATTATAAAAAATTTTCCGCCTCGTTCAACGTCCCAAGCAACCTCGCCCTCGGCATGATGGGTTGCTGATTGTATGAGAAGAAAAAGTCGTCGTAAAGCAAATGGCTGCAAAATGAACACTTATGCTCTGAGCCAGGAAGGGAAAGCTGAATTTAATGGACGTATAATAACGAGGCAGGGCTTGGAAAAACTTAACCAACATAGGGCATACTGGGGGTAATAGAAGTAGAGGAAAGTCAGAGAGCATCCTACCTGATGAGCTTGTGTGAATGGATCAGGTAGTCCGAACTTTAGTACAGCGAGAAATAAAACTGTCCACAGGAGATAAGAAGTGACGAGTCATGATCGCGCATATTCTGAATGGACAAGGCACACAGAAGAAGAACAATTTCTAGAATGAAGATTTATCATTATTTACATTATTTATAGCCGGGTTATTGATATAGGTTGATATACCGTAAAACAAACCAAAACAGAGTATGGATGAATATTAGACTTATAAATGCCTCAGATTTTGGTGATAAAAATTCTCTAGCACGACATAACATTCTTAGCAGTAAATCTAGCAATTGACTAATGTCAGCGGAAAACTTAAGTCCGAGAAGACGCAGCAAGGAGTCCTTCGCATAGTGACGGAAGGCAAAATCGGTCTCCTCAGACGATTGAGTCCTGTTTTGTTTTTATAAGTGTTGGTGTTAAAAAGGCATTTCTTGCTCCAGTTAACAACATATTTTAAGCGATTTAACTATCTGACGATTATGTGTAAATGGATGTAGATGGAAAACATATTGCTTAGAGCTTCAAATCAACAGGCAATTGTGGAGATCATGACCGCCTATATTCCACAAGGAGTCAGCACATAAAAAATATTTTAACCCAGTACAATAATGTTATTTGCTGCAATGGTAAAATGAAATAACCACATACTATTAATAGCTTTCGAACTTTTCATCGGCGTAATGATATTCAACCAAAGTTTCACAAATATATTAATTAAAAAAAATAAAGAACAATGGTGGAAATATTTAAATAGAGATATATAAAACTAATAACTATTTTTTACTCGAAAGGGAAAAAGAAAATGATTCCATTTCACAAGAGCAAACTCTACATCAGCAACAGAAAAAGTAATGCAATTAGTTAAAATCTAAAGCGTTACAGTTCAGCCGTTTATGAAAAATTGCGTTTGGCCTCGTTAACTTAGATGTTGGTGTTGTGAAATAAAATGTATTGATGATGACACCGCTTCCTCGACGAAACATGTCAAAGAGGATTTTTACAATATATATATATATATATATATATATATATATATATATATATATATATATATATATATATAATATATATAAAACAGACCACAGAAGGTTATATTATAATAATTTATTTCACAGAGCCCTTTTAAAGGAGCCGGATCATCAGATAGCACTTCTAAAAAAGTGCTATCTGATGATCCGGCGTCCTTTAAAAGGGTTCTGTGAAGTAAATTATTATAATGGTAACTTAAAGTGGTCTGTTTTTCTTTAAAATTTTAGTTCTGGATTAACATTGAGCTATCAGGATTTCATCCTCCTTGGGACTACTTATGCGGATTACCAAGTTTTCAAAACTTAATTATATATATATATATATATATATATATATATATATATATATATATATATTATTTTTATAATAATCACTTATAATAAAAATATTTTGAAATCGCTACACAAAAGCTTCCATGTTTCAATACTATGATTGTGCCTCTTCTGACGTAAAATGTACATTCATAGTATTGAAATATGAAAGTTCTTCTGTTGTGATTTCAAAATATTTTTATTATAATCACCTATAATAAAAAAATATAATAATAATGTATTTCTCTACTTTGTATTGAGCACTTTTTAAAAATAAAATGCTACAAACAGCAGATATTACTCCATCTGTTCTTTCTCTCATTTGTATATATATTAATAATTAGTCGGAGGATTTGATAAATTTAATTAATTCATCGAGTCTGATAGAAACCTCTACAGAATGCAGAAAGTACTGGACGGCCGTTTCGTCCTAGATTTGGGACTCATCAGCAGTGCGCATCCACCTCCGAGAATTGAAACCCTGACAGTTAGGTTGTTAAGCTGACATCATACCAACTGTCCCAAGTGGGCATCGGTGACGAAGAGATTCCAAATCAGACTCAACAAAGCTTCGCTCGCTCACATATTCCATATATATATATATGGTTTCATTAACTGCGACTGGCAAGTTACTCCGGTTAATTTTTTTTATTTAACTTTTTTTATGTTCTTATAATTTTCTTCTTTTTATGTCCATAAATGATGTAGAAGAAATTATACAAAGGTATTGTCTGGCCGAGAGTTTCGGCTATACATTTAGCCATTATAAAGGATGATATTATTTCTACTTTATGTACACACTTAAAACAATCCATACATTAAGTTAAAGGAAAAATAAAATCATGATTCACGAAACCCAGTACCTTTATCTAAACAAAGAGGGACTCCACTATCCTTATCTAAATGAAGAGTGTCTTTATCTAAACGAAGAATGAATCTCATATATTTATCGACATGAAGAGTAACTCCACTATATTTATCGAAAAGAAGCGTGACTCTTCTATCTTTATCTACATGAAGAGCAACTCCCCTCTATTTCTAACAGAAGACTGACTCCGCTATCTTTAACTACATGAAGAGTATCTCCCCTGTCTTTATCTAAACGAAGAGTAACCCCGCTGTCTTTATGTATCTGAAAAGTAACTCCACTGGATTTAACTAAACGAATATTTACTCCGCTATCTTTATCTACATGAAGAACACCTCCCCTCTTATTCTAAGAGTCACTCCGCTATCTTTAGCTACATGAAGCGTATATCCCCTGTCTTTATCTAAACGAAGTGTAATTCCTCTGTCTGTATTCAAACGAAGAGTGAGCCACTAACTTTATCTACACAAAGCGTTACTCATTATATTAAGCCACACAAAGAGTAACTCTGTTATCTTTATCGACACAAAGAGTTACACCGCTATCTTTTTCTACAGGAAGAGTAACCCGTCTTCTTTATCTAAACGAAGATTGACTATGCTATCTTTAATTACGTGAAGAGTGCCCCGCCATCTTTAACTACACCAAGAGTTTCCCATCATCTCTGTCTACCCGTAGAGTAACACGCTACTTCAAGTACACGTAGATTGACTCTGCTACATTTATCTATAAAAAGAGTAACACCGTTATCTTTATCTACACGACGAGTTACTCCGCTATCTTTCTCTAAAGAAATATTAACCAGCTATCATTATATACACGAAGAGAGACTCCATTATCTTTATCTACACGACGAGTTACTCCGCTATGCTTCTCTAAAGAAATATTAACCAGCTATCATTATCTACACGAAGAGATACTCCACTATATCTACACGACGAGTTACTCCGCTATCTTTATCTAAAGAAATATTAACCAGCTATCATTATCTAAACGAAGAGAGACTCCATTATCTTTATCTACACGACGAGTAACTTCGTTATCTTTATCTATACGGAGAGCAAATGAGACTAGCTGACCTGGGGAGGTTGAAGAATAAGGAAAACTTCTTGTGTTTGCATATTGCTTGTCAAACATTCCAGCCGGCAATGTCAGATGAACAACGTTGTTATCATTGCACCCCTGTTGAGTGAGCCGAACAACAAAAACCGTCAACAATGTTTTCATACGAATTTTCTACGAGCTCATCACAGGGAAGTAATATGAGTGGAACACGTTTTGTATCAGATCTGCAAAGATTGTTTTTTTTTTCCTTTATGTTTTTTTTTTCTTCTTCTAAATAATTCTCTCTCCTTTTTTATGTCTTTCGGGTAAAAGGGTAGTTTGCTTTTTTCAACATATCTCACTATTTCAGGCTTACGGGTATATCACGTCGAAAAACCGGTTCCCGTACAATCACCGAAGTTAAACAACGTCAAGCCTGGTTAGTACCTAGATGGGTGAACGCTTGGAAGTACCAAGTTCTGTAAGGTTGGATGTGCAGGTGATGTAATGGATAATAGCTCGAAATTGATAATCGGAGAGCCGAGTTCCAATCCAAGTCTGGTTCGTTATATTCACTTACGGGTAAATACACTTGAGAAATGTCTGAAACCACCTCCTCTTCCAGCAGTTATATGTTGATTAATAAAACTTGTATCACTAAATTATTATTATCTGAAACAAAATTTATTTTAAGTAAGTTCCTCTCATATTGTCTGATAAGCTTAATAACATTATCATTGAAAAACGAAAGGAAATCACCGTATTGATACATGTTTAAATCCTATCTAAGCTTTCGGCTTACATAAGCCATTATCAAAGATGACAATTACATTTCAATATATCAAACAATACACGGACGAAACAATAAGGATAGTCTGTTTTTGTTGCAGGAAAAATTTAAAAGCAACGACAAACTCGTGTATACGAGACGCGGAAGCGAAAATCGCTTCGGAGCTCGTGATGTCACACATGACCACGCGAGAGTGAAAACGAGAATTATTATGTATGGGAAGCTGTTGGTATAAAACAATGGCTTCTGTTATCAAATATATGCATTTAAGAATATTTGTGTAGATTTCGTAGTTTATTTTGTTCAGGTTAGGTTTCAACTGTTTTATGTATATAGCTTGAAGAATTTTTAGTTTTTGTTTATTGTTTTCATGTATAAGTATAATTGTGTTTTCCACGAGGATTTTTCGGAATTATGTACGCAGCCAGGCATGTTGTTTTAAATGCCTAAAAATGTTAGATTTATCATTCAAATGTAGAGTCAAGCGTCGTGAAAGTGAGTTTGTGGTGTAACCAAAATAAATATTATTTAATCCATTGGAGATACACTCTCCTAAAGGGCACTTGAATTTGTAAACTATGTTGTTTTTTTTTGCAAATGACTAACGGGGAGGGGGAAGAATCAAAGCTAAGAGCCACTATGCTCCGTCCAAAAGATTGTATCATCCTAATTCCTTCCGTATTCCATTGGATTGAAAGAAAGCTTTTCCCCAAGAACCGCTGTTTTGTAACAGATTCCCGATAAGATGCTTCCCCGATCACTACAATCGTCACCTCTTCAAGTTATGGTTCAACTATTATCTATCCTACATATCATTCCGTCCTGGGTATGACGATAGACTACATCTGCGTCCTGAGTAAGACGATAAACGACGTCAGACAACAAGGCCTCTGATCAAGAGGTTTTGAGGAGCGTGGAATCTCTTCATAATTGCTGGTGTTCCCAGGTCCACGGGCAAATAGTTAACCCCCAAACTAGGGTCAAAACAATATGATAGTGTAGAAATAGGTTTTAATACCAGAAATACTTTGTAAAAAATTATTACCAGTAATACATTTTTGGAAAAAAAATATTACCCGGGATATATTTAAAAACAATATATTACAAGATATACATTTTTGAAAAACAAATAATACCTGCAAAAGAAAATTATTACCAAAAAAAGAATTTTGAAGGAAAAATATTACCAAAATTTTTTTTTTTTTTTGAAGGAAGGAATATTACCAGAAATGGATTTTTGGAAACAAAATATTACCAAAATGAAAATTTTGTCGGCATTAAACGACCCATTGAGGTTGATATGCCGTAAAACAAAACAAACCAAACCTGCATATCATTAGCTACACTTCTTACTTCATCTTGTCACGTCATTAAAACAGCCTTATTCATGAATTCTTTATCTTTAATAGTCAGTTAGCGGCTCTTAACTTTTGCATAGTTTGAACCGGGATCACTCTGGTTTTGGTTTCCTTAAACGATTTATTTGCTAAGTTACAGAGTCTTCTGATGTGACAGTAGTTAATGTTTTCTTTAACAGCAGTATGTTTTTGTTCACCTCTATAAGCACCAGGCTAATGAGAAGTTCGACAGTCTGTAGACAGTACATCGCTCTAAGAGGAATCGTTAGATAATGGCTGTCATCTTCTTCTTGACTGCATTTCATCAACGTGTGGCGCATCTGAGTCTGACGTGCTGTCGAGAAACGGCAGAAATTGGTGTTTTTATAGGTGCATAAGTGTGGCAAAATATCAACATCTGTGATCACCAATGTTTTTGCTAGAATTGTGTTTATCTTACGCATGTACTTACCTCTAAAACGACAGCAAAAGGAGAAAAAGAAGGAAAGAGAATTATTAAAGGCGGGATACTAGTAGAAATGCAACGGCAAAGAATCAGCAAAGATGTACAGTAGGTTTCTTTATCGGGGAGGTACGTGATACTTGTTTTTGGCAAATCAAGAATGAAGAGCGTCAAATGGCAGAATGGGTGTGAATGACGTGTTTTACGTATTTACAGAAGCGTGGAGGCGACAACGTAGTCGACAATGTGGTCGACAAAAAGTTCTTCCTAGAGAGTACATATTTATCGATTTAAGAAAAAAAAGTTTCGAGCGTGGAATCCAGGTCGAGAAGGAATAATAACACTCGAAAATAAATGGCCGAGCATAGTGACAAGGGCTCAACAGTCTTCTTGACGGCCGTCTTGTCTCGGCCATTAGACGACAGAGAAGACAAATGAATTAGAATATTCTGAAACGGAAAGAAAAGTATAAGTAAAAACGAATTGAAGAGAAAAGACACGACAATCGGTAAAGTCAGACATCTGAAAAAGAATGAAATATAGAAAGAAAGCAGCAAAAGAAAAACAAGCAATGAAAATGAAAAGGAAAGACAACTCCTCCGCTCCATCTGGTCCGATTTCAATGATTCATAGTTCCTTCGAAAGCCCTAGAAAAGTTAGGCACAGGGGACGATTTTCGTTGAGCTTAGATTCAGGGTTGACAGATTATGCAAGTTTATATATATATATATATATATATATATATATATACATTATAGTAACCATTATCGTTGCGTTCGTGGTTCAAGGAGAGTAACTCTAATTTTCCTTTTATATCCATAATTGCAGCTATCTTAAAATTTTAAGCTAGCTAAAATTTTAAACTAGCTTAAGAGCCTCCATATCGGGAGACATTTAAGCTAGCTCCTGTGGAGGACTCTTGGTTTGGCCATCATTGCAGTAGGTAGTAAATTTTAAGAGTAGATGCGATAGGCATCTATAAACTACAGGAGATTGATCGCTGCATTTAAGCATTGAATTAATGTTTAATCTTACCTTTTAAAAGTTCAATGAAGAAAAACGAAAGAGAAAAGAATGAAAGAAAGAATGAAAGAAGTCTGTTATTAAATTAAAAAAACAAAAAACAAATGTCAAAGTAAAAATTGACAGAAAAATGAAATAAGATCAGAGCAGAAGAATGAAAAAAAAGAATGAAGAATATCATGTTAATAAAAATGATAGGAAGAAAAAAATATCGTTTTCAGAAAAAATGAAAAAGACTGTATGTCGCCCTGGAAAAAAAGGGAGAAAGAGAAAACAGAAAAAAAGTTGATATTTAAAAAACAAATAGATATATCAAAGAGGCAAAATAGCAACGAAAGAAAACAGTTAAAAAAAATGACAATCTAAAAAAATGCTATCACCTGAAAAATAAAGAACAAGAACAGACAAAATGTTTTATTAGAAAGAACGAGAGATTTTTTGTCGTCTGAAAAATAAATATAGAGTAAGGAAAAAAGAAAAAAGAAAGAAAGACTGTTACATTAAAAATAAAGCTCAATATAACGCGAGAAAAATTGAAAGAGAGAAAAATTAATTTTGGAAAATAATTAAATGAGAATATGATCTTAAAAAAAGAATAAGAAAAAAAAAAATATCAAATTAAAGCCTTTGGATGCTCCCAAATTTCAACCTTGTGGCACGTCTAATCTAAGGT
Source organism: Acanthosepion pharaonis (assembly GCA_903632075.3). NCBI lineage: Eukaryota > Metazoa > Mollusca > Cephalopoda > Sepiida > Sepiidae > Acanthosepion > Acanthosepion pharaonis. The sequence continues at coordinate 382,332 of CAHIKZ030003526.1, forward strand.
AAGCTACGTATACCATAATCTTAAAGCATTTATAGTCTTTATTTATCATTTTTTTTCTATACAACGTTTTTACGTATCAAATAAATTCAGGACAGAGACGACGGTGGCTTTGCACTTCTTCATTTCTTTCTGTTGTTGTTGTTGTTGTTAACTTTTGAAACTTTGTTTCATCTCTATAATTTCCTGCAATATTTTGAAAGTAGATTTTACCCAAAAAGATGCTGGTTAAAAAATCAATCTTAGTTATTGCTTTAATTTATGAAATTTTCTAAGACTACGTTTTGTTTTCCCGAATCAAATTTCGAATCTTATACTAAGCTGGTGTCCGTCAATAAGAAATTCTCTTCTCCTATTTCTTTTATATGGTGTACGCCTACATGTGTCTATACAATTTATTGCCCTTTGTAGCTCTTAGTAAATCTTGCGATCTCTCCTAAGACCTGTTTGTCATCCATTTTCAAAAGCTTGTTAGGAAGGTTGTGCTTAGTTTTTTTCATTTATCACTCTTGCCTTCAGTATGTCATGTAAGTGTCAAATTCACCTAGCCCACTTTCCTCATTATATGCTCTACAAATTTCAACTTCTCTTTCTGATGTTAATTATAAGAGTCCTTTTAGTTTCAATTTTCTCTACAAATTCATCGTTTCACACATGTTCAGTCCATGGTATTCTCAACATCCTTCTGTAGAACCACAGAGCAAGATCGGGAGAATAAGGTGGATGAGAAATTTTCTCCCAACCAAGTTCTTCGATCTTTTGTGACGCGATTCTTGCTGTGTGGGGTCGGGCATTGTCCTGATGAAACATCACCTTTTTTCAATTCACTAGAGCAGGTCTTTTTTTCCTCAAAGCTTGGTTCAAATGCTCTAATTACTGACAGTATATTTGAGCATTAATTGTTGTATTAGGTAATAGAATTCAAAGTGGATTATTCCTTGGCGATCTCACCAGATTGAAAGAAGAACCTTTTGCCTATGAAGTTCCCTTCTCGGCTGTGACTGGGGTCCTTTTCCTTTACCAAGCCACTGTCTACAACGCTTAACATTCCGATAAAAGATCCATTTTTGTCACAAATCTATCCAAAAAAGGTGAAACAAGTTGGCGAGAATGGAGAGAAGAGCAGATGTCAACTCGGGATTTGAGGTTGTTTTCAGACAATTCATGAGGCGCCTATTTTCCAAGTTTAGGAACTTTTCCAAGTTGTTGAAGATGACGATGAACATTTGTATGGTTTGAACTGAGAACCACTGCCAATTCCTCAACGGATAAAGCAGGATTTTCTTCAAGGGCTGATTCAAGAAGCTTTTCATCAAATTCAACTGGACGTCCGGTTCGATTTTCATCTTCAAGGGTGAAATCTCCACCTCTGAATTTTGCAAACCATCTTAGCATAAAGTTCTTTCATTCACACATTCCTCTCAATAAACTGAGTGAATGTTTCTAGCCGCTTCGGCTGCTGAGTTTCCTTTCTTGAACTCATAAAGCATTATGTGCCTCAAATGATTCTTGGGTACTTTCATGTTAGCAGGGTTTTAATCAAACAAAATTTAATTTTATTGTTCTCTGAAATAAAATTTTATCAGTTTAAATGCATCTAAACATAAAAATAATGTTCAGCTCCAGTAGACATTATAAAATACTCTTTAAATTTCGTTCATTTTAACAAAATGTTAAAATTCGGACAGAACTTATGGGATGACCTGATATAATTTTAGAAATGTTTCATTGTCGTTCTGTCAAATATAACTGTAGATTAACACAAAACATGGTTAAACTCACACACATAAGTACTTGCTAATATAAAGTCGTAACCAGAAAATTAGTCATAATCGAAATAATTGTAGGGAGTCCTTTTTAGATCAGATTTTATTCATATATGGAGCGGGACTAATGAAATATAATTGAAAGAAAAAATAAAATCCCTTAAAACAATCCACACAAAATGGCCAGAAGAATGATCTTCAATAACACCAACTAAAATATTCGTTTTATATTTCCTTTAACACTAACGAAAATGTTCACTAAGAACAATGAGCGCACATCACTCACCATTACAAATCATCGCAAATAAAGGAAAACCACACCACATAAAAAGATATCAATTAATTGGCTTAATAAATAAAGGATAAAAAAGATCATTTTCAGTATTATGTTCTAAACAACAGCATATTTACCTTGAGCTACTTCATAAAATCCAAAGAAGAATAAGCAATATTATTGGTCCTGAGCTGTCATTTTTCCACCGTCGTAATGTGACGTCACCCTGGGTCTCTGTCCCGGTCTTATCCTGTCCTGTGCTGGTCGCGGCGCCAATTGTGACACCACCGGTCAGTTCTGGGCTGACTGCAGCACCATCTGTGATGATCTAACCTTTGGTTGGTTCGTATGGAAATCTGGTTTACCACGGAACCATGTGAGACACTAACCCCTCTGGTTGTCTGGTTAGATTCGATATCAGCTTTGTCGTTCCCAGCTCGCCTCCAACATCTGGTTACCGAAGTAACTGCTTTGATCTCTAGTCTAACCTTCCCACGTTGTGATCTTAGGTAGACGAGATCAATCAGGCGTCGGGCCGTACTGCAAGCCGGATCCGGGGCAAAGGTGATACCTCACAAGTGCATGTAAAAGAAAATAATGAAAGAACTCAAAAGATTCAAATGTGTTGAAAAAAAAAAACAAGTATCTTTATATCTGTTTGCTGAATACAGGACTGCATCTTTCTCCCAAACCGCTTCTATGGATTCGTGACACTTTGCGTTTCTTAGGCGAGTCTTAATATCTTAAGTTGTTTTTCAATAAACTGCTTTTTGGTTCTCTTCAGGCGATATTCGTTAAAACTTGTTTTGGTGGTATGAGTCTAAGTCGTTCTTCTTCTTCAAAAACAATTGTTTTTGGTTAGAAGTCTAAGTTGGAATGCGTGAAAATCTTTCAGTCAGCTCCTGCGGGGCTGGTCTCCGATCTCTAACCCAACTCAACTGCAACTCAACTGCAACTGTAACTCTGAAGACGTTCGCTTATATGGACGCCGACCCAAACCGGGTGGGGGCCTGTCGTGGTTTGGGTTCCTCGATAATTCCAAATCCGCAATAAGGATTTTCTTTGTTTTCGGACAGGAAAATTTATCATTTCCCTTTTTTGGAAGTCAATTAATTTCTGTTTTAGAAGGGTTCTCCCCCTCTCTGTGGTTGATAGACCATAAGATTTACGCATTTTTTACCATAGCTAAATAGTGTCACAGAAAAGGTTGTCTCGCTGTGTCTTTTCTATAAATACTTTCATGGTAATTGTTCGGATGAGCTCTTCACTATACTATCTAGATTTTTTTTTTAAAACTTAAGCGCAGCACTAGACTGGCAGCAAATTCCCACAAATTTACAGATGAGAAGTCTAGATATAACCCTAACAGTTTTTTTTTCTGGCACTTTCTTGCTCGTGGAACTCCTTTCCAGTCAACTTTAGTCTTCAGAAAATTAAATGCAATGTCAATCGCTATCTTCTCCCCACCTGATTATTCTTTTCTCTTCCCGCTCATTAATAATGTTTCTGTTCCTATTTTTTTAAACATCCTGTAGCCCCTCGTGTCTTAGTGGCTTTGCTAATTTGCATGGGGTGATACTGATTTTTAAAAAAAATGGTTAAAAGCTATTACCTATGAACTATTTAATTTTCATGCAAAATGCGTAAATCTTATGGTCTATCAACTCTATCGCCCGTATGATGCCTAAAAATATATTTTGAAAGGTTGCCTAAAACAGTATTAGTAGCATGGCACCTTTAAAAAACAAAGACAAAAAAAAATCTAGGCAGCATTAAATTTAATGACGAGGTTCCGATATCTCCAAGGTCAAGGTAAACTGTATATAAAACGAATAATTTAAACATATTCAACTTTTTTCACCAATATATATTGAATAAGAGGGTCCGTGCCTTCAGAGTCTATTAGGACATAAACTTTACTAGAACTTAAGTGGAACTCTTACATACACCCCATCGATAAAGATTCGGTTCCCTTTACGATTCCAATAAGTATCTGACTCCACCTGCCATTCTCTATATTTACAAAAGTTAGATCAGGCTGAAAATAGAATACAGCTTCGTCTACCGCAAGGAAAGTTGGCTCCCTGTGCCACGCCAGTAAATTCTTTTCGCTGAAGTCGATCCTTAAAATCTACAAATCAACCATTCACCCTTGCATGGAGTATTGCTGCCATATATGGTCTGGGGCCCCTTCTGTTTATCTCAAGGTCCTTGATAAAATCTAGAGACGGATATGCAATGTAATTGGCCCTGATCTGGCATCTTGTCGCTCTCTCACAGACGTGCCCGTCGCCTCTCTCTGTCTTTTTTGCAAATATTTTCATGGTAACTGCTCCAATGAGCCGCTTTCGCTGGTTCCTAGACTCCATGAAATTAAACGTTCAACTAGGCTGGCATATCGCTCTCACCCTTTCACTGTCGAAACTGTTAAATGTAGCCGTCACTTGTACTCATATAGCTTCATGTCTCGCAATTCTCGCCTCTGGGACACCCTCCCCATTTCTTGTTTTTCCTGATAGCTATAATCTCCAACTATTCAAATGTAATGTCAATCGACGTCTTCAGATGCCCTGATCTATCCCCTATCCTTCTCTTCATCCTTTCCTCTATTACTTTCTCTTTTCTTTCGCTCCAACTCTCTGTAACCCCTTGCGTGCTGGTGGCTTCCCGCATTGCTTGACGTGGAATGCTTAAAATATATACATACATACATACATACATCATTTAATGTTAATATATATATATATATATATATATATATATATATATATATATATATATATATTAACATTAAAAACAATAATATATATTATATATATTAACATTAAAACAGCATAATTTTATATAAAGATTTTTGTTTTTTTTTCCGTATATTTTTTTATATATATATATATATATATATATATATATATATATATGGGGCAGGGGTTGCCCAGTCTTCACTCTTCCAGTCACGATAGAATCCAAATGTGTCTCTGCTTTGTGGGTGATTAAATATTTTCCACCGTACAGCCTCTTTTGCAGAGACGAAAATTCGCGAGTCTCTCGCTTCTCTAACGCTATTTCTGCGGCAAGCGATCAGGTGGGCTCTACTCCTTAGGTTCACCAGTTCTAACCTTCATAGCTATGACCAGCCGTGCCTCGCGCATTTAGCGATCCATCTTCTTTCGCTTCGTATTCCATTGGTGAGATATAATTTCAACTCGAGGAGCAGCTCCTCACGAACCGCTGCTTTGTGGAACAGACTCCCAAGAGAATGTTTGCTTGATCTTAACCATTTGAAGTTTTTTTGTTAAGCGTTATCTGCCCCACCTATCTGCATAAACACTGTCCCTTACTCTGTAACCCTCTACCTCGAGTGGTTATTGGGCCTTATGCAGGTTGAGCATCATTGTAAAAAAAAAAAAAAAAAAAAAACAGGATGTAGCTTCTGTCATGAAAGGATAAATATTTTCTTTAACCTTTCTTCACTGAATCTTCAACTATGAAGGCATACTTCTGTTTCTTTGATAAGCACTATCTCAATGGCACAGAACGACGCTTTGAGTTTTACCAAACGAAACGACTTTATTAGTCAATAAAGATGACATTTATAAGACTTTTCCAATAATCGAGGGACAATATTGCCAACAAAGGCCGATTTACACTATCCACGTCACGCAGATGCAATGCATTGGTTATTCACTAAGATACTTTGCAAGTTTCAAACTCTTAAGCAAACGTCTACAAAAGCCAGCATAAATATTAATTAGAGTTTCTCACATTTTAGCCCCGGACAGTGTCCAGGAGGATTCAATATCTGCGGACGGAGTGAACTGGTCGAGCTTTGAATGGAACATTTGTAAAAGTTTGCTGAATTTGTGATCAGAGCATATTAGGGCTATTTAAGAAAGACGAGAGTTTATTAGTGTGCCGAGAGGGTGGTGAGGGGACAATATTTGGAAAGTCACGGAGATAGAAGAAAAGAACTTAGAGGTAAATGAAAGGAAGAAAAATGCATGAAAGCAAAAGAAAGAAAGAAAGAAAGAAAGTAAGAAAGAAAAAGTTCACAATCATAAAGTAATGAACAAAAGGCTTATTGAATAAAAAAAGGTAATTTAAAAGTAACAGGAAAGGAAATTAGCTAGAAAGAAAGAAAGAAAGAAAGGATGGCAGATGAATGAAAAAAAGGAAGACAGATGAAAGAAAGAAAGAAGGGAAGACAGATGAAAGAAAGAAAAAAAGAAAGGATGACAGATGAAAGAAAGAAAACAAAGACAGAAAAGAAAGAAAAAAAAAGAAAGAAAGAGAAAGAAAGGAAAGAAAGATGAAAAAAGAAAAGAAGACAGATGAATGAAAAAAAAAAGAGGATGACAGATGAAAGAAAGAAAAAGAAAGAAAGAAAGAAAGGAAACAGATGAAAGAAAGAAAGAAAAAAGAAAGGATGACAGATGAAAGAAAGAAAGAAAGAAAGGAAGACAGATGAAAGAAAAGAAGACAGATGGAAGAAAGAAAGAAAGTATGGCAGATGAAAGAAAGACAGAAAGAAAGAGAGAAAGGACGACAGATGAAAGAAAGAAAAGAAGACAGATGAAAGAAAGAAAGAAAAGGAAACAGATGATGAAAGAAAAGAAGACAGATGAAAGAAAGAAAGAAAGAAAGAGAGAAAGGACGACAGATGAAAGAAAGAAAAGAAGACAGATGAAAGAAAGAAAGAAAGAAAGGAAACAGATGAAAGAAAGAAAGAAAAAAGAAAGGATGACAGATGAAAGAAAGAAAGAAAGAAAGAAAGGAAACAGATGAAAGAAAGAAAGAAAAAATGACAGATGAAAGAAAGAAAGAAAGAAAGGAAGACAGATGAAAGAAAAGAAGACAGATGGAAGAAAGAAAGAAAGTATGACAGATGAAAGAAAGAAAGTATAACAGATGAAAGAAAGACAGAAAGAAAGAAAGGATGACAGATGAAAGAAAGAAAGAAAGAAAGAAAGAAAGGAAGGATGACAAATGAAAGAAAGGAAGGAAGACAGATGGAAGAAAGAAAGAAACAAGAAAGGATGACAGATGAAAGAAAGAAAGAAAGAAAGAAAGAAAGAAAGGAAGGAAGACAGATGAAAGAAAAGAAGACAGATGGAAGAAAGAAAGAAAAAGATGGAAGAGAAAGAAAGAAAGATCAGATGAAAGAAGAAAGAAAGAAAAGGCAACAGATGAAAGAAAGACAGAAAGCAAAATGAAAGGATGAAAGAAAGAAAGAAAGAAAGAAAGAAAGAAAGGATGGACAAATGAAAGAAAGGAAGGAATCAGATGAAAGAAAGAAAGAAAAAGAAAGGATGACAGATGAAAGAAAGAAAGAAAGAAAGAAAGAAAGAAAGGAAAGACAGATGAAAGAAAAGAAATGGAAGAAAAAAATCAGATGAAGAAAGATGGCAGATGAAAGAAAGAAAGAAAGAAAGAAATGACAAATGAAAGAAAGGAAGGGCATCAGATGGAAGAAAAAACCAAGAAAGGATGATCAGATGGAAGAAAGAAAGAAAGAAAAGAAAGAAAATCAAATGAAAGAAAAAAGAAAGATCAATGGAAGGCAAGAAAGAAAGAAAGGAAACAAGATGGAAGAAAAAAGAAAGGCAAAAGATGCAAGAAGAAAGGAAAAGAAAGAAAGAAAGGAAGGAAGATCAGATGGAAGAAAGAAAGAAAAAAGAAAGGCATCAGATGGAAGAAAGAAAGAAAGAAAAAGCATCAGATGGAAAAAAGACACCTGGAAGAAAGAAAGGCAAGATGGATGAAAGAAAGAAATACACACAGATGAATGGAAAGAAAGAAAGAAAGAAAGGATGACAGATGAAAGAAAAAGAAATGGCAGAAAGAAAGAAGAAAGGGCATCAGATGGAAGAAAGAAAAGAAAGGATCAGATGAAAAGAAAGAAAGATAGAAAGGATCAGATGTGAAAGAAAGGAAGGAAGACAGATGGAAGAAAGAAAGATAAAACAAGAAAGGATGACAGATGAAGAAAAAAGAAAGAAAGAAAGAAAGAAGAAAGAAAGAAAGAAAGAAAGAAAGAAAGGATCAAATGAAAGAAAGGAAGAACCAGATGAAGAAAGAAAGAAAAAGAAAGGATGACAGATGAAAGAAAGAAAGAAAGAAAGAAAGAAAGACACCTGAAAGAAAAGGGCACAGATGGAAGAAAAGAAAGAAAAGTATGGCAGATGAAAGAGGCATCAGATGAAAGAAAGAAAGAAAGAAGATGAAAGGCATCAGATGAAAGAAAGGAAGGAATACAGATGGAAGAAAGAAAGAAAGAAAGGAAAGATGATAAACAAGGCAACAGATGAAATACAAAACAGGCATCAGATGGAAGAAAAATACCAGATGAAAGAAAGGCATCAGATGAAAGAAAGATGAAAGAAAGAAAGAAAGGCATCAGATGAAAGAAAGAAAAGACAGAAAGGCATCAGAAAGAAAAAGAAAGCCTGAGATACAGGAAGGCAGAAAGAAAGGAAGAAAGATACCTAGAGAAACAAGGCATCAGATGGAAGAAAGATACCTAGAGACAAAGGCATCAGATGGAAGAAAGAAAGAAAGAAAGAAAGAAAGAAAGGATGACAAAGAAAGAAAAAGGAAGAAGGCATCAGATGAAAAGAAAGAAAAGAAAAGGATCAGATGGAAGAAAGAAAAGAAAGAAAGAAGGAATCAATGAAAGAAAGAAAGGCCTGATGAAAAGGAAGGAATCAGATGGAAGAAAGAAAGATACACAAAGGCATCAGATGAAAGAAAGAAAGAAAGATAAAGAAAGAAATCAGAAGAAAGAAAGAATACCTATGAAAGAAAGGCATCAGATGGAAGAAAGAAAGAAAGTATGGCATCAGATGAAAGAAAAAGAATGAAAGAAAGAAAGAAAAATGGAAAGAAAGATGACAAATGAAAGAAAGGCATCAGATGGAAGAAAGAAAGAAAGAATACACACAGGCATCAGATGGATCAGATGAAAGAAAGAAAATGCCAATACAAAGGCATCAGATGGAAGACAGATGGAAGAAAGAAAGCATCAGATGATGAAAGATGAAAGAAAAAAGAAAGAAAGAAAAGAAAGAAAGAAAGAAAGAAGGGATCAGATGGAAGAAAAAGAAAGATACAGACAGGCATCAGATGAAAGAAAGAAAATGAAAAATGAAAGAAAGAAGGAAGACAGATGGAAGAAAAAAGAAAAAGAAGGCATCAGATGAAAGAAAGAAGAAAGAAAGGAGGCATCAGATGAAAAGAAAGAAAGAAAGATACACACAGGCATCAGATGAAAGAAAGAAAGATACAGATGAAAGAAAGAAAGATGGAAGAAAGGATGCCAAAGAAAGAAAGGAAGGGCATCAGATGGAAGAAAGAAAGAAACAAGGCATCAGATGAAAGATGAAAGAAAGACAGAAGAAAGAAAGAGAAGAAAGGCATCAGATGGAAGAAAGAAAGAAACACATGGCATCAGAATGAAAGAAAGATACCTAGATAAACAAAGGCATCAGATGAAAGAAAGATACCCAAAATAAAGAAAGGAATCAGACAGATGGAAGAAAGAAAGAAACAAGAAAGGATCAGATGGAAGAAAGAAAGAAAGAAAGAAAGAAATCAGAATGAAAGAAAGAAGGATGACAAATGAAAGAAAGGAAGACAGATGGAAGAAAGAAAGAAACAAGAAAGGATCAGATGAAAGAAAGAAAGAAAGAAAGAAACAAAGGCAGAAAGATGAAAGAAAGATACCTGAGAAAGAAAGGAATCAGATGGAAGAAAGAAAGAAAGTATGGCATCAATGAAAGAGAAATCAGGAAGATGAAAGAAAGAAAGAAAGAAATCAATGGAAGAAGGATGACAAATGAAAGAAAGGAAGGAAGACAGATGGAAGAAAGAAAGAACACAAGAAATCATGACAGATGAAAGAAAGAAAGAAACAAAGAAAGGCATCAAAGAAAGAAAGAAAGGATGACAAATGAAAGAAAGGAAGGAAGACAGATGGAAGAAAGAAAGAAAGAAACAAGAAAGGCATCAGATGAAAGGAAAAGAAAGAAGGCAAAGATGGAAGAAAAAAGGAAGGAAGAATGGAAGAAAAAGAAAGGCATCAGATGAAAGAAAGAAAGAAAGAAAGAAAGAAAGATGACAAATGAAAGAAAGGAAGGCATCAGATGGAAGAAAGAAAGAAAAAGAAAGGATCAGATGGAAGAAAGAAAGAAAGAAAGAAAGAAAGAAAGAAAGAAAGAAAGAAAAAAAAAAGAAAGATGACAAATGAAAGAAAGGAAGGCATCAGATGGAAGAAAGAAAAAACAAGAAAGGATCAGATGAAAGAAAGAAAGAAAGAAACAAAAGAAATCAGATGGAAAGAAAGAAAGAAAGAAAGGCATCAGAAATGAAAGAAAGGAAGGAAGACAGATGGCATCAGATGAAAAAAGAAAAGAGAACAAAGAAGGCAAAGAAAGAAAGAAAGAAAGACAGATGAAACAAAAAAGAAGATGGAAGAAAAAGAAAGAAAGAGGCATCAGATGAAAGAAAGAAAGAAATACACAGATGAAAGAAGAAAGAAAGAAAAAGAAGAAAGGATCAGACAAATGAAAGAAAGGAAGAAGACAGATGGATGAAAGAAAGAAAGAAAGAAAGGACAGGATCAGATGGAAGAAAGAAAGAAAGATACAAAGAAATCAGATGAAAGAAAGAAAGAAAGAAAGAAAGGATCAGATGAAAGAAAGGAAGGAAGACAGATGGAACAAGGCAACAAGAAAGGAAGAAAGATACCTGAAAGAAAGAAAGGGGCAAAAGATGAAAGAAAGAAAGAAAGAAAGAAAGAAAGAATGGATGAAAAATGCCCTGAAAGGAAGGCATCAGAAAGAAGAAAGAAACAAGAAAGGATGGATGAAAGAAAGAAAGAAAAGAAAAGAAAGGCATGAAAGAAAAGAAGACAGATGGAAGAAAGAAAGAAGAAGTATGGCAGATGAAAAAGAAAGAAAGTATACCAGATGAAAGAAAAAAGAAAGAAAGAATGAAAGAAAGGATACCAAATGAAAGAAAGGAAGGAATCAGATGGAAGAAAGAAAGAAACAAGAAAGGATGACAGATGAAAGAAAGAAAGAAAGAAAGAAAGAAAGAAAGATGAAAGAAAAGAAGACAGATGGAAGAAAGAAAGAAAGTATGGCAGATGAAAGAAAGAAAGTATGGCAGATGAAAGAAAGAAAGAAAGAAAGAAAGAAAGGATGACAAATGAAAGAAAGGAAGGAAGACAGATGGAAGAAAGAAAGAAACAAGAAAGGATGACAGATGAAAGAAAGAAAGAAAGAAAGATGAAAAAGACAGATGAAACAAAAAGAAGACAGATGGAAGAAAGAAAGAAAGATACACACAGATCAGATGAAAGAAAGTATGGCAGATGAAAGAAAGAAATCAAATGAAAGAAAGGATGACAAAATGAAAGAAAGGAAGGAAGACAGATGGAAGAAAGAAAGATAAAAAGAAAGGATGACAGATGGATCAAAAGAAAGAAAGAAAGAAAGAAAGAAAGAGGCAAAAAGAAAGAAAAGGATGACAAATGAAAGAAGATGGAAAAGAAAAAAAGATGAGGATCAGATGAAAGAAAGAAGAAAGGCAAAGAAAGAAAGAAAGAAAAGAAAGAAAGAAAGACTGATGAAAGAAAAGAAGACAGATGGAAGAAAGAAAGAAAAAGATGAAAAAGAAAGATGGAAAGATGAAAGAAAAAGAAAGAAAAGAAAGAGAAGGATGAAAAATGAAAGAAAGGAAGGAAGTCAGATGGAAGAAAGAAAGAAACAAGAAAGGATGACAGATGGAAGAAAGAAAGAAAGAAAGAAAGAAAGAAAGAAAGAAAGAAAGGATGACAAATGAAAGAAAGGAAGGAAGACAGATGGAAGAAAGAAAGAAACAAGAAAGGATGACAGATGAAAGAAAGAAAGAAAGAAAGAAAGAAAGACAGATGAAAGAAAGGAAGGAAGACAGATGGAAGAAAGAAAGAAAGTATGGCAGATGAAAGAAAGAAAGAAAGAAAGAAAGAAAGGATGACAAATGAAAGAAAGGAAGGAAGACAGATGGAAGAAAGAAAGAAACAAGAAAGGATGACAGATGGAAGAAAAAGAAAGAAAGAAAGAAAGAAAGAAAGAAAGAAAGGATGACAAATGAAAGAAAGGAAGGAAGACAGATGGAAGAAAGAAAGAAACAAGAAAGGATGACAGATGAAAGAAAGAAAGAAAGAAAGAAAGAAAGACAGATGAAAGAAAAGAAGACAGATGGAAGAAAGAAAGAAAGTATGGCAGATGAAAGAAAGAAAGAAAGGATGACAAATGAAAGAAAGGAAGGAAGACAGATGGAAGAAAGAAAGAAACAAGAAAGGATGACAGATGGAAGAAAGAAAGAAAGAAAGAAAGAAAGAAAGAAAGAAAGAAAGAAAGAAAAGAAAGAATGTATGTAGTATATGAAATGCGAAGAATAGGAGAAAGAAAGAAAGAAATAATGAATCTGTGAATGAATGAATGATCGAAAGAATATGACCTGTTAGAGAGTTGATGAAGGAAAGAAGGAAATTATGAGAGCAAGAGAGAAAAGAAAAGGAAACAGAAAAAAAGAAAGTAAATAAATAAGAAAGGAGGAAATAATAAAGAGGATGAAAATTTAGGAAAAATGAACACAATAAAAAAAAGTTTCGGATATTCTGTAGTCAGGCCTTCATCAGGGAAACAATTGGTAAGAAAATATTTCTGATATGTTCTTCTTATTCTATATACACATACAACGAGCTAAGTATGGATCAGTCGAAACATTGAACGATAATGTTGTTCAATTACTCCAGTAAACATTGGAATGTTGATAACATTTCTTAAAGTTATAAACAGTAATTAAAAACAAAAGGTTGGCGCTCTCTCATAGAAAGCAACACATTGTGTAGGGAGAGAGGGATACGTAGACAATATGTCTATATTATACAATGAAACATGACAGAATGAAGATATGCAGTCTATGCACACACACACACACAGACACGCACACAAACACACACACACACATATATATATATATATATATATATATATATATATATATATATATATATATATATTTAAGCATATCTGATTAAAGAATTTAGACATGCAATATTCTTTTGTAAACTTATAAGATTTGTACAATAGTTGTATTTATTCATTTTTATTTTTCTGAGGACTGTCGATATATTTCAGTATCATCTTGACGGTTAAGATGGCAAAGACAAATAGTTGCATAGGTTCGATTTTTTTATTTATTTTGCGGCTAAATAGTTAGCAGTTCCGTCATGCACAATGTTAAAAACGCTGATTTTGAAACTGCTCGTATTGTAAATAGTGTTACGTAAGGAAGGTGACTTAGTTAAGAACTGAATTCGTTGGGAGGTTATATTTTGTTTTTAACAAAATGTTTAGTTTTAACGTAGATACGTCTAAAGAACTATATACTATAAGCATTTCAGAAAATTTGTACTATATTTACAAGTAATTATGCTAACTGTTGGTTTTAATCTTTTTAATAAAGATGGCTTCAAGAATTTGTAGTTTCTCCTTATAACGTGTTTTATCGAAGTTTACAGGTACTGTTGACTAATATTTTTCTAAATTGTGAACATGGACATAAGTGTTTTTTGCAGATGTTGTGCAATAGACGATGAATCATTCATGTGTAGATTGAGCCGTTTTGATATATAGGGTGTTGCATTAAGACGGAATATATATAAATTTGCTTCATTAAGACAGATTATATATAAGGGTGTTTCATTAAGACGGATCAAATCAGCAGTAAATAAACGACTGTTATTAGTGAAAATTTATTTATTTCTCTATTTGATCATTTTATTCATGACAATTATGTGTGAAAATTAATATCGCCCACAAATGATATCGCCCACGCCTGATTGAAAGAAAAAGAAACAAATCATTAAACGCTTAAAATTTATTCACATTTAAAATCGGTTGAAGTTATTGGAACACCATTTATTTATATATATATATATATATATATATATATATATATATAGGGTAGACTGTTTTAGTTCCCTCTTTAATGGATTATCAGTTATCTCCTGTTAATTTTCCCTCTGAAAGTTCTCCACTGCCTTAATCGGGTATTGAACTCACACTCTTTGGGTCATGTCACTGGATATAACCAACACATTTATCCACTATGTCATGTGGCCTTGAGGACATCTGTGTATGAATTACAGGGTATTATAAACCTAATGTCTTCAGTAACCATTTTTACCAGTGCTCATATTGCAATTTTTTGTTGGTAACATATCACGTTTTTACCAGTGCTCATATTGCAACTTTTGTTGTTATTATCACTTTTCTCTTGCACTCCTTATTCCCATATTGTATTCATTTCTATGCTTGGTCGGCTCAGGAGATTTTTGTGGCCTAGCATATGTGCTGATTCCCTAAATTTACTAATTTTCCAATGGTTTTCCTTGTCTATGATCTCAACCTGATCCAATAGTGGGCTGTGATCTCCATTCTCTATATGTGGCCAGCCACCCATGATTTTTCCACTTCCTCTCGTGTTACAGATTTCCGGTGTTCTTGAAGCCTTACCTTAAGGGGGCGGCCTGTCCCCACTTTATATTTCTTTCCGCAGCTGCACGGGATAGCATACACACAGTCTTTAGCCCTGTTCTACTCTAGGGGGCGGGTCTTACTCGAGAGAGATATCTGCGCGTCGTCAAGCTTTTGAAGGTTGTCCTGATGTTATATGGACCGCAGATGCTTTGTATTTTCTCTGATAACCCCTTCACATATCGCAGGCAGATTGTTTTCTGAGTATTGTTGTCCTCCTCCTCTTGTACCCGCCTATCCCAGTTTTCTTTTTTCTTTTTTTGAGCTGCTGCCATGTACTAAGTGTAGTTGTTACGTTGTAGGGTACTACTTATACTGACCAATTCTTTATCTAACGTCTCTGGGTCGCCACTTATGACTTTTGCTCGGTGTTGTAAGCAACGGACGACCCCTTTCTTTACGCTGTATGGATGGTGGGAATTGAAATTGAGGTACTGTCCGGTGAATGTTGGTTTACGGTATACGGATATCTTGAACCTATGCTCTGTTCGAGATATTAGTACATCCAGGAATGGGAATGTGTTGTTACTCTCTTTCTCCATTGTGAACTGTATCGAAGGTCTTATTGAGTTCACATGGTCCAGTAGACCTGGACATCTTCCTGGTGTGGCCAGATTATGAATGGGTCATCTACGTACCTTAACCATATAGTTGGCTTTAGAGATATAGATTCTAATGCCATTTCCTCAAAGTATTCCATTGGGATCGCCATTGCTGGTGATAATGGCGATTCCATTGCTAAGCCCTCATCCTGTCGATATGTGTGATCCCATTCCGAAGTGTGTTGTTTGTGTACAGAAAGTCAACATCTCCATCAGATTATCTTTTGGAATACTGGTCCGTTCTTCTAAGGATGAGTCAGAGGCCAATCTGTCTCTGACAACTGAGGGTGCCTTCTCCGTGGGTACCTTGGTGAACAAACTCACCACGTTCAAGTTCACGTTCTGGTTGGATAGGATGTGAGCATCTTTGATTATTTCCACGAAGTGGGCAGACTTTCGGACATATGAAGGAGACTTTCCGATCAATGGGTCAATTATATCTTCAAGGAAGCGACTAAGAGGGTGGCACACAGAGCCTTGGCAACTAACAATCGGCCTGAGCGGAATACAGTCTTTGTGAATCATAGGGAGACCGTATATGTGAGGTAACCTGGTGTAACGCTGCGATAACTGCCTATACATCAGGTGCGAAGTGATCCTTGTTCTTGAGTAGTATCTGTGACAGTTTGCATTCCGTTTTCATTGTAGGATCCTTTTTTACTTTGCTATAGCTACCATTGCTAATGAGGTCTTCCAGTTTTCTTGTATAATCTGATTTGTCCATGACTACAGTCGCATTGCCTTTGTCAGTCGGTAGTATGAGGATGTTTTCATTCCTCTGTAGGGATCCGATCGCCAGCCTCTCCAGTTTTGTTATGTTAGACCTGGGCGGCTCGGCCTTCTCCAATGTCTGTCTCATCTTCCATCTCAGTTCATCCGCCTGAGCCTGAGAGATGTTCAAGGCCACCTTCTCGACTCTGGCAATGATGTCCAATATGTCATTCGCCTGATATTTGTGGCGAACTTGACCCTGATTCTGACTCAGAGACACTCAGCTGATATTGGCTGATGTTGACTACTGCTTTCATTGGTGGGTGATGGACCTTGTGCGTCACCTTCTGGTCTTTCAATCTATTTAATTTTTGTACTTGGCGAGCCTTGACTACATCGAATTCATCTCTGAAGAATTTATCCAGGTCATTTTGGATCCTTCTCTGGTCTTCTTCATTTGTAATTCTGTTGAAGAAATCCTCGAGCCTCTGGAAGATATGAGCTTGTAGTCTCTGTTTTATTCAACAATTGTACTGGATTCTCTCTTGGACAAGGGCGTATCCCGCTTTCTCTGCAACCAGACGGACTCTCTTTGAATTGACGGGAAGTCTTAAAGTGCCAAGCCTGAAGGGATGAGTTGTAGTATTTTGCATCGGTGTAGGAATGTCAAATGGTTCCATATTCGTGTCAGTTTCTGGTAGGACTTTTCAATTTATCTCCATATTTTTGGTATATCGGGTTCGTACCGACCCTTCAGTATCTGTCTATATTTCTGAGATGAGGTATTATGTACATTATTTACATTATTCGGACTATTGTCCTCATCTTTGTCGCCATATTTATTACAAAGTTTCGGCCGTTGTACGTTCCGGCCTTTTTCAGGTGGTTGGAATATCGAACTTAACTCTTTATTTCGCTCACTGGGGTAGACTAATAATGTAAATAATGTACATCATACCTCATCTCAGAAATATAGACAGATATTATTATTTACTATAACTATTATTACTATTATTATTTATGGAAATCCACAGCTGTCGGTTTTGCGAAGAACCATTCATTGTTTTAGAGGAAGTTCAACAAACTCAAAAGACACGTAGTATTTATAATTTATATATAGAAATAGACTCAGTCCGATAATATGTGATGAGGGTAATAGTTCAAGCAGTATTAGTAGTAGAGATGTTGAAACCAATGCCAGTTGTAGCGGAAATGTGTTGGAGCATTCTGTCTGAGAGGTGGAGAACTGGTTGAAGTTTCTTTTTGTGGGGGAAAGGGGCAAAATATTCGAGGAATATTTGAATTCTGGAAAGCGATGAACGGCATCTGAAAAAATGCATACGCATACCAGTAATGCGAATAGGTAACGGCCATGAATGGTAAATAAACAAGGAAAGGGAATATTTCATCAAATCACATCGCAAATCAATGCTGCTGCCGTTCAATGCATCGATCACCATGATATACTGCTTACGCTGTATTCACTTGTTTCCTTAGTCCTGCACCAACTGATCTCATAATTTTTAAAGTTAGAATCTCTACATGTTATTTTTTTTATTTTTATTTTATTTTTTCACACGATTATTGAGCACTTTTTAATACTACTGTTTCCTGGTCTAGTTAAACTCAATTAACCTTATATTGAAATCCTTAGCATTACTTTAATTAAAAATAATTAACAATAAAGTATAGAAAAGTAAATAATAACTTAGTTAATTTGGTAGACTGTATTACTGTAACTAGTAAAAATATCACATGCAAGCTTAAAATTAGTGATAGAGTTAGTACATTTGGTACAAAGAAGAGTTACATAACCATCAAGGATCATAAACCGGACTTCGAAATTAATCCTACTACCAGGATCATAATCCCTACTAAGCCCGAAATTGGTAAAATTAATAAAATTATCCTTGAGAGGGTCAACAAACAAATTAAGGAGCGCCTTAGACTAACACAATGGATCAACATCACCGATGCCATCAATGGGTTTTGTACTATAAAAGGTAAAACCAATAGTTCTTTAATCTATTGAGGATTACTACCCATCCATTTCAAGGGAAGGATTTCTATTAGCTTTGGAATTTGCCACCGTGTATTCTGATCTATCAAAGAATGAATGGAATATTATTATATGTGCAAAAAAACTAAAAAAAAAACTGTCCTTATCCATAACAGACAACAAGGAATAAAGCATTATTCAGATGACCAATTTGATACAGTATACAGTAGAGCATATATATATACAGTAGAACATATATATATATATATATATATATGTGTGTGTGTGTGTGTGTGTATGCTCTACTGTTGTATTAAGCACTGTTTTTTTTTTTAATTGAAAACAAAAATATTAAAGAACTTTGGATTATTAACCTAACGGTTCTTTTCGTATTTTTCTATATACTGACACGCATACAGACATTTTTTTTTTGTTTTCTTTTTGAACTTTAGGTCTGATGAATTGGATCGTATTTACGATTCCAATGGAATAAATGATGACCATGGAATATTAGTGTTTAAGCCTTTTTATTATATCCTTACTCAGTCCTGGACATTGAGTTCTACCTGGATCCTATCCTCATGGAATTATTTTTTATACAAATATATATGTATGCGTGTGTATGCATGTATATATATTTATATATTTTAGAAATGTGTATATTTGCCACTAACATTATCTCTCTCTCTCTCTCTCTCTCCCTCTCTCTCTCTCATATATATATATATATATATATACATATATATCATACCTATCGAAATGCTTTTTATTCCGTTGTATATTTGGTTCCAGATATTTAGCATTTAATCCAATTACGACAGTGCAGTCGCGGGCTTAAAATCCCAGGGACAAAGCCTTTTACATCATTGTTTAAAGATGCGAAGGGATACTACGCATTGATCCCTGCTAAAAAGGCTGAGAAGAGTTACTGACTTGACCAAACTATAGAAAAACAGAACCAGCGAATAAACTTATACCAAAGCGTTATTTCACTTTACTTTGATAAACAAAAAAAGGTATAAAAAGCACCCTGTTATGTCCGTCAGTAGACGAATAGTCTACTGACGGACATAACAGGGTGCTTTTTATACCTCCTAGATCTTAAGGGGAGGTAACGTGATTTATCAGTACACCGACCTTCCTACTAAGGCAGCATGTGACACAGGGTCGTTTTCATGTAGATGTCTGTACATATGAATATGCATAAGGGTCAACGACAAATATTTCCCTGCGACCACTGACGCTGGAATCGATATTACTCCGATCCCAGCGCTCTTAATTCAATGAGGAAAGTGGTGCTGGAAGTTTTGATTTGCTCTTCGCACATCTAAAATAAGGTAAGAACAGATACTTCACTTTCGTCACAGGCAAAAGGCCGAGGTCATAGTTATTTTTTTTTTGCATTTTGGTGTTTGGTGATTATTTTTAAAACTAGACCTCACGTTCGTTATTCTACTGATATATCCGTTCGGGAAAAATCGATTTTTTTTTGTTTAGTAACTGATTACATGGTATCTTTGAATTTGATGTCCGCAGATATGGTCAAAGATTCTACGATAATTTAATTTATATTCTCGTTTTAATTCTGACATTTGTTCGACCAATTAAAATCAAGCTTTTGATATTTATAACAAATAATTAAATTGTCGCTGTTAAGTGAGAAGAAGAAGAAAAAGAAGAAGAAGGAGGAGGAGGAGGAGGAGGAGAAGAAGAAGAAGAAGAAGAAGAAATCATAAAACATAAAAAAGGGAATATTAAATATTCCCTTTTTACTCCATTAATTATTAACAAGACCACATACTCATGTCCTTATTAAGCTTCCAATCTTTATATAGGAATCCATTTATTCGCGAACGATGATGGCCTCTGAAAGAACAAAGAAGACATTTCATGTTTTCAGCGGTTTTATGAGATTCTAATTCGAATTGCGAGCTATTAAATTCTCCATGAATGGAAGCTGCTGTCATTCAACGGAGATAATCCACTGACGACATGCATCTTGAGAACGACAGAGAAACTTTATTCTTTTATGTAGCTGGTTTTGTGTTCATTGATATCATCAGATTAAAAAAGAAAACGCTATTTTCAATTTCCATTTCATTAAACGATTTCAATTAAAATATGGCAGATTTTTATTTCCAGTTCAAATTGTTGGTCCTAAAATATTTACTCGTTATGGAATCTCGCTTCTCATTGGGAAGCTATAAATTTAAAATAATCATGACTAGTTTTCCTATTTGAATTTTCTGATGAATCTTCAATCCTAACTTAATAATTGAATAAGATCATTGCGACTTCTACAACAATAAAATATTCGTAGATATTCCTCTATCCCGTCGTTAAATATTTGAGCTTAACAACTTTAACAAAATATTGCAATAACAATCAAAAATATGACTGGGCGTTATAATAATATGTCATTATTTATGAGGGATTGGCGGAAAAGGCATGCTAACCAACGGAGATAGAATTAGTACAATACACAGAGACAGAAAACTAATCGGCCAGAAAGCGGGCTCGAAGACAAAATAAATAAATAAACAGAATATACTTCCTCATTGACATGGCAATCCTTGCAGATGTATCTTTGAAAATCTATCAAAATATAAGGAACTTGAAGTGTAAATCTAAAAAATGTGATACATGAGGACATCGATGATTTAATTTTGTTTGGTTTTATTAGAAAATGTTTACATAGATTGAAGGGATCACTGCTAGCCTATGTCTTAAATAAATAAAAATAAAAAAATTGTACTCAAAAGTACACCTCACACATTCAAAGAGCTTTACCTAGTATCTGCCTACATTTCTGAGAAGTGGTATTATGTACACTATTTACATTATTCGGACTATTGTCCTCATCTTTGTTGCCATATTTATTACAACGTTTCGGCTGTTGTATGCTCCGGTTTTCTTCAGGTGGTTGGAATGTCGAACTGAACTCTTTCTTGCGCGTCCACGTGTCATATTTAATGGATGTCAGTTATCAGTTATCTCCTGTTAATTCCTCTCGCCAAGTCCTCCACTGCCATAACCGGGTATTGAACGCACACTCTTTGGGTCCTGCCACTGGATCTAACCAACGCCTTTATCCACTGTGCCATGTGTCCTTGAGAATAATGTAAATAGTGAGCTTTATCTATGTAAAATGTGTGTGTCATATAAGAAAAAAGTAAGTAACTACCGACCCCGATACTGGACGTATGAATATATGTTAAGATGTATAAATAGCGATGTCAGGCTACTGACTGGAGTGATTATTGTGTGACTATTGAGTGGAACTATCCAGTCGAATTAGTGTGAATTATTTCGCGTCGATGTTTTGGGCTTTGATTTAGTATTAACCGGACGTTAAGCCGAGCCGTGCTGCTAACAAGGTATTCACTGAAATCGTTAACTATCATTGGTTGAATTTTACTTCTTTGTTCCTGTTAAGTATTTATTTGCTGCTGTAATTAAATACTGTTTTATCTTAACATTGAAGTCTTGAGTCATACTTAATTATTAATGGCCACCGCATGTCACAAAATGGATATAATATGGATTTTCTGATACAATTACAATTAATTAACCCATAGCTGGGGAGAGAGGACTTAGATCCACGTTTTTCCCCAAGAGTATTTTGCGCGAAAGTAAATATAACAAAATTAAAATATGTTAAGCTTCTATTGTGTGACTTGATGGATTTGTTGCTTTTTACGGTTTATCAACCTGTTGCAGGTTATTTAGATTCAGAAATTCTTTTTCGAATGAAAGGATATTTTGGAATGTCATATAGGAAGAAAATGAGTAACTACTGACACCGAGGTTCGAGTCTGTCACTCTGGACTTACGAATATATGTTTTCCGCCAGGTGTATAAATAACGGTGTCAGGCTACTGACTGCAGGGATTATTGAATGACTGTTGAGTGGAACTATCCAGTCGAATTAGTGTGAATTATTGTGCGTTGATGATTTCGGGTTTGATATAGGATTTACCGGATGTTAAGCCGAGCCGCGCTACGAACAAGGTATTCACTGAAATCGTTAATTATCTTTAGTTGTAGTTTACTTCTTTCTTCTTGTTAAGTATTTATTTGCGGTTATAATTAAATACCGTTTTATTTTAACATTAAAGTTTTGTATTGTATTTAATTATTAATGGCTCCCGTACGGTTTTACAAAAATAGCCGGGTATCATGTTTTATTTTAGTCTGAATGATGTGGCAGCCAAGGTGATTAAGTTGTTGCATCGAAATACTTGGAAATATTTTGTAACTGACTGAGCGGACACCTTTACCCGATCTGAAGTTATTTTTAACTGAAACCAACGTAGATTTTATCAAATGCCTTTTTTAATTTGTTTTTTGACTCAAGAATGAAGAAGATAGGGCAAATGTATATTGAAGTAATTCTTGAAGTAAATACAGTGTGAAATCTATATTTCTGAGATCAGGTATTATCTACATATTATTCGCACTATTGTCCTCATCTTTGTTGTCATATTTATTACAACGTTTGCGCCGTTATACGCTCCGGCCTTCTTCACGTGGTTGGAATGTCGAACTGAACCCTTTATTTCGCCTTTATCCACTGTGTCATGTGTCTTTGAGGAGACATGGCACAGTGGATAAAGGTGTTAGTTAGATCCACTGCCAGACCCCAAAGAGTTCAATACCTGGATAAGGCGGTGGAGAACTTGGAGAGGGGAATTAACATGAGGTAACAGATAACTGATGTCCACTAGACATGGCACGTGGAACTAGAACTTGGAGAGGAGTATTAACATGAGATAACTGATAACTGACATCCATTAAATATGACAAGTGGAACTAGAACAGTTTAAACCAGCGAGCGAAATAAAGGGTTCAGTTTGACATTCCAACCACCTGAGGAAGGCCGGAGCGTTCAGCGCCCCAAACGTTGTAATAAATATGGCAACAAAGATGAGGACAATAGTCCGAATAATGTAAATAGTGTACATTATACCTCATCTCAGAAATATAGACAGATACTGAAAGTCTGAAACGTTGTAATAAATATGGCAACAAAGATGAGGACAATAGTCCGAATAATGTAAATAGTGTACATTATACCTCATCTCAGAAATATAGACAGATACTGAAAGGCTGAAACGCTGTAATAAATATGGCAACAAAGATAAGGACAATAGTCCGAATAATGTAAATAGTGTACATAATACCTCATCTCAGAAATATAGACAGATACTGAAAGGCTGAAACGTTGTAATAAATATGGCGACAAAGATTAGGACAATAGTCTGAATAATGTAAATAGTGTATTTTGTTTTTATTTTCCAATGCCAAGTTTGAAACTTTAACTACGCCATTCATATCTGCCGACTATTACTGGTGATCTTTTCTCCAATTCTTAATAGTACGCAGTTATAAATGACTGAAGCAAAGTTTCAAAATTACCCATAATCCTTTTCTGTTATGGAATTCTAAAAAAAAAACAAAAAGCATCGATATTTTTCAATTCGGAGGAATGTGGTGACTCGCGGAATATCTAATGATTGCTAATCTAGAAACATTTTTTCACTCAAAATATTTCCATAATTTTTTTACTTCTTACAAACGGACCGCTCAATTTAAATATTTCCGTGAAGAGATACGGGAGATTCGTTTTAACTATTTTCGGCTTTCTATCATAGTTTTGTATTGTGTACAATAATAAATACTACGAATTAGCTAGAGTAGCTAAGGTTTTAGAAGTTTTTACTGTTAAAAAGTATTTTTGCCATTAAAGGCAAAAGGAATAAGGATTCATCACTGGCATCCACAATCTTAACAATATAAGATATGCAGATGACACAGTGCTGATAGCAGATACAGAAAAGAAACTACAAATCCTTCTGCAGAAGTTAGCGAAAAAAAGCGAGAAGGAAGTAAGCATAAATTGCAAGAAGACAGAATGGATAGCCATCAGCAAAAAGATGAGACCAAAATGTAATTTACAGGTCGAAGACACTAAAATCATACAGGTACAATGTAAATGTCTGTGAAGTGTTTTGACAGAGGACGGAAAGTGTGACACTGAGATCCGAAAACGTATTGGGATGGCCAAAGACGTATTTCAAAAGCTAAGCAGAGACATGAAAGTTTCATTGGAAACAAAGAAAAGTGCTACGTCATATCTGTCCTACTGTATGGCAGCAAATGCTGGAGATCTCCTCAAAGATGAAGAAGAGACCCAAAGAAACAGATATCTGGTTCTACAGAAGAATGCTAAGGATTCCATGGTCCGAAGTTTTGTAGAGAATGGAAACAAAGAAGAAACATAAACTTAACATCAGGAAGAAGCAGCTGAAATTTCTGGGACACGTAGTGAGAAAAGAGGGCTTTCAAAATCTGATACTCACAGGACGGATAGATGGAAAGGGGACAGGGGAAAGCAACGCATGATATGCTTAAAGGTCTTGAGTAAGTGGAGGGGGGAACGGGGTCTGGGAGGAAAGACAAAACTTATAAAGAGCTACAAGGGAGAGGAGGAGGTAGAGGGTCATGATCGCTTACGTCCTGAAGTAAGATGGGACATAAAAGAAGAAGACTTGAAAAGTCAGGCTTTAATTTTTTTTATTGCCGGCACGGAAGTCTGTAAATTCGCGAAAGATTTGTGCCAAACCTCAGGAAAATTGTTTGGAATGAAAAAAGAACAAGGCATAAGAAAATCGAAAAAGAAATGTTCTGTTAGGATGAGAAGATTATGAATGTGGAGAAGTTCATGAGGCAAGAATGGAAGAGGGGGGAAAAAAGAATCAGTCTCATTTTTGTTGAAGTTGATGTTTTTTTTTTTTAGTTTTTTTCAGAAGCGAATCCTTTTTATATTCATGAGTCGCATGACCGCCGCAGGTTTCGCTTTCAATTCATCAGAACAGACAGGTATATAAATAAGGTCAGATTCTAAGTATCCGTTATACACACACACACACACACACACACACACACACACACACATATATATATATATATATATATATATATATATATATATATGAATGCGTACACATATAGATATTATATGTGTAATTATGAGTTTGAAATTACATTCAGTAATTGAATATGATCTATAGATACATACTGGGATAGATAAATTGATAGATGTAAAAAAATCGGATAGATATGTTCAGATTAATATAAATAAGGATAGTCTACCAAAGATAGCTAGCTAGCTAGCTAGATAGATAGATAGATATGAGACATTGATACAGATATAAATAAACTGAATTAGATAGATAGATAGATAGATAGATATGAGACACTGTTATATATATATAAACAAACTGATATAGATAGATGGATAGATAGATATGTGACATTGATATATATATATATATATATATATATATATATATATATATATATATATATAAACAAATTGACATAGATAAGTAGATAGATAGATAGATATGAGATACTGATATAGATATAAACAAACTGAGATAACTAGCGAGCTCGCTAGTTATGAACAGATTGATAGTCTACAATAGATAGATAATCTATCTATTATAGATAGATAGTTAGATAGATAGATATGAACACTATGAGACGTATATCAACAAACTGAGATAGATATGATTCAGTGATGCGACACACTGATATAAATATGAACAAACTGACGTAGATAGATAGATATGAAAGGCTGATAGACGAAAAGTCTAATAGAGAGATAGACAGATTGTTAGATAGATCGATTGATAGATAAGTATGAATAGATTGAGATAAATAGATATATTTAGTGGGGACACATGTCTGTAAATCGCACATAATGGATGAAAAAGAATGCATAATGTTAAGTTAGATTTTGAACGGAATCTCAAGAGAGACATGCATAATGATCTTGTTAATTTGGCTGGAAATCTTGCAACAGAATTTGATGTAATATGCAATGAATATGGGCATCTCTTGCCTCATTAGTGTAGGCTTGAATAAACATGTAACAACACAGACACAGAAGTCATTCATTTACACGTGATCTGGCATTTATGCAAAAACTACTGAAAATGCTACGCAACGTTGCCTCTTCTGAGCAAGAGAATGTATGACCGGGGCAGGACTAAAAACCACATCCACGCTGCCCATATTTGAATATGAATCAAGCGATGGTATTGGTCGTAATCGAGTTGCAGCCATTACACACACACACACACACACACGCGTATATATATATATATATATATATATATATATATATATATATATATATTAGTTTATGCAAACTTAGGTAATCCGTATGGGTAGACCCGAGGAGGATGATATCCAAAGAGCTCAAAACTAAAATGATACATATGACACACTCATATCCTCTCACCCACCTCACTCCCTCACTTCGTTAATTTTACGGATACTTGATGAGGTCCGTCAAAACGTGTGAATTTCTTTTTCATTTTTCATTTCAGCTTTTGGAAGTAAAGTCTGATGATCCAGAACCCTGTTAAAGGGTTATGGTGAAATAGCTTATTACATGGAATCTTAACGTGGTCTGTTTTTATTCAATATATATATATATATATATATATATATATATATATATATATATATATATATATATATATATCCTAATTTTTAAAGGACGGATAGAGGGAAAGATGATTAAAAGTTAAGCGATAAGTTGATTTCGCTATCTTTTGGTTTAAGTCCCCCCTTTACCTTAGAGGTAAAATGTAAAATAGGGATGTTATTTTTCACGTTATTTTCTAAACACTTCCCAAAAATTCAGAATTACATAAGATTTTTAACAAAAAACACAGTCAAATGAAGCTACAGTTACTCTAGTCATTTAGAAACATTAATAGACAAAACGCCAGAAATTAAAAAAAAAAACTAACGCGCAGCAAAATATACGTAACACTAGTAATTTATGCAACTGTAGAAATAAAAGTAGATGTCCATTAGATGGAGCTTGTATAATCGAAGTAATAATCTATAAAGCAAAATTAACAGATATTAATGGCCAGAATAAAACGTACATAGAATGTAATGTAGGTTCTTTCAAACGAAGATGGTAGAATCATAAGTCGTCATTTTAAGCTAGTAGGTCTTAGGAGTAGCTAACCGTGTGTGGAAGAAGAAACTGGCTGGGATCCGATTGTAAAATGGAAATATTTTAAAAAGGCAAAGACTTATAACAACCACAATAAAATTTTCAACTTCTGTCATCACAGAAAATAACAATAATGACATTTCTGGATCCAAAAGAACCTTTTGAACCAAAGATCCAAAGTCATGAGCCGTTGCATTCATACAAAAATCCTCTTAAGCTCATATGAGACTGGTTAAAAAAGTATGTATTAACCCCCACCGATACATTCATAATACTCTTGCTTTTCTCCTCTTCCACGTTCTTCTTCTTCTTCTTCTATTTTCTTCTTCGCATCCTCCTCCTCTTCTATCCCACCTAACGCCCTGCATTTGTTTATTTATTTCTAAAAATAATATAGCGTTCATTGTTTTTTTTAACAAAGCGTTGGGAGGTCAATTGATAAAAATCGCCAGAGGATACTGTAAGGTAGCGAAATCAACTGATCTCCTAATTTTTAAAGTTAAAACTCTAGAAGTTATCTTAATTTTTTTTTCATACGTGTATTGAACACTTTTTAATACTACTGTTTCCTGGTCCAATGCAACTCTGACCATTAACCTTTTATGTGTTAATACACAGAAATTAATGCATTTTTTTTCATTTTAACTGACGTACAAAACAAAAAAAAGCATATTAACTTAATTTAATACTCTGTGGAATATCCTTTATTGAGTTCAACAGCTACCAGTCTATTCCTGTACGTCTCAACTAATGATTTGCACACATTGAGTGGTATTTTGTCCCATTCTTCTTGGCATATTGTCTTCAAATTCTTGATATTTGTTGGTGTTTTTTTCCCAATTTGAAATTTCAAATATCGCCATAAATTCTCGATTGGGTTCAAGTTAGGGACTGACTTGGCCATTGCAAGTCATCAACGTTACTTTCAGCTAACCATTTCCTTGTAGATCTAGCGGTATGCTTAGGATCATTATCCAGTTTGAAAACCCAATCAGGAGGTAACCGAAGTCTCACAACAGAACGCATTAAATTGTCTTGCAGGATTTTCTGGTATCTTTCGGCATTCATCTTGCCATCTATTATTGATATTCTGCCAACACATTTTGCAGAAAAACAGCCCTAGATCATGATACTGCCACCACCAAACTTTACAGTTGGCAACGTGTTCTTTGGTAAGTAGGCTTCACCGTCCTTCCTCCACACATGATTTCGATAATTATGACCAAACAACTCTATTTAATTTCATCTGTCCATAGTACTTTTTCCCAAAACGAATATTCTTTATCCTTATGCTCTCTAACGAATTTTAGCCTAGCATCAATGTGTCGTTTCAAGAGGAGTGGAGTCTTCCTTGGGATGCGTGATTTCAGACTGTTTTTGTGTAGTTCATTACTTATTGTACGCTTGGTTACGTTAATTCCTAATGCACGCAGATGATCCTGCAGCTCTTCTCGGGTAATCTGTGGATTTTGTTGGATCTGGCGTCCTAAAATCCTTACTGATCTTAGAGAAATCTTCCTCGGAGCACCTGTTCGTCTTTGGTTTTCGACGCTGTTACGAGTTTTAAACCTTGCAATGAACGAAGCAATTGTAGTAAAAGGATTATTCAGGTTGTTCTGTAACTGTTCCCATCATTCCAAAGAGACAAAATATGTTGTGTTTGTGAATTGGTCAATTCCTTACCTTTAGGCATTATTAGAACCTTCTTCTAAGACTAGAAATCGCAGAATGCTCTGATAATGGCTAATAGTGTTAACTATAATTACTGCTAACATTAGTGGAACATTCAAGAATATAAATTTTTCATAATTAATTGATTATTTTATTCTAATAATTGACTTGTATAATACTTTTTTCACCAGTTAGAATTAAAAAAAAATCCATTAATTTCAGTTAGAATAAGAATTAATTAAGTTTATTATTATTATTTAATAGTATGAGTCTTTATACATAAAATGCGCCGAGATTTGTTTTATTTAAGTCTTTTACATTTATAAAAATACAATTTTTCAAGTGTACGAATATTTATTTTCCCCCACTATATATATATATGTGTGTGTGTGTGTGTGTGTGTGTGTGTGTGTGTGAGAGAGAGAGAGAGAGAGAGAGAGAGAGAAAGTGATAGACAGATAGACAGACAGATAGATAGATAGATAGATAGATAGATAGATAGATCTGTGGAATTGTGTTAAAGTTAATTTTGGCTGTAAGGAATAGAAGAAGAAGAAGAAGAAGAAGAAGAAGAAGAAGAAGAAGACGCTCTCAAGTGCGTTCCGATGAAGGGTGTTACTACTAAGATGCCAGCTTAACATTAATATTTTCATCATCAAAAGAAAAATGGGGAAAATATTGTTTTAATTTGTTTTTCACATGTTATAGTTATAATTATCAAATATTGGCTTACATTTGCTTTTCGTTGCAACACACCTTAATTCTACTCTAATCAATGTTTTCACAGTAAACTTGTTATTAAATGATTCTGGTAATATTTTCAGAAGAAAATATATATGAGAAAGATGAGTGTGTTTCAACTGATATGTGTCTTTATTAAAAAAGATGTATAACCTGTATTTTGGTGGGCGATTATATTATTCAAAATGGAAGTTTATTTATCCAGATGTTCAAAAAATAATACACCATAGAAATATGCCTTTAATTAACACAATATCCTATTTTTTCAAATATCTATCTTTTCTGGACGTAAGCGATCATGACTCTCTACGAATTTTTAAAATCTATTTTATTCATCTTTGCATTTTATCAAAATAGCTGATGATAATCTCTAGGAGAGTCATTAATTCAGGCTTCTTGGACTAACGGCGTTTTGCTGACATGAAGTGGAAAGAGTATATTGAATTAAATGTTGAGTTTGCAGCTAGTAAAACTGAATCACGGTTTCGAGACAGACAATTATTTTCATCAGGATCTATCTTGCATATTTATACGTCTAACATTCAGTCTAGAGTTAAATATTGATGCCACATCTTGTTTAGTGCATCTGCGATGTATTTATAGATTTTCGATGAAATTCAACGAAAAGTCTGAAATATTATTGTTCTTCACCTGGAATCTTCAGTTACTTTCGCACTGCAGTAACGGAGATTCCTTGCGTCTATTTTATAAATAGTTTCATGGTAATTGAGTAGTTTAACCTCTTGATCCTTTATGATACCTAGCCATTATCAGTGTAAGTGCAGTACTAGATCCATTACCTTCACTTACGTTCTCTTGTTTTGAAACATGAGAACTCTAATGTAGCGATGGAATCATATTTTTAAATAAATAATTATATATATATATATAAATATATATATTTATATATATATGTACATATATATATGTACATATATATATATAAATACACACACACACACACACACATATATATATATATATATATATATATTGTGTATTTAGGCAGTACTCTCAAGGGCACATTTGAAAAAAAAACTCTGTCTTTACCCTTACTACAAAAGAAAACACTTGTTCGAAAACAAGAAAGATTAAATAAAAGCTTAATCGCAGTAACTTGTTTGTCCTCTTTAATTATATAAATATATATATATATATATATATATATATATATATATATATATATATATATATAAAATATAATAAATTATAAATGGTCATAATTTCCATTGAATGACGATCAGTAGACCTACAAATTCAAAAAGCTTTTTGAATTTGTAGGTCTGATGAATTGGATCGTATATACGATTCCAGTGGAATAAATTATGACCATGGAATATTAGTGTTTAAGCCTTTTATTATATCCTTATCTGTCCTGGACATTGAGTTCTTACCTGGATTCTATCCTCTTGAATTTTTATTAAAAAAACATACATGTATGGGTATTTATATATTTTTCATATGTATGTATATTTACCACAAATATTATCTATCTATCTCTATATATATATATATATATATTATAAATTAATTGATTTAAAATATGGTTTTTTTTCCGCTACACAGTTCTAACCATGTTTCAAAAATGGAAGCTAAAAGCCACGAATTTAATTTTGCAATTAAATTCGCTTGAGAATGAAATGGAACAATGGCTTTAATTTAATTGCAAAATTAAATTCGTGGCTTTTAGCTTCCATTTTTGAAACATGGTTAGAACTGTGTAGCTGAAAAAAACACATTTTAAATCAATTAATTTATAATATTAATGCTCTGTAAATTTACATTGAGCACTATTTTGTAAAAAATAAAAATATCTATAAGAACACCGGATTATATATCTTACTGTTCTTTTTTTTTATTTAAATATATATATATATATATATATATATATATATATATATATATATATATATATATATTCGCATTAAAGTGAGGAAAAACAGCGTATACTACCACGGTTTCGACACAAAACTGGCGAACCACGCCTGGAATTCTAAGGAAGAAGACGGTAAAAAGCCCTTGCATTGCATCTCGCAAATTTGGCTCCAAAGATTATTGGCGGGTCTGCAAGAGTGTCCTGAACAATAGAAAACCCTCCATGCCTCCCTTATTCAACCAGTTCGAGGTCTTGACCTCCTCTACCGATAAGGCTGAATGCTTTGCTCGGAAATTCTCATTTAATTCAACGCTCGACTCCACCGGTGTACCCATACCAGACTTCCCTCCTAGAACTGAGGCCTTACTGAGCGGCTTACACATAACCCCGTCTTTGGTACTGGGCATTATCTCCAACTTAGACCCCCACAAGGCTAGTGGTGGAGATGGCATACCAGCCATTGTCCTGAAGAAATGCGCGCCTGAGCTAGCACCCGCCCTCTCTAAACTGTATAATTACTGCCTCAAGGAAACCTGTTTTCCTGACTGCTGGAAGTCCTCATCCATTGTTCCTGTGTTTAAGAACTCTGGAGACCCCTCTAACCCCTCTAATTACCGTCCTATTAGTCTCCTACCCCTCTTCGGAAAAGTCTTCGAAGCCCTAATCAATGCCGAAGTGGTTAATCACCTTACATCTCATAATCTGCTCTCAGACAAGCAATATGGTTTCCGCTACGCCCGATCTACAGCTGATGTGCTTACGACCATCACTGAAACCGTCTACCAAGCCCTTCAAAATAACGGAGAGGCTCGTGCCGTGGCCCTCGACATCTCCAAAGCATTCGATAGGGTTTGGCACGCCGGCCTTCTTCGTAAGCTCCAGGGGTATGGTGTTACTGGTCGACTGTTTGATCTAATACAATCATTCCTGTCAAACCGAGAATTGAAGGTCGTTCTCAACAGATTCTCCTCCAGTTCCTATCCCACGAACGCAGGTGTTCCCCAAGGCTCCATCCTTGGCCCCAATCTTTTCCTTATTTTCATCAATGACCTTCCCGACGCTATAGATTCCCAAGTTGGCATCTATGAAGACGACACTACACTACAATTTACTCCTGCCTCCAAAACAAATCTAGTGTCGGCGACAAAACTAATCTGGCCGTGCGTCTCGAAATGGACCTCCAATCGGTTGTTAACTGGGGTAAGAATTGGCTGGTCAACTTTAACGCTACTAAGACTAAATTACTCTCCATTAACCACCACAGAGATCCTTCCCTGCCCCCCATTATAATGTCTGATAGTCAACTTCCTGAGAGCAATTCCCTGCGTCTGCTCGGTCTCACGCTGACTGCTGACCTGAAATGAAACAAATACATTGAGTCAATTGCTTCTTCCACCGCGATGAA
>CAHIKZ030003526.1:420000-545000 GCA_903632075.3 Acanthosepion pharaonis
TGTGTGTGTGTGAAATTTAATTAGAAAAACCAGTTATTCTTATGGGTCCATTGATTATATTTCATTTCCCCAAGGAGGTGTCTTTTTGCTGGTCCCTCAGATCATGTTTCAAACATTATATATATATATATATATATTATATATATATATATATATAGAGAGAGAGAGAGAGAGAGAGTGAGACTATTTAGACTATATATATTTGAACTATTTTATTCATCTTTTTTGTTGCTATCACAACGTTTCAAGTGTTATGAATTCCGGCCTTCTTCAGGGGCTATATCTGTTTGGGTAATATATATATATATATATATATATATATATATATATATATATATATATATATATATATGGCTGTGCGTGTGTGTGTATACACTACGTGGCCACAGTTAAATAGATGTGTACAAACGCACATTTATCTATCAATGACGTGGTTGCAATTTAATGTATACAGGCATTTAAACATAGCCACGCTGACCTGTCAATTTCCATTTCGTGTATTAATTTTAGTTATTTTCATGCATTAATTTTAGCGTTTTTAAGTGAGTTGACGCATTCAGTTCTCCCCAAAACGAAGGATTTGAGTATATACGTTTATGTGGACTTTTGTCCTTGCTTTGTTGAGAGGAACGCACCTCCAAGTTTGTAAAAGTATTTTTGATACACACTGCATATATCAAACTTTCATGTGGACAGCAATATATTTATGCAGTAAAGTTTGTAAAAGCCACATCACTTTGAAGGCTGGACTCATATATATGTTTATGTGAACATCTCTCACAGAGCTGATTGATTATCTTCATCGACGTGTAATGGGGGCCTGCGAAACGATCAGACACTGTGTAGGTGTATTTGAAATGGTCCGCCACTGAATGATCCGACGGGTGCATGCGTGTGTAGAAGCAAGCAGAGGACACTTTCAACATTTGTTATGCGTTACTCTATTGACGTACAACGAGGGGCTATTGGACATACGCTTATATGGACATTTTAACTTGTTTTGGCATTCAGGAAAGCGCTCCCAACGTTTGTAAAATATTAATAGGGCACCAGTGAAAACAGCTCGTCAGAGCAGTTGCCATGAAAATATTTGCAGAAAAGACAGAGGGAAGGTGCATCACGTCTG
This sequence comes from Acanthosepion pharaonis, assembly GCA_903632075.3. NCBI lineage: Eukaryota > Metazoa > Mollusca > Cephalopoda > Sepiida > Sepiidae > Acanthosepion > Acanthosepion pharaonis. Next base: position 421,127 of record CAHIKZ030003526.1, read on the forward strand.
TCAGAAAGTGATTGGAGTCGGGACTTATCACATTGGATAACCATCTTTGGATTTTGTCGAGAACCTCGAAATGAACACCATCCCATACCATATATATCAACTGTATTCAATGCAAAGATGGATGGCAGATTTCTAGATTTGAAGGTTGGATTCATATATATATATATATATATATATATATATATATATATATATATATATATATATATATATAACATTCATTTTTTATAGATACAATATATTTAAGTAAATGCTCTGTTTATAATAAACAGTATTAAATAACATTTACCGGTCTGAATGTCTGAGAAATTTTCATAGAAAATATTCGTCCTCCGACATGATTCGAACCTGTATTCTATAAGGAACCGTCATATATAGCCTGACGTGCTTTTACCGATTTCGCCACAGAGGAGCGTTCGGTTAGCAAGGTCGATTTTACTGCTTTTAAACTTCAATCATCCATGAATCTCTCACGTACATTCATATCTGCTGATGGCCTATCAAATGTAAACAAATAACGTCACATATTATGAAATGGACTAAGTTTTTAAGACATTTTGTATGTTTAACATTCTTTTTATAGATACAAATATTTCAGTAAATGCTCTGTTTATAATAAACAGTATTAAATATATATATATATATATATATATATATATATATATATATATATATATATATACATGTACATATATATAATGCTTTCATATATATATATATATATATATATATATATATATATATTGTTTACTAATATATATATATATATATATATATATATATATATATATACATGTATATATATAATGCTTGCTCATATATATATATATATTGCTTAATATATATATATATATATATATATATATATATTGCTTACTCGTATCGGGGTTTTTGGGGCGGGGGGTTTTGATTTTCGGCTAACGTACATGTTCTTTCTTTTTTATACCTTTTTTTTTCCATTTGGTATTGGTTTGATTATTTGCAAATCAAGACACCGAAGGTTTTCCGGACGAGTATAATTTCTTATACTTATAAGATTATTACTACTAATATATATATATATATATATATATATATATATATATATATATATATATATATATATATATATATATATATTGTTCGGTCAATTATGCCTTTTTGTTGCTTGATTTGTCTTTTTTCTTTGTGTGTACTTGTGCGAGAGCACGTGCGTATGCGTGTATGTGTGTACGCCTGTACGTGTGCGTATGTGCACATGAGTAGGAAGTCATGGTAGAGAGAGAGAGATAGCGAGAGAGAGAGAGAGAGAAAGTAATAAAGAGTGATTGACTGAATGAGTGTGTGAGTCAGAGAGATTAATGTATAGTTAAATTTTTGCTTTATGTATATGAAGTATTCCCAATATCTGATTATAGCGAAGAAAACGGCGACTTCCCTCGTCAAGCCAAGCGACAGCGCGTCGTGTGTTTCCTACGACGGAAAAAGTGGCGAAAAAGAATATTACTTACCAAACAAAAGGGTACGTATTCCGTATGACATGCTGAAAATGGAAGATTTGAATTAAAAAAAAAAACAAGTCCGTCGCAGGAGTCACTATAAAAGTATTTTGATATACAAAATACTGAACATCGTCACCCAGCTGTCGACGAATGGAAAAATGCTCGGCCGATAGAAGCAGTTTGTGATCTCGAATCGGGGAGGAAAATGTCGGCTATTTTGGAGTTATTTTTCTGACTGGTTGCGTGCATTGTGATTTGTGAAAATAGTATTTGCGAATCGAGTTTTCGACATTTTCTTTCTGTTCCCGATGTTCGAGTCTGAACTTAGTGATTTATTCTCTGTGACGTGGAAATAATCGGCGACAAACATTTCCTTTGCAATCCCAGATCGCTTACATTGATATAGAACGTTTACAAAGACAGACAGTCTAGACATAGGAATCACAACTGCATGGTGACTGTCTGTTTCAGAGCCCGATGATTTATAGTCATGTTTATCATATATTGGCCATTTATTTTTCAAAACTTCAGTGCGATCTTAAAGACGTTAATTTGTACGGATTTCGGCAGCAGTTATTGATTTGTATTATCAACATATATAGGTAGATACAGATATAGCTACAATTTGTCAGAAGCATTAACTATAAAAAATAAAAGTAATTTTTTTTAAATGTATAAACAAATATAAATATATTTTACAACATGAATACAGGATATTTGAAAAAAATTCAAAACTGAAAACAAGCAGACATTCACACCATTATCAACAAAAAGGTTTTGATAATGGGTTTTGAAAACCAAAAGTACTCAGACATCGAACTACATATTCACTTTTTTTTTACCGGATATAATAAATATATATATATATATATATATATATATATATATATATATATATATAAAACTAAGCAAAAGATCCTTAACAGAAAATATTTTTCACTCTTTAACCATACTGGTATAAAAAGAAAAGTACTGTCTAAAAATATATCCAATTATATATATATATATATATATATATATATATATATATATATATATATATATATATATATAAAAAAAGAAGAGAAGAGAGGTGCCGCAAACGTTTTTGCTTGTAATGTGGATTTATTTAGAAAAAATATTATGCTTTGTTTTACATGATTTTACGACACGTGTTTCTGGTCTCGCGACCGTCTTCAGGTAAAAGTGGAGATTTCCACATATTATTAAAAATAATTAATTTTTCTTCATGTTCAATGTGAAATATTCTCGATAAATATTCTTTTATTTTTTATTCTCATAAAACAATTAAGGTTGGTCCAGCGAGTAGTTATCGGCATTTTATCTTTTAATGTTAAAACCAACCTTAATTGTTTTATGACCCTTCGCGCAGAACTCTTCATTTACAATTCAAGAAAGAAATTCGGATTACCAACACACAAACAGAGAATGTCTCATATCGAGACTTTTAGGGAAAACAGACTAAAAATACAGAAACTCTGGTTATTTTCAATTATGTTTGGATCAGTTCTCATTGATCAGACACGTGTCATGTCTATTAAAACCGCAAATAATTCTATGTGTGCGTAGGTTTGTAAAGATTCTTGTATGTCTAAGTGGGCATCGGATGACAATGTATATTTGTAATCGTGTATGAGTGTCTGTCTAGTGGGAGTTCCGATATCTTCACCTGTTAGATTGATATACGTTCCTTATTTGTCTTTTTTTATTTTACAGATTTACGAAGCATAGCTTAGATGTGACACAAGGTCGAGATTAAAGAGCACCCAAGGAGAATCGAATTCACTACTCAATCATACTTAGTCTATTCCTGGTGATCACACTATCAAGGTCAAATATATTGGCAACCTTAACAAATACGCCGACTTCCAGAGAAAATATTGACGTAATGTAGAATAATCGAGACCACTGTTTTGTCAGTCATCATTGAGGTATTGGGGTCTGTAGCACCTAAATAAAAATCCTACATTAAGAAAAAACGCCGAGTATCCCGTTGCTTTAGAAGTCTAGGTTGTTTGGTTGCTGTGAACGGTGATGAGGTCGGATGGGTTGATGGAGAACACTATAATTCAAGATCTTACGTTAAATACAGAAAAACCATTCGGAAGAAAATAATAATAATAATATATGGAAAATAAATCGTGCATGTTTAATAGTGTCCAGCTATTTGTCAAAACAAGTGGAAAAGTAACTCAAGCTGACATAACTGCGTGAAAGATTCTTGAAAGGAGAAACGCGCCTAAGGAAACTAACCATTTACGCCCACTCTGGGCTTCCGTAGTTAACCAAGCGATCAGAGGACCGGAAAAATTGCGAAAGAAAGTGAATCTGTACAAATGAATGCATTTAGTCGCTTAATTAAGTGAACTATACGTATTTGGCAAATGGAGTGTGTGTCCTCTTCTCTGATCGTCTCGCTTTGTTGACTGCGAACGATGCCTTTGTTGTTGGATGGAGAAGTGTCATCTGGTACAGTGTAGACCAAAGATTTCGACACAGCTATCTTTATCTGATTTTTAAATAAACGTTTTTAATGTTCTTCTACACAACAAAGAACGTGATTTATTTGAACAAGAGACGGATTAAATAAATAATGGACTATTTCTGCTACTTACTCTTCATTTCCCAACCTTGATGGATTTCAAAATCGTTGACGATTTCTTTTAGAAGGGAATCTTTCAGACAGACGCCATGTTGTGCAAGCCTCTCACTAATCCATCACGACTTCCATCGCAAGTGTTCAGCTATCCTCCAGTATTTTGTTCTTCCATTTCAGACGTTTATAGCGAAGATTCACGATGATATTTTCTTGGAATAGTACCCTCTACATTTCTCCACTACTTCAATTTTAAGAAGAAAGTTATAATCAGCGAGACTTTACTTAAGAACCGCTACTTTATAGAACACATTACCACTGGGATGTTTTCTTGAACATAACAATCTCAAACATTTCAAGTCTCTGCTCTCTATTCTCTTTATAATCTTAAACTTTACGACTATGCACTTACATTCATATCCTACAGCTCTTTCAGAATCTCGCTACTATGAGTGACCCTTGAACCATGTATTGGATGAACTTTATATAAATATATACTTACATCGAGATATACTAGTAAGAATCATTTCTTCAGTTATGTACAAAATACTTTCATGTTGTCAAGGATCATGGCTCTCTACAACGTTCTTTCCTTTTTTGCCCTAATAATGTTTGGTCTTTTGTCAACCTTCTTTGTCTTTATACTGACATTCATTCACACAAACCCGTTAACGAGTTTAGCGTTTTTTCACGTATTTTTCCTGTCTTTAATATAACCTGAGGATTTTAAATTCACTTAGCCTTCTTTTCTCGTATAGGTCACAAAAATGTCAACTGTCACATTCTGACTGGAAATATAATTTTCCTTGCGTAGCATGTTGACAGTAGGGATGATGTCAGCTCAGCTTTTTCTCTAGGCCGGTGATCATTTTGGTTCAGTAATGAAAAGCTTTCAACGTAGAGAATGTTAATCGAATTATTTTTATTAATCATGACGACATCTACATTATCTAACTACCGAGTGGTGAGGGTCGGTCCCCTCGCTGGGGAGCCGTTTCGGACACGAAAAAGAATATATCTACATCGCGTGATATGTAAGAGACAATTCACAGAAAAAAAGAATTTCATCTCTCGCAATTTTCGATTGTGGGACTCCCTTCCGGATCCATACTTTCCAGCTACCTTTAATCGGCAAAAAATTAAATGCATTGTTAATCGATGACTACTCTCCACCTGATTACTATCTTCTTTTTCTGCTCATCATTAATGATACTGTTCCTAATTGTACTACACCCTATACCCTTTCTATTTTAGTGATATTACTGTTTTGCTTAGGGAGATTCCTGATTAATATATATATATATATATATATATATATATATATATATATATATATATATATATACACTGCGTGCCAAATTATTATCGAGATAACTTTTTTTCTAATATTTCAAAAACTGTCCAATCAATTCACACAAAATTTTCACACAATGTTGGCAATACTGACTTGCGCAAACACTGAAATTATCCTACTGATCTACTCAATGTAAACAAATTGGCGCTATAAATGTTATCAGCACGGTGATTTGAGCGTGCCAAATTATTAGAAAAGTGTAAGAATTTAGTGAAAAGATGGGCCGTAAGAGCAGTTTAAGTGATGCTGAAAAGAAAACTATCACCTCAGAACTCTCAAAAGGTAAATCTACCCTAGAAATATCTAAAATGATAGGGAGGTGTCATCAAACAGTGAAAAAGTTCACCGCCGACCCTACACAAGTACGCAAAAGGGCAGATAAAGGCAAGCCGAGGGTTATTTCACGATGTCTCATGTCATGACTTAAACGAGAGGCCACGAAGAACCCTGGACTTACCAGTCAAGAACTTTTTAATTGCACTGGGGATTTTACTGTGTCTAAAAGTACTCGGTGTCGGTGTCTGAGGGAAATAGCAACAACAGTCCAACTTGTATCGAAGCCTCCGTTGACGAGAAATCACATTCAAAATGAAAAAAATATATATAATATATATAAAATATATATATATATATTTAATCATTTCACCCCAAGCAGAGCAGAAGTGCCGCAGTTAAAGTGTGTGAAAGTGAAAGAGAAAAACAATCTGAGAATAGGGAGGATTGAGGAAAGGACAAAAGATAAATGGAACACAAGAAAATAGAAAATGCAGACTAATGTTGCTTTTAAACTTTTGATGATTGTGATTATCAGGGCTGCATATAAACGAAGCGGACTACCACATGTGGGAAGTGCGAGAAAAGAAACTGTTGGGGTAGAACTGGCAGCTGAATTTAGTTGTTTCAACAGTATGACAGTGGGACCTAGATGCCAACCTAGAAGAACGCTTAAACTCATGTAGTCGGGACACGATACCATGAAAATAATTCTAGAAAAGGCAGAGGGAAGCCGTACCACTTCGGCGAGAAATTGACTGAAGCCGAGATACCAGGTCAGGATCGATTATATTGCAGATCCTTCTTTGAATTTTGTCAAGAACCTCAAGATCTACAGCGGGGGCACAAGACTAGATATGGCAACAGTATTCAACGCACGGCCGAATGGTAGATTTGCAGATGTGCAAGATAGATTCTCCCGAGTAACAAACATTTTCTGGCACCAGACCGTGACACAACCCTGCAGTAGATGCAGCTGTTGATTCGATGCAGTTGCTTTTCACTGTTGATTTGATGCAGCCACGTTTTCGACTGAATTTCAAGTCAGTCGAAAACGTGAGGCCAAGAAAGTGCAGTGTGTTACAATCATGGAGTCTAGCATCAGCCATGCTGATGGCAGGCAGAAAAAGTTCTGTTATCTAGTGTTCTTAACAACGTGTGGGTCAACCCATTTTCAGACACTTTCCGAATGTGTGCACTGGGATTGCATCCCAAGGATGATAGCCTAAAGAAGTTACTTCCCTCACAATTCTATCATGGTGAGATTTGAACCTGGGTCTCATGTTCAGAAATCGAATGTTCTAACCTCTCGTGCAGTCACCTATTTATGTAACAAACTGTGTACACCCAGTTGTATAACTGTTAGTGTTAAGTTTCTCTTTGGTAGGGCTTTGTTCCACCCCAGGATAAGTTTATTCCAACGTTCCTTAGCCTTGGAATTGTTTTCACATCTTGCGTAACTGAAACCAGAGTCTGGTAATCTCCCATCAGGCAGTGAGAGTAACACGTGCTTCTTGAGGCTTATCATTTAAATTAGGTCACGTCTTTATTTATTTATTTTTCCCGCTGAATAAGCAATCTTAGCTTATTTGTTTTTGCTCACTCTTTGCTTTGAGTTTGTTTTTTTCTTTTTTTTAAGTAATGGCAAATATTTCCTAGGTCATTTTTTTATTGAGAAATACTATATATATATATATATATATATATATATATATATATATATATATATATATATATATATAGGGCGACAGGCTGTTTCATAATAGAGGCAATCGTCAGGCCTGACGATTGCGTCTAGCATGAAACAGCCTGTCGCCTCTAAGTGTTGACTTCAATGTTCACTTTTATATTTACACACGATTTTTCTCTCATATTGTACACTTTATCCCATAAATATAGCAAACCTTAAGAGTATATCTCTTATATATACATATATATATATATATAAAGTATTTCTCAAAAGAATGACTCAGGAAATATTTAGGTATTCATCTTATTACAAGTCGCTGGGCATTTGACGATTGTGTTAAAGCCCATGAAACTAAGAGTAGTGGTCATTATTTGACGACCTGGTTATGTGAAAATTCAAAAGTTCTGATGTTACTTCTTGTGGCATGGAGCACTTTTATACCAGAAGAAATACCTAAAACGTAAAAGTGCTACATGACGGCAGAGCTTTTGAATATTAATTCAAATAACCAGGTCGGCAATGACTGACCACTACTATTAGTTTCCCGGGCTTAATCGTCAAGTGCCAAGTGATTTGTAATAACATTAAAACCCTATATACTGCCGGGCGAGTTCAATTTGACAAGCAAAACAGGCCCCCACGGTTGTGGGGAGGGTAGATCATCTAGCAAATGTCTAAAAAAAAATGTTTCCCACCAGGTAAGGCTTGCCCGCCTAGCAAAAAGCGCTCAATAAAGTGAAACCAGTTACACGGCGCAGGAGCTGAAGCCTTAAGCCAAAATAGTGTTCAACAGTACCAGACAACCAAATTCACTTCCGAGCATATATATATATATATATATATATATATATATATATATATATATATATATATATATATATACCCCAACATCTGTAGACTTATTAGAAACAGCGACTCTCTTAAAACTTGGGACGTTGCAAAGACGTTGTCACTATACGTAATTTAAAAAGCATTATCATTCCAAGTATCTTTCAGATTGTCAAACCCATTTCTTTGTTGCCATTGTTATTATTTCAACGTTTGGCTGATTTGTTGTACTTGATTTCTTCAGATTTACAACACGTGTGTTCATAGAGGTGCAGCATTCTTTAATTCCACGAGTTCAAAGATTAACAGCTTAAAACACGCCATTATCTTTTCCACGGAATCGAATCACAATCACTTCCCCCATGTTTCAAATGAATGAATAATGTTACAAATAACAACCACTTCGTTGGGCAGACTCCCGCGGGGTTGCTTTGCGGAACGTTTCAGTCTTGACCGCTACGAGTCAAGGCTAGATCATTATCTGAGTAACTTATTTCATAATATCCGAATATTACCATCTTTTCTCCTCCTTCAGCAATCCATTGTGTGGATGGAAGCCTGCAGGTTGACAGGCTAATATCAGGCGAATATAAAATATATAGAAAATAGCATATAAACAGTTCTAGTATAGCCAACTAGCAAAAAACCTCAAAGAGAAGATAATTGATTAAGTTTTGGGTGGAAGGTATACATATGATGCCGTCAAACGAAGAACTCAATTTCGTTAGGCTGTCAGTGAAGTTTGTTGTCCTTTATACACCTCTCTAAAAGAAAAATGATTTATACAGGGTATCCCAAAATAATGTATACACTCTTTGAATCGTTATAACTTATTCAATTTATGTATTTTGACTTGTAAATAAGATTAATACGAGAGAAAGAATACACATTTAAAGAATTTGAGAGTAAAATATACAAAAAACATAGTAAATTAACTTTAATAAGATAAAAGCTACTGGGGCAATAGCATAATGTTCATATAAAGATGAGTTCACATCATATGCTCAAACAGGTTGTCGTTCTGTTCAATGAATTTTACATATTTTGGAGAAATAGGCCTAAAAACCTCCCGTATTATTTCTTTTGGTATTTGAACACTTTCTTCAATTGCTACTCTCATTTCAGCAATTGTTTCAGGGTTCCTGCTGTAATCTTTGTCTTTTAGAAACCCCCACAAAAAGATATCCAAGGGTGTCAAATCTGGTGATCTAGTTGGGTATTCAAATGTGCCTCTTCTGCCAATCCATTTGTTATGCATATTTTCATCCATATAAAAAATGTATTATTAACTACTAATATTTACAGAGTGTATACATTTTTATTGGACTTCTTGTATATTAACGAAACTTAGACTCGCAACAGGTCCAACATTTTCGTGACACTCGTGTGAATCGGAATTTGTCTGCTACATGAAATTAGTAAATACTGCTATATAAAATGGTTGATTGCTTTATTGATTTGGTATTTACAGCTTATCAATACTTTGCAGGGTACATAAAGCCATAAAATATTTTTAGATTGTAAGACATTTTTTTTTTGTCAGATAATAAAGATTTACGATAAAGTCCTACTAATTAACTCATAACCAGGGTGGGGAAATCGGGTGGACTCATACCTTTTCTAAACATAAGTGAATGTAACGAACCCGACTTGAATTGGAACTGGATTCTACGATTTCGTGTCCCGAGTCGTTAGCTGGTATTTAAATAACCTTTCAAAATGCTGATAAATCGTAACAAACAAATCAATCAACCCACTTTGCATGCGCAGATACACATTACGCCAGAGGGGCTCGAACATACTTTCATAAGTGTCTGTAAATATCAGTTGATTATTCTTACTTATTATAAAACGCAGATTCTCTGTGTGTGTGTGTGCGTGTGTGTGTGTGTGTGTGTGTGTCTGTACGTTTATATATTGGATCGGATTTCCTACATTTTTCAACCGATTTCAACAAAACTTCACAGAATTGCGTAAAATTACCTTGCGGTGGTTCTGACAGCGCCCAAAATTGGAAAAACACAATTGTTTTTGCACGAAATCAATTTGAAAACACGATAAAACACGATTCTGTCGCCAGAATGAAAGGGGGACAACTCATATCGAGTTATACTTATTATAAAACCCAGGCTGTTTGTGTGTGTGTGTTCGTTTATACATGGGATCGGATTTCCTACATTTTTCAACCGATTTCAACAAAACATCACTTTTTTTTGGCAGGTAGTGTTTCTTATTGTCTTGCACACTTTTCTTTATTTTTGCATTCAGAATACTTTAAAAATTCCATTTACAAGACAATTGTTTATAATAAAATTCTATTCAATCGATAGACTCATAACGAGTGAAAACAATGTTTTTGTTTGAGTTTGGATTTGACCAATTCGTAAAAAAAAACAACAAAAAAAAGCCAAAAAACAAAAAAAAAATAATTAAAGAATGCGTGTCCGTCAACCTTAAACAATAATCTTTGTCAATTTTATTTTTCAGTCTTTATGATGGTCGATACTTGATCTATCTCTTACTGTTATATCCCCGGGCAACGCCGGGCTCTCCTGCTAGTCAGTAATGTATGGTGCAAGAGCCATATTGAAATTTAGAAGGCTTATCCTGGTTTGTCATGTACTGGAGAATCTCCTCGCAGATGAAGAGCAGACTTGAATCAACAGAAATATGGTTCAACAGAAAGATGCTGAAGAACATGTGAACGACGACAAGGTTTTAGAGAAAATGGAAACAAAAAAGAAAACTTATACTTAACACGATGAAGAGTTAGTTGAAATTTCTGGGGAACGAAATGAGGAAGGAAGACTTGGGAAATCTGATACTCACAGGACAGAAAGAGGAAAGCAGCGCGTATAATAATTGATAGGCTTGAATAAATAGATAGAATATATTAAGTGATACAAGGAACAGGAAGATGTGGAGTGCCATTATCGCCTATGTCATGAGGGTTCATGGCACCAAAAAGAAGAGCCTCATCTACCAGAATGTCTCAAGGCGGAGCATTTCAGTAAAGACGAAGATATAAATTCTGAGCAGTTATACAAGCTCGCTACGAATATTTTACAGATTTGTTGCAGAAATTTCTATATGTGAGCCGCTTATAATATTATACTTCTTTTTTATGTACCGAGTCTCCTCAAGTCGTAAGCGATCATGGCCCTCCACATCTCCCTGTCCCTTATAGCTCTTAATAAATTTTGTATTTGTGTTTTTTCTCCTAAACTCTGTTCAGCCATCCATTTACTTAAGCACATCAAGAATGTTATATGTTGTTTTTCCTCTGACCCTCTTTTTCTCTATCCGTCCTGTGAGTATCAGATTTTCCAAACACTTCTTTCTCGTTATGTGATCCATAAATTACGACTGTCTGTTCCTGATGTTAAGTATAAGTTTCTTTTTTGTTTCCATTTTCTCAAAATCTTCGATGTTGCTCACATGTTTGGTCCATGGTATCTTGATTATCCTTCTGTAGAACATATTTCTGTTGGTTCAAGTCTCTTCTTCATCTTTAACAAGATTGTCTAGCATTCACTGCCATACGGAAGGCAAGGTATGACGTAACCATGTTTGTAACAGTTCAGTACTCTTTGTTTCTAATAAAAAATTTCCTGTTTCTTAATAGTCTACTTAGCTTTTGGAATGCATCTTTGGCCATCCCACTCCTCTTCGGATCTCAGTTTGTTGCAGTTTTTGTGTATATCTATGTAACTAGTGAGTTAGCTCAAATGACTTGACTCACTTTATAGCCTACCAATAGAAGGTTAACCAATCAGAAGACGTAGAATATTCAGTCCGTCGTGTATAATAAAGGCGGCCATTTTTGTTCACTCTACCCGAATGTCCAGTCCAGCTTGTCAGGCAAAGAGAAACAGAAGGACGAACTATGCTCTGCTACCTTTTACCAAAATATTCACTGCTAACCTGAACAACGCTTTCCTACTGTCTTCGAAATATTCACTGCTAACCTCTGGATTCTATACTCAAAGACGACCGTCATTATGAATAACACACTCCGTCCTCGGTGAGAACACTTCAAGATTTTTAAATCTATGCACCTGTTTGATTTTAGTATCTTCGATTTGCAAAGTTGCATTTTGGACTCACCCTTTTTACTAGCCTTCTGTTTTCCTGCAGTTTATGTTCAATCTTTTCTTCTCGCTTTCTTTCACTACCTTTTGTAAGGAGGTTTTTTTTTTCGGAGTTTTCTTTCTCTCTCTGCTATATGCACTGTGTCATCTGTATCTCGTGTTAAGATTGTGGCAGTCAGTAATGAAACCTGTTAGAATTTCTAGTTCTCTCAGAATCGCCTCGCTCTATAGGGTGAATAAATCCGGTGAGACGACACATCCTTGTCGTACACCAATTTCTATTTTTGTATATCTGCCGAACTCATTTTCTCTTCGTATTCATCGATTCTGAGTGCATGTATGGGTGGTGCATCGGTAATAAGCGCGGAAAATGAAATCAGAGGTTTGTGTTCGATTAGCGGCCGCTGCAATAGGGATCACTTTACATAACTCCTTTTGAAAAAAGAAGAAAACAGAAATATGTTTTTCTCCCCATAGACAAATCTTTGATGACAACTATTCTAGACATGACTGATCAATATATGGCTATTTAGAGCCAATATGTCTTTTCTTGGACTGTAAGAATAGTTTTCTTATTTTTGTGAGTGGATATTGCTTGAACAATTTTTGGAGATAAGAATGATTATTCTTTATATTAAATCTATACTAAATTCATACTTTTCCCAGGGATATTTGCTTGTAAATTAATCTAATGAACTTTACTGGATGGAGTTCGAACTTGGCTCTCCGATTTCTCATTCCGCGATCACTTACACTAGCCGCACATCCTCAACCAATCTAGGAGAACTATAACTTTGAATTCAGAGCGTTGGAGAAAACAGCAGCCAAGCATTATATTTTCCAAGAACAAGCTTGGTAAAATTTACAAAATATCAAGCAAAAGGAAGTTGTGAAGATCCGTGATCGCCTAAGACCTTAAAAGATATAGTAGCACAAAATAGCTATTAAACGGTTCCAACCTATTAAACGACAATTAGCAAGTTGGTCTCGCAGATCAATTCTCTATGTAAATTCTCTGTGTACAGCACGCCATAATAATTGTCTTGTGCCAGACTAACATAAACTTCAGAAATACTAATTTTATTTGGCTAATAAATGGATTTTTACCTCAAAGAAGAGCCTCAGATGTCCGTTACATGTACCGGTTGACCCAACTGGAGCTGGATTTCATTGGCATCGATTGAGGAAATCTGATCATTCGTGCATTGTCAAAAATATCAAAATCAAATAAAATCAGTTTTTCGATTGAAAAGGCGAATTTAATTTGGAATTATCAAAGACGGAATTTAATAATTTCTTTACAGACGAGATGAATTTTTAAAAAAGCAAAAACAACCAACGAATTGAATCGAGATTGGAAACTTATGATCTACTCCAGCGTAGAGAGATTCTAAGAATTTTTCTGCTTAAATTAAATTCGAAGTTTGCGTCTCTCTTTCGGAGCGCCATTCTAGAGGTTATTTATAAATATACAGCCAGCTTATATGTGTGTGTGCGCTCGCACCCATGAGTGTGCTCTCTCTCGCGCGCACGTGTGTGCGTGTGTGTGTGAATTTGACGTGATGCTCAAAACGTGAAAGTTTAAACTCTGTTATCGATCTACTCTACATTATTTTAAGTCACCATGCGTTTCCCGTGTCTTACCGGATATTTAAAAATCCTTTCCAAATCGCTGAACCATGAAATAAGAAAATCCATAATTATGTCAACCTTTTTATTTTACGATGATCTCATGAGGCGACATTTTTTTGCTTCGCATACACACACACACACACACACATATATATATATATATATATATATATATATATATATATATGATTGAAAGAATAAATCAATAAAGTTAATGTAATTAATGGCGAATTCCCTTCTCTAACAGATTAAATAAGGCAATAACTCACTTGCCACTCTTTGAAAGACGTATCTTTGTTAAGGTTTAATTAAGCCGCATTATTTAATATATATATATATATTAAGAAATGGACAAGGTCCGACAATTTATTTATTAAAGACATTTTATTATGTTTAACGTTGTTATTTTATAGATACAAGTATTTAAGCAAATGCTCTGTTTATGATAAACAGTATTAAATAACATTTACCGGCCTGAATGTCCGAGAAATTTTCATAGAAAATATTCGTTCTTTGACAGGATTCGAACCTGCATCCTATACGGAACCGTCATATACGCTGACGTGCCTTATAGCTATGCTACAAAGAAGCGTTCGGTAGACAAGGTCGAATTTACTGCTTATAAACTCCAACTTTCCATGAATCTCGTAAATTCATAACGAAAGATGTTTTTTGAATATCTGCTATTATTGACGGTTGTGTAAGATCTCGGAACGTGCAAAGACGCAACGCTAAGTTTTTCAAAATTTTAAGTGAGAATTTTATTTAAATATTTCTTGTGTTGTGTTAAATCCACGTATTCTATTTTTACAAGTGTATTCAGTTTTTATGTCATGAACTAAGTATATAGTTCAATAATATAGTGTAATGTCTTAGTAGTAGTTTTTTTATAGGAATTTTTTATGTACTGCGGATCGATAGTTTTTTATAAACATAAAACATTAGGCAGCATATAATTTACATACAAAGAAATAATCACACATAGAATCAATCAGAAGTATTAATGCGATTATTGGCGACTTCCATCGCTAGAAAACATAATATATGTATTAAAATCCTGTTCATACATAGTGCGAGTTGATCCTCGTCGATAAACTTGTTGTCTGTAGTTTTCAGTTTATTTGATGTTAAAATGCTAGTACTTACGAATAGTCTTCTATTCATCATCAGGCATATGTTTTTTTCCTTATAAAATAAAAAACTTGAAGACGATATACCTGTATGTCGACCGAAAGATGTTTTTTGAATATCTGCTATTATTGACGGTTGTGTAAGATCTCGGAACGTGCAAAGACGCAAGGAGCCAGGCAAATCTACCTAGGTTTCACCTAAACGGATCTTCAGGCTTTAAATGCTTTACCCTGAAGATCCGTTTAGGTAAAACCTAGGTAGATTTGCCTGGTTTCTTTGGATTATATTAGGTCTTGGTCTACTCACTGTATTGGGAAATTTACGTAGTTGTTTTTTTACTTGTTTTGTTTTTTGTTTTTTGTTTTGTACTTGGAGCTTAAACACTGGACTATTGTTTTGCCTTGTTTTAATGTTCTTGGTTCTTTCTTTTTTTATTCCCCATTTTTCCTCGGGTACTGATTTGTTCTACTGCAAGTCGAGCTATCCTAGGTTTTTCCAAACGAGTACTACCATTTATATATATATATATATATATATATATATATATATATGGTGGGGTGCATTTAGGCAGCAAATTCTGTTTCAGGCATGTCTGATTAAATCAATTACAAACATTATGTCTGCTTGTTTTTAGCATAATCTGTTCATGTTCACGGATATTTTCCCGCAAGAAATGTACTGTAACAGTGAAGACCATTTTTATTTCCATTTTTTTTTTTTTTTTTAAGCATTTCACCCCAAGCAAGGCGGGAAGCCACTAGGACACAAGGGGTTACAGAAAATTTAGAGCAAGATCAGATAGGAGTGATAGAAGAAAGGATGAGGGTAGTGGATAGATCAAGGCAACTGGAGATGTCGATTGACATCACACTTTAATAGCTGGAGATTATAGCTCACAGGGAAACAGGAAAAGGGAAGGGAGTTCCACAGGCGAGAGGTGCGAGACATGAAGCTATTAGAGTAGAAGAGACGGCTATATTTAGGAGTTTCGACAGTGAAGGGGTGAGAGCGGTATGCCAGCCTCGTGAGGCGCCATCTCTTTCTGAGATAATCATCAGGGTTGCAAATTTTAAGGCAAAAACTATGTGTAGCTATCCATTACTGAATTTTTTTCTTTTTGTGTTTAAATGCAACGGCTACACTTAGTGTTTATTAGAACGTGAAAAAATTATCCACGATGGAATTTTTTTGTTTTATGTTGTAATGTTATGTTTCAAGCGCGCATTAAAGCGGGAAAACTCTTCTTTTCATAAGCAGTTTATAACATTATAGGAGTATTCGTAGTTGATTTTATTCAATGTCGGCTTCAATTTTTGTAATGTAGATTGCTTCAAGGATCTGTAGCTTTAATTTGCTATTTTCCTGGTGTAGGATACTTGTATTATAAATGAGTATTTTTCTATACTGTGAATGTCGACAGAAATTTTGAAGTAAATGTCTTGCAATTGACGAATCGTCAGACATATGTAGAGTAAGACGTCTTGATAATGTAGTTGTCGTATATCCAACATATATATATTTTTTCTGTCGGGGATATAATTCTTCCAAGAGACATTTGAGTTGATGTATCAAGTTGGTTTTATGTAATACATCAGTTAGTAGGGAGAAGTTATTGCGAATAGTTAAATTGGTTGTATCGTATTTTGTATAATATATGATTAATTTTATTATTTTATTAGTTTCCCTGGGAGATATATTGGTATGAATGTGGATATTTTTTTATGAGTTTCTCATCCTATTTGTAGTTAGCATGCATCTGGTTACATTATAAGAGTTTGATATATTTAGGGTACTTTGAAGAAGTACCATGTTCTATTTGACGTGTGTTGAGGTTTTTGATAAATCATCTTATTTGTTCATCTACAATGTTTGGGAAGTCATTATTAATGAGAGTCTGCTTAATATTTATTTCTTACCTCTGTGTTTTTTACAAGACCATGAGAACTGGTCTGACGAGCTTTTTTCCTTGATGCCAGTAATACATAGATTTAAACGCTTAGACCAAGATTCCAATCTAATAGATTGGCATCTTGGTCTAAGCGTTTTATTGTTGAAATAGCTAAATATAACCACTACTTTCTACGACAACAGTTTCTTTTGTCGCACTTCTCGCCTGTTGTACTTGCTTCCCAGATAACTACAATTTTTCAAAAATTTAGATGCAACGTCCTTTATCCGTTCGACAATTCACGCTATTCTTACTCTTCCCTGTAACTACTTTGTACTAGTGGCATTCGATATACATATATATATATATATATATATATATATATATATATATATATATATATATATATATATAATGTCATCGACAGAAAGACTGTTTTGCTGTATCACAGGTCATCAGTGTCGCCAGATTTCTTCAAGCCGGCATCATTTACCCCTGACCTATCAGCGCTCAGACAGGGTTGAGAGGAAGGCTAATTTTTACGTACTTATTCTTCGAATAAACACGCCAATGACCGACAGGACTCAATTCATGGAAGAGCTTTGCAGCATTAGCAATAGTAGTCATTGTTTACAAATTCGCGCTTTCTCCCAAGAGTGCTCTATATGAATTAAATCTTCCCGGTGGCGTATATATATATATATATATATATATATATATATATATATATATATATTAGCTAGGAAAAGGCAAAATTTATACGGCATTTTTATAAAAGAAAAAAGCTAAAAAAAAATAACCGGTTTCGTCCCAGGACTTATCAAGTTTATTTTTCTGCGAATAGAAAATTTATAAAAGTGTGTAAATTAAATTAACGAATGGAATGAAAGAGAAAAAAATAAATTTCAAGAAACTAGAGTCTAATAACATTCAGACCCAGTAAGCATTCCCTCTGTTTACAAAGGGAAGGCCCACGGGATCTGATATACAAGGACTCTAGAACCTTGAGGTGACATGTGGAGTGGGACCTAGATAAAATCAAAAAACGGTCCGCACTAAAATTAACCACACATTTCCTGCTATTTAGTACATGATCAGCAATAGCAGGGCCAGAAGTATTGGTTAGTTGGCTCTTCCTGGCAGCCGGATTCAAAATCCTGGGGGGTAAGTGTTGTTTTATTCTCGAATCCAAACGCTGGGACGTCCTCTCTATGTAGTCGAGTACACAACTACACTGATATTGGTAAATCACTGAATTAACATGATGGGTGTGGGACGTTCTTACGAATGGAAGAGAAAACAGGACGGGTAACAAATATTACCCTATCATTCACCGAAAAATAACAGCTATTGATCAAACGTGAAATTCGTCTTGATAAACTCTCACTCTATGTACCAATATAGGGAAGACGCAGATACAATGAAGCTTAACCCTATGAAATTTACTCATGACATCTTGGATAACGGGAGTCTAAAACATCCAAAGGACATCCGTTTTTTTCAAAGTGTCATTTTAACAAACTAAATTTCACCGCAGATAAGACCATCATCAAATAAACTTGATACGTCCTGGGACGAAACCGTTGCCTTTTCCTAGCTATTATTAAATTTTGTACCACAAAAATTTATATATATATATATCGATTTTCCAAGCTCAGCTTAGATGTGGCACAAGGCCGAAATTATGGGGCACCCAGTGAGGATGGAACTCACTACTCAGTCGTAATTATTCTAGCAAGACAAGCTTGCTATATATATATATATATATATATCGATATATATATAATATATATATATATATATATATATATATATATATATATATATTTTGAATAATAAAAAATATTAAAAACTTAAAAAAATTTAAACTTAAAATCTTTTTTAATATTCTTTCGTTTTTTTTTTTTATTATTATTTTTTCATTTAGATTCCTCGAATAGTTTCGGCCAAAATGGCCATCATCGTGAGGAGAAATATTTCTGCTTGCTGGTAGCAGTAAACAGCAGAAATGAATGTCTTGCTGGAGAAAATGAACTTTTGTCTGTAGTTTTCATTTTTTTTTATCTTTTTAACATGAATCTTATAACATTCCTTGTGTTGGTCAAACAGTCTCTTTTAAGTTGTTATTTGATATAAGAGCTGGATGGATCTATGCTTCTCTGAATTCCCGTGGTCAGTTTGACAGTTTTATTGGCCCTGGAGAGGGGATGTGTCTCTGTTTAGTGTTTGCGTGTGTTATTTGGTTCTGAGTGAGTATGATAAGTGTAAGCGTGTGTATTGCTCTAGGTGTGTGTTATCATTTGGCTCATTAGGGAGTGAGTGAGTATGATGTGTGTAAGTGTGTATATTCGTGTGGGTGGGTGTATAAGTGTGAGGCCTCAACACCTCCGTAAGCATGTCTGTCCTGTGTGGGTGAGAAATGTGGGTAGGTTTTGATTTGTTGAGTTATATATTAGTACTATCTATATTGTTAAATTTATGGTTTAGCCCGGTTGGATATTGTGTTTTTAGACGTTGTCTCCACTTATTTTCATGGGACTCTAAAATCTTTCTAATGTTATCTGCTCTGAACTTTTCTATTCTCTCCATTATAGTGAATTTAGCATGGGTTTTGAAATCATGTTTTCCAGGCGGAAATGTTGTTCTACAGGTAATAATTTTTCATGGATATATATATATATATATATATATATATATATATATATATATATATATATATATATATATATATATATATGTGTGTGTGTGTGTGTGTGGGAGATCTCTTGGGTTTATCCGGTGCAGTAAGTTTGGTTGTGCCTATGGTGTAATAGATAACGTCTGGGAATTGTTAATCGGAGACCCAAGTTCTAATTCCGTTCGGGGTCGTTGTATTCACTTCCGCATGAATATCCTTGAGAAATGGAGGAATTAAACACTCCTGTCTCCAGCTATGGCTAAATTAGTAGGATATTTATCAATAAATCATAATAAGAGTCAATAAATTCTTAAAATCTACAAATATTTTCGGGCTTTAAATAACCCGTAAAAGGTTAATAAGCCGTTAAAACCGGAACAATAACAATCAATAAAACCCCCGACGTTTTGCCAAGGTGTTTCAAGTCAAAGATGGCTTCTTCTAGACTGATTGCTCTCGCAATCGCTACAGAGAAATGATTTAAAATCAAGCAGTCTTAGAAAGGTTAAACGAACGCTCACTAAAGAGGGAAAACATGAGGTTTACTACGTGACGTTACGGACAAACAAGGAATGTAAAGAAAATAAAAGAAATAAAAGAGAAAAAAAAAACAAAAAATCAAAAACGTCATGTCCAAATTCAATTTTCCTTTCACAAAACAAACATATCAACGAAGATTCAATAGAAAGTTACTTCTATTTTTTTAAAGACATATTGAAAAAGGAATTCTGAAAATAGTTGAGGTTGTTTGGAACGTAAACAAATCATTTCTTTGCGTTTTATTTTTTTTATCTTTTATAAGTCGTTTAACAACAAACCGATTTTATTAAGCTTTAGTTATCACCAATTAGGTAATTATTGTCTTGGAAAACAATCACCATTACCTTTTTGAAGAATTTAAAACAATAGCCTTCGGACTTTAGACTTCCATAATTACATTGTGTATATATGACATTATTACCACACGCACAAACACATACCTAATCCTACCAACCAACACAACAACGTACTCACACCGACACACACACACTCTTATATATTTATATATATATGAATATATATATATATATATATATATATATATATATATATATATATATATATATATGAAGGGAGATGGCGAGATAGGATAATTTGGAAAACATTCCATGATATCTTTCGACGAAGATACATCGAAATCAGAAAAATAATTTTAATTCACATGAATAAAATTTACATTCGCGAGACAAAACGTGATTCATGCTAGTCGGCTGATCCAGTTATTTTTACTTTCTCACAATCGTCATAGAAATAATCTTTTTAATTAGATCGCTCTTTGAATTCGTCTTGAACGGCCACACTTCTAGCTCTCTTTGCATTCATGCATGTGGCCCACAGGAATCTATCCTTGTAACTAAGTTGATCCTAATTCACTGACATTCCGGTTGCGGTCAGCTATTAACTTGGTATCTACACTGATGACACAACTTGGTTTGGTTTATTTTGTTTTACGGCATATCAACCTCAATGAGTTATTTAATACCGACAAGATTTTTTAGGGTAGGTTCGTAGGAATAGAATATGCATTCTTTGCAAAAAATCAGTTTGTACATCAGGTTACATTGGCGTATTTTTGTTAAGATGATTTTTATCGAGAGTCTGGTTTCATTGATTTGATTTGGTTTATTTTGGTTTACTGCATATCAATCTCAATGTGTTATTTAATGCCGACAAGTTTTATAGGATAAGTTCGTATAAATAGAATATGTATACTTTGTAAGAAATCAGTTTGTACACCAGGTTTCATTGACATATTTTTGTAAAGATGATTTTTATCGAGAGAATGGTTTCATTGATGTGGTTTAGTTTGTTTTGTTTTTGTTTTTTTGTTGTTTTTTTACGGCATATCAACCTCAATGAGTTATTTAATAACGACAAGATTTTTGGATAGGTTCGTATGAATAGAATATGTGTTATTTGTAGGAAATCAGTTTTTAGATCAAGTTTCATTGATGAATTTTTTTAAAGATAGTTTTTTGTCGAGAGTCAAATGTATTGCTGATAATAATATTTTATTCGAAAATGAGTTGCTAGGAATAATGCCATTTTAAAAATATATTGCTCGCATTTTTACGGTATGAATCTTTTTTCATATTTCATAATGTTTTGGGGCGAAAAATTTGCTTATATGTGTAATCTTAGCAGGTGGTACCACCCATGATCAGGGTGAACTTGGGAACAACAGCAATTAAGAGGTGTTTCTACGCTCCTGATCAGATATCTTGCTACAGAATGTAGTTTATACTCATACAAAGGACGCATCATGAGTAGGGAGTTTTAGCCCTCTGTAGAGGTGAAATATTTCAGCCACAGGGTTGTATTTACTCTTGTCTTAATATTAAGTCTTATCTGTTCGATAAAGCAGCTGATATTAAAGTATTCTAAAATCCGTTGTTAACCGGGGCAAGGAATGGCTTGTTAATTTAAATTCTTCCAAAACAAAACCTAATCACTATTAATCATATGAGAGACCCATTTCTTCCTTCCACCAGCATGACTGATGCTAACATCCAAGAGAGTGTCTTGTTGCGCCTCCTCGTACTAACATCCTATATGGAATGATTATATTGAATTACTTTCTAGCTCTGCTTCTAGAGATGTTGGTTCACTGTCTTGCGCTAAACAGTTTTTTTCAGATTCTATCTTACGTATTTATAGGTCTGCCATCCGTCCATGCTTCGAATATTGCTACCATATATAACACGTTGCTCCTGTTATACATTGCGAGATTCATGACGAACTCCAAGCTAGAATCGGCAATGTTGTTATTTGCTTTATTAAATGCGAATTTTGACCACCTAATTTTGAAGGTAATTTGACTACATTAAATGTATTTAGAATTTGGTCAACTGTGTAGCCAGAGCCATCAGCAAACACGATAATTTTATATTTCAGGTATGATGTGACACTCTTAATATAAACTTCAAAATTAGATCTTCAAAAGATATACGCGTATATATATGGTATATATAACAAACCATAAGAATATTTTTGGAAGTTACTTAATTTCTGCCAAGATTATAAAGGACGTTTCATTAAGACGGATTATATATAAGGGTGTTTCATTAAAACGGATCAAAGTCAGCAGTAAATAAATCAGTGTTATTGGTAAAAATTTATTTATTTCTCTATGGATCATGTTATTTAAGTCATGGCAATTATGTGTGAAAAATAATAACGCCCAAATGTCCGCCAAATCTGAAAAAAAAACAAAAAAAAACATTAGACACTTAAACTTAATTCATATTTAAAATCGGTCCAAGTTATTGGAAAACTCTTTAGTAATGGATAGCATATGAAACGGTCAAGAAATGGGGGATGAATTTAATACTAAGGAATAATAAAAAAAAAACTGATCCCTCACTTTCTACCATCTTTTCATTTGATTACCTATAAGGATGTTTTGGAATTTTGTCTATGAATCTAATATGCCCAAGAAATGGGGGATGTGTTTAAAACTGAAGAACAATAAAAAATGATCCCCCACTTTTTACCATCCCTTGCTTTAATTATCTATAAGGTTTTGTTTTAGTTACTGTATATATTCATGTATCATGCGGATTTTGCAGACCTAATTTTGAAGATAATTTAACTACAATAAATGGAAATATAATTTGGTCAACGGCGTTGTGGTAAATACGCTAATTTTATATCTCTTGTATGATGCGACCCCCTTCAAAATCGATGAATTGCATACATACAGTTTATTTTTATTTATTTTTGGAAAATGATATTTTCGCAATGGTGGCCTCATTTCTTGATAGAGTGTTGTAGTCAATTTCTGGTATTTTCCATTACGCAACGAGTCATTTTCAAGCGGCATTTCTATAATTGTTTGGAGTATAGCAGCTTTCAATTCGTCAATTGGTCTTGGACGATGTTTGCATACCCCAGCTTCCAGGCAGCCCCAGAGAATATAATCACATGCGGAGAGATCAGGCGACTGTGCAGGTTATCCAGTGTCACCCCGTAAGGAGATCAAATGTCCTGGAAACTGTCCCCTTAAAGATTCTATTGATCTTCTCGTTTTGTACGCGTCGGTTCCATCCTGTTGAAACCATACACACAAGTTGACAAGAATTGGGAAATTGGCTTGCAGAAAATCATCCGTAAAATCGCCATATAGCGATCGGAATTTGTTGGAACCGATTGACATTCCACATCCTAAAAGGCGTAATAGTCACACAAAGCAACATTTACAATAGCGCATCACACGGCAATTCGTTTGGAGTGTAGAGCCCTTTCATTAAACTGTCAGCCGGACAGTAGCAAAAACTCTGCTTATTGACGCAACTAGAGAGATGAAAGTTGTATTATAGAGTTATATAGCTACATAATGGATATCTAAAAAGTGTCGAAACATTAAGTAAATAAAGAACCTGTTAATGCATACTGACATTCCCTACATAAATAGCTGTACAAAAACTTGCATATTTTATTGCCACATCACGTATCATTCAAACAGGTTTGTTAAATAATTTAGACATATGTCGATTAGTTTTCATTGTGATCCTTTCAAGTTCGGGAATTAATTTCTTGGAAGCGTTAAAAAATTGATTAAGAAAAATAGCAAAATTTACGTTGTCTGTGAGTATGTATATATGTTTCTGTAAACTCAAAACATTTCAACTGTTCGTTTTTACTACTTATACAGTGATCTAAATTTCAAAATTCAAAATACACCCTTTTTTTTTTTTTTTTTTTTTTTTTTTTTTTTTTTTTTTTTTGTATAAGGGAAGTAATTTTTCCGTTATTGCTCATTCATATTTAATTACAACTTAATCCCCTGAAGATGGTCTCCAATGAGATTAAAAGTACTTTGGAAAATAAAAACTTGTTGCTATTTTTCTTAATCACTTTTCTAAGGCTACCAAAAACTTTAAAGGATCACAAGGAAAACTGCGAACTTTAAAGGATCACAAGGAAAACTAATAGACATGATATATTTTTTAACCATCATCTTTATATATATATATATATATATATATATATATATATATATATATTGGTTTGAGTTTGTGACCCTGGGTTTCAAGCTATTTGCAATCGTCAGACAAATTGATTAATTTTTTTAAATTTTGTATTTATATATGGTTGTGTATATTGGTGATTTTATGGAAGTTGGCGTGAAAATTGTCATCGGAACACCACTCATACTTACGCAAACATACATACACGCACGTACGCTCATTGACGTACGCATGCAATAATAATAAATAATATATATAAAAAATTGCATATATATATATATTTGCATACACATTTTACATTTTTATTTAGTTATATTGCTTACTCGTATCAGGTTTGTTTTTCTTTGGCCTTTGAACTTGCATGCCGGGCGATTATTTTCGGCTAACGTATATGTTCTTGTTTCTTTCTTTTTTTATATATTTTTTTTCCTTTGGTATTGGTTTGATTATTTGCAAATCAAGACACCGAAATTTTTCCGAATAAGTGTAGTTTTCTTATACCTATAGTATTACTACTACTACTACTACTAACAATACACACACACATATATATATATATATATGTTAAGAAATATCCGACAATTTATTTATAAAGACATTTTTATTTATGTTTAACGTTGTTATTTTATAGATACAAATATTTAAGCAAATGCTCTGTTTATGATAAACAGTATTAAATAACATTTACCGGCCTGAATGTCCGAAAATTTTCATAGAAAATATTCGTTCATAGACAGGATTCGAACCTGCATCCTATACGGAACCGTCATATACGCTGACGTGCCTTAACCACTCGGACAAGGTCGAATTTACTGTTATAAACTACAATCTTCCATGAATCTCGTACATTCATAACTGCTCTGGCGTATCGAATGTAAACAAATGAGGCCGAGTGGTTAAGGCACGTCAGCGTATATGACGGTTCCGTATAGGATGCAGGTTCGAATCCTGTCTATGAACGAATATTTTCTATGAAAATTTCTCGGACATTCAGGCCGGTAAATGTTATTTAATACTGTTTATCATAAACAGAGCATTTGCTTAAATACTTGTATCTATAAAATAACAACGTTAAACATAAATAAAAATGTCTTTAATAAATATATATATATATATATAGATAGATAGATAGATAGATAGAGAGGGGGGAGGGAGAGTAACATAAGAAAGGGTTTGGTAATCCGTATTGATAATTCCACAAGGATGTAATCCAGATAGCTCAATGTAACAACAGAGTAAACATTATTTCTAATTTAATTGATCTATCTATCTATCTATCTATCTATCTATATATATATATATATATATATATATATATATATATGCAAGTTTATATACATATATGTATGTTAGTTTCGTTGTAGAATCTACAAAAATCAAATGTATAGTAACTCTAAGTAAGACGAATCTTCAATTAGAAACATCGTAAAGAAATACTCAATTTCAATTGATAAAAACAAGAAAAAATACATTAACTATTTATTATAAAAAATTTAAACCTCTAAACTAATCGTCTAAAATAATAATTAACCTGCAAGTTGTTAATTACGAATTTACCTTAAGAAGCGATTGTCCCTTAAGATACTGTGTTCCTGATCAATCCAAATTTGGAAATGATTATATTGTTTATACTACAACATGTTTAACAAGAAAACTCTCGTTACATTTGTCTGACAATAGATCAATTAGGTCTGATTTAAACACACATGGAAAACTACCAAACTCAATCTGTAACATACTCGATGATAATAAAAATATATTACGATCAACCACAAAGGGCTAAAAATAATGCAAGCATTATTAATTTAAAAAAAAAAAAAAAAAAACAATATTCAATAATATCAATTATAATCACGGCTACAATGTGCTGACCGTGTTTGGGAAATAAAACATTCCTATAATTTTAGATACATACATGAAACAATCCATATATTCACTTAAAAGAAAAATAAAACGAATGGGTTAAAGAATAGACGAAAGCGCTTGGAAAAAATTCGGACAATTTTTATATAATTTATGTAAGGAAATGTCAAAAAGAAAACATATGAACACATTCGAATTATATAAAAAAAACTTAAACACCACACCTTGTCAGTTGTTTTGAACGAAACTTGCATAAAAAGGAAATGCTGCCTAATTACAGATATATATATATATATATATATATATATATATATATATATATATATATATATATATATATATATATATATAGTTTATGAAAAACTAGATAGTCTGTATGGGTAAGCAAATAATTTAAATAAAAACAGACCACTTTAAGGTTCCATGTAATAAATTATTTCACCACAGCCCTTTTAAAGGACTGCGGATCATCAGACTTTACTTCCAAACAAAAAATTAAAAGAAAATTTACACATGTAAATTAACGAAGTGAGGAAGTGAGGGGGGAGAGAGAAGACATGAGTGAGTTAGCAGATATTGACACATTTAAACGGTTAACTTAACAGAAGTTATATATTGATATCGAAGGGGTAGAGAAGAAAAAACCCATAGAGAGAAAAAGGGAGAAGAAAGTTAAGAGAGAAGATGTCACTAATTTTCTTTGTAAAAAAAAACCTAGAAACAGACGCTGTTATTTTGTTTTAATTTGAAAGTGTTATTTTGGGGGTTCATAAAGATTATAATGTTTGATATAAATTTGAATGTATCTAGACTGTCTACAAATAATTTAATTTGATGTTTGTTAGTGATTTAAATTTTTTTCAATTTTTGGGGATTTTCTATGAAATAGTCGATTAGAAAATATTCATAGAAAGTAAATTAAAAGAATAAAATTTTATTTTAAAATTTAAGCTTACTTCTAGTAATCTTTTTTTAATCTCTTTAAAAAAAATATTATTGATTATTAAGTTGACATCTTTATCCGTTTGAATTTTGTTCATGAATTTAACTCGTGACTGTTTCTAGATAGGTAATCTCTTTTACTTAAATTTTAGTTAAGTTAATATGGGGTAATAATTTAAGTAAAAGAGATTACCTATATATATATATATATATACACGTCTGGCTTTATAGTAAGAACGGAACGGTTCGATAAAGTCAAATAGTCATCTGATCTAAAAAATGCCTGCGATCTGTTGTTAAACGGTGCAAGGAGTGGATTGTTAATTTTAATGCCTCAAAAGTGAAACTCATCTCTTTTAAGCAACTGGGAGAACCGTTTTTACCTTCCATCATCATGGCTGACGCTAACCTTCAGGAGAGTGACTCATTGCGCTTTTTCGGACTAACGTTTTCAGTTGACATGGAGTGGAGAGAGTATGTTGAATTAATTGCTGATTCTGGAACTAAGAAAATTGGTTCCGTGGGTCGGGCTAGAGACAATTTTTCTCGAGGAAAATCTATCTTACATATTTATAAGTTTAACATTCCTTTGGATATTGCTGCAACATTTAGTCTGGCGCTGCTTCTACATATTTAGAGATTCTTGATAAAATCAAAAGAACAATCTGCAATGTAATTGGTCCAAACCTGGCATATTGGCTTCAGTTACATTTTCCATTACCTTAATGTATCTCCGCTAAACATTTTCTATAAATACTTTCATGGTAATTGTTCTATGGTGCCTAGAATTTATTAATTTAAACGCCGTACTAGATTGACGGCAAGGTCTCACTAGTTTACAGTTGAAACGGATAAATCTAACCGTATGTTTCCTGCTGACAGTTTCTTGTACGACACTTCTCGCTTGTGGATTTCTCTTTGGGCTTCTTGCTTCCCAGTAAAAATTTAACGAAATGTCAATCGTTACCCTCTGTCTTCTTAATTCTTATTCCTTTATTGTCGTCTCTCTATAATAGAAGTTTTTTTTTCTTATATTCACTAACAGATAGTATCCTCTTGCGCCTCAGTGGCGTTTTTGCTTTGGTTTGGATGAAATGACTAAAAATATATATATATCGAGTTGCCAAATCGCTCGAGTTTCGATCGCAGCTTCAAGCAATCGGACGTCTAGCCACATTGAAGAACTGTGATACAGCGAAACACTCTGTGAATAACTATATATATGGTGCTTTGATTTAGTTTTTTATACAATTTCACATGCGATCTAATAATTTTTTTTCTTTTCAGATAATAAATTAGATAAAAACTGTCCGAATGTTCTTTTTATCCGAGCGCTTTCGGCTATACATTTAGCCATTTTTAAGGTTGAAATATATTAACTGTTAACAAGAAATAGATTGTTTTATGTATGTATTTATATAATGTTTTCATTTTGAAAATACGGTTAACCTACTGTGTCCATGTTCAAAGTTGATATTATTGAGTGTTGTTTTTTTTGTTTTTTTTTTATTAACAAGGCTTCCATTATTTTATCCCTTATTTTGCTTGTAGATGATGCTGTTATATTTGTGTTGTGAACAAGTATGTTACGAATAGGGGCCGAGATCTAATTGAATTATGGTCAGAAAGCTGTTGAGCGAGTCTTCGTGTCAAAGTATTGCCTATATAATTATTTACTAATTTTGATTGATCAGGAATGCAATTCCTTAATGGACATTTAAATTCGTAAATAATATTTGTCCTATTTAATTTTGTTCTAAGAGGTGAAGTATTATTTTTAACTATTAGGTTAGAGGTCTTAAATGTTTAGGTTTTACGGCCTCATACGTTTTACAACCCTTGTATGATGGTCTTACGCTGTACATGCCATTTTCGTTCGTTTGACAGCGACGAGAAGAAGTTCATGGTGGCCCACAAAACTTTCAACATTTTTCCCCCTCCAATACCCATTGGCTTTATGTTCCCAATAAAATATGACAAACGCTTGGATTGTCCTCTGTGTTTCTATTAACAGTGTCCACATTTCACATTCATAAAGAGAATGGAGACTACCAGCGATTTGCAGAGTCTGTACTTCGTTTGAAATCAGATTTTGCTCTTCCATATTCTTGCCTATTTAGTCAGCGCTGAAACGACTGCGGTAATCCGTGTGCGGATTTCCGAGTTGCAGGTATCACCTTTAGACAAGATTGATCCTAAGTATTTAAAACTGGACACTTCCTCTAGTGAATTCCCGTTCGTGTTAATATTAACACAGGTGTCACGGAGCTTACCTCCATTCCATATGGAACAAAATCACAGTTTTATACTTACACTTCGACCGAGGGACGCCTTCTTAAGAGAAAGCGATTAGCGATTTAATATTGAAGTGCGCGCACGCACTTACACGCACGCACTTGCACGCATGCGTGCGCACACTTCTTTCATTCTTACACGAGGAGGCTTACCTAACACGGGCAAACGCATAGTAATACCATTAAAACAGTTTTCCACTTTGTCTGATTTATCAAACATTTGTTCAGATTCTATATCATACTATTATATATATATATATATATATATATATATATATATATATATATATAATATGTGTGTCTGTGAGTGTGTTTTGTGTGTGTGTGTGATTCAAAAAGCATAATATTGTCCGATGAAATTCCCCAGGCGTGGTGTGCAGATTAAGCGCCAATCTCACCATACTCAATATTCAGGGCTTGCCAACTCTCTGGCTTGTGTATCAATTGCATCGGCAAGGGAATTTTATAAACGTTGGGTGGCACACTTGGCCTTGTGCCAGAACCAAACTAATGCAAACGAAAAGCTAGTAATTACTGTGAAGTGAAATTTAAACGTTATTCCTTCTTATAAGTGAATTAAATTAATCCATCCCAGATTTTTTTCAGAGCCAGAGAACACTTAGCTTCACGAGAAATACTCCCTGGCAATTTGATAGTAGGAATATAAATGCCTTCAAGGACATATTTATAATTTGACTGCCCTCAATATTTTTCCATCCAGGCTTGTTTACTTCTAAAGTTATTTTCTTGTCTGGCATTTTTATTAAATTGTTTCACTATAATTAATATTGCAGAAAGATGGATTCATGCCTTTTTTCTGAGGGTATTAGAGTAAAGTGAACGAAAGACACTTGGTCAGAATTCGAAATCGACTCGCCGATTCCACTTTCCGAACGAATGCAAAATTCCCAATGTTGGTTTCTTTATTTTTTTATTTTCTTCAATGACTGCACATGATTTTTTTCGTATATATTGATTCTCGCCCTCATATGTGGTCTCTCAACCTTAGGCTCTCAGGGTACGCAGCATAGAAAGAGTATTGTTAGTGCATTATATACGAGATATAAGCATTCCCGGCTACCAGAGTGCTCAATTCATTGCGAAGAGCTTTTAGCGTACATTAACAGCAGACGACGATTTCTTTTCTTCCAAAGTGTGATTGCTTCAAACCGGGACCGATACCTGTCTGATTTGACATCAGGCTATCAGCGCACGCAACGGAGAAAGGAGGATTTTAATGTATTATATACGAGATATAAGCATTCCCCGCTACCAAAGTGCTCAATTCATAGCGAAGCTTTTTAGTGTTAATTAGTAGATGCCGACGAATTCCTGTCTTACAAAGTGTTCAACCTACGAAAAGGGTGCATATATATATATATATATATATATATATATATATATATATATATATATATATATATATATATATATGTATGTGTGTCTGTGTGTAACAGCAAAGAAAATATATATATATATAGTGTGTATAACAGCAAAATTGTCCAAATAAAGCAACATCATAATTGTTCATGCTGCAAAAATGTTAATGTTTGAAAGACTACAAAACTAATTGGGTCTCTTTTTTCCCCAGCATTTCAGATAAGACGGTTAGCCATCTTGGTGCCATTGTTCCAAGAATCATTGAAAAAACCCTTTTAGTTATTCAGCTAAAAATGAACAGGTTAAAATTGTTTTGTGTCAGACCCACTATGTCTTCCAAACTGAGCAATGGTGAGAGGAAAAAGATCATCCAGGCCTTCAGTAATGATACCAACATTCATACTCTGGTTCCCATCTTCAAAGTCCAGTCAAGAACTATCAAGCGAATAGTAAATAAGTTTAAAAAAGAGGAAACAGTAGAGAGGAAAACTGGATCAGGAGATCACACAGAAAGAGGGATCATCGTTTCAAATTAAAGCTAAATAGATCAATTAGAAAAGATCCAACTCAATTCATAAGACCTTTGGCATATGGGAGAGGAGTTTCAGGGTTGACATTCCAAAAGCCGCAAAAGGACTTGGAACTGAAATCGTACGTGAAAAGATTGAGGCTCCTTGTTACTCCAGGACAGAAAGCTAAAAGATTAGAGACGGTGAATATCATCTTGAATAAGTTTGAAAATGATCCTGGAATGATATATATATATATATATATATATATATATATATATATATATATATATATTGGATTCCGGGATGAAATCCGGTCTTCAAATGAATGACAAACGCAGGAATGAAATAATTGACGTAATAATACAATTGGTAATACGGTTAGTAGATCCAGAAATGCGTTTAGTAGCAATAATAATATATATACAGTCTGGGAAATTCAGTGTCGAAGTAGGACTTCCTTCTGAGTCTACGTGCTCGCAACTGTGACTCCTACAAAGCGGTTACTTCACACTCTCACTTCCGACTTCCGGGTATTCACCAGCAGCAGTACAAATACACACTGGGCTAGTCCACTTGTACCAAAAAGAGATGGACCCCATCACAATATATATATATATATATATATATATATATATATATATATATATGAATTTCCGATGATGGCGTTTCGGATTACATTCACCGCCAACGTGCATGTCTAAAACTAGAAGCTTCCAATTTCACCAAAATCTGCACCAGTCATCCATTCCCTATCGCTGTTTGGCTTTGCAAGTGTTGGTTGAACGTGAAAGAAAATAGGAGTAGAAGAAATGGAAGTGACCCACACACTTGATTTCATGATCTTCCTTTGCGGCACATATGGAATGAGACATGGCGAATCCAGTTATGAATCTGCAAAGGACTAACGCTTACACTGTTAGAATTCCGAGTGGCGCCTTCTATAGCATCTGTCATACGTAGCCCTCTTCATCTGCTGGTTCGGCCACTGAGATCTGGCATCCGCTTGTTCCATTGTTGGGGTGTTTGGAGTTAGCCGCGCTCAGTCTGGGTCATTTGCTTGTCGACAAGGTGTTCAGAAATCCCGACGGCTTTGTTCTCAGAGTCATTAGACCACCAAGCCGTTCTTCCACGACATGACGATATTCAGTCACCCCCCACGAGGGTGTCATGTGGCACAAGGCCTTTTTAACGTGGGCATTCCGAGCCCGTGGGCTCGGCCAAAAATATGCCCATTGAACCTGTATAAACGGGTTCAGAGCCGGTTTTACCTCCCCGAAGGAGACTCCGCCCTTCGGCGTAGCCTCCTTCAGGTTCCTCCCGTCCGTAGGAAGAGAGTTTAACCGAACAGTCGCTCAGAAAGTACTGGGTCGACTGGCTCTTCCACGACATGACCATCAAAGGTACACAAAAAAGAAGCTTATATAACGACAAGCTACCTCAGTGTCACTGATCAGAGAATTGAAAGGTGGAACCAGCTTTTAATTGATGTTGTTCCCAGGTCCACCCTGACCCGTGGTTGTAGCACCTGCCAGGGCCCCAGCTATGGGCAAATAGTCAGCCCCTAAACAAAAATCAAGATGTTTCTTTTATCGTAAAAATACGAGCAATACATTTTTGTAATAAAAAATTATTAGCAATAGTACATTTTATAGTGAAATACCAACGATACACTGTATAGCAAAATGACCAGCAACAGAAAATGACCATTTCATAGTAGAAATTACCTCTGTATTTTCTAGTAAAATGATCAGCAATAAGTTTTTATAGGAAAATGATTATCAATACAACACTAAAATTGTATAAAAATATATTTTGTAGTAAAATTACCAGCAATATATGTTTAATTACCAACAATACAATTTAACAAACACAAATAAAAACGCATACATACATACATATAGTATATACGTCGGTATTTAGGTACCTCGAGACAGTGTAATGGTTAGCAAGCTTGTCTTGCTAGAACAATTACGACTGGGTAATGAGTTCGATCCTCACTGGGTGCCCCCTACTTTCTGTCTTGTGCCACATTTAAGCTACGATTGGAAAATCACTATAAGGGAATCTTGAGGCGGTGTAATGGTTAGCAAGCTTGTCTTGCTAGAACAATTACGACTGAGTAGTGAGTTCGATCCTCACTGGGTGCCCCCTACTTTCGGCCTTTTGCCACATCTAAGCTACGCTTTGAAAATCACTAGTACTCGCTTCAGCAGTACATATACTAAAATTGGAACAATACAGACAAGATTAGCATGGCCCCTGCGCAACGATGACACGCAACTTCGTGAAGCGTTCCATATTTTTTGGCAGCTCGAGGCGGTGTAATGGTTAGCAAGCTTGTCTCGCTAGAACAATTACGACTGAGTAGTAAATTCGATCCTCACTGGGTGCCCCCTGCTTTCGGCTTTGGGCCACATTTAATCTACGCTTGGAAAATCACTACACCGTGGGATTTTTCTGCGGAATATCATTACATTATTGTTACATAATTATAGTCAAATCATTAAGGTTTTTTGTCAAATGTATTTTATTTTTGATCGTATACTAATTACTAGCAGCATGACCCGGCGTTGCCCGTGCTTGATTCAAGAATCGTACGACACATACAACAATCGCTATCACTTGACTTATAATATTTTTCCCCCTCTTTGCCTTTAAAGGAGTGCCCTTTGCCGTGCTGATGTTCCTACATGCATTACTTCTTGCCTATGTCGCACTGCGAATTTTTTCTAAGCTCTATACTAAACATTAAATCTGTTACGAAAAAAGAACTAAACAAAATGAACACAAAACGATCAGCTTTAAAAAAGAACTCGTAACTGGAAAAACCGAATGAAAAAAGAATGTTAACAAAAAATACTTTTTCACACCCAACCCAGTTCTGCGGAATCAGAATCAACGTTGAGTTTAAGCAAGCGAATGACCCAATTGGAGTAAAGTGCCATGCAGATTTAAATTTTTCCCACTTGTGACGAATGCAGCTATCGATTTTTTTTGCATGCTAGTTAACATTCGTGTCAGTCAGCTGTTGGCTCTTATCTTTTCGTGGTAGACAGCTATAGACTCTCACTCTGGCCAGTAGAAAATGGCCGCAAACTACATGAAAACTGCCGTAGAAACATGAAAAAATCGATTATTTCCACTATCGATGGGAGTTGGGAAATGTAAAGTCGGTCTTGGCCTTCTCGCTAACTTGGAGCATGTGCATGTAAATGTTGGTGCAAATCCTCCGAAAATTGCGACCGTGCATTCGTTACACACACACACACATCCTGCCTTTTTTATATATATATATATATATATATATATATATATATATATATATATATATGTATGTATTATTGTTTGCATTGAAATTGTTATGTTATATTATTAATTAAATTATAATATTTTATGTTGTATTTGTTTATTATGTTATATTATTATTAAAGTAACAAAGTAAATATTTGTTATAATATCGGCATTGACACGTTATCTCATTTTTTTATTTAATGATTTAATTTGGTTATTAAAAGTCAATATCGATAATTTTTCTCCTAAACCCCTTCTACAATTCCTATATATACAATATATATATATATATATATATATATATATATATATATATATATATATATGTGTGTGTGTGTGTGTGTGTGTGTGTGTGTGTGTGTGTGTGTGTATTGTGCATCCGGTGCCAAACGATTTGCAGTTGTTAATCCTCATCTGGAAAATCTAAAAATCTTTAATTCATTTCCATACTTTGAAGGGAAAATGTGTGCCTCTTGAGAGAGCACGTGTTCGTTTGACTGTTTCTTTAAAAGTCTCTTGAATTCTTCGGAGAGTTTCGGGAGGCAAGAGAAGCGATGAGGACTCATAGCTGCAGACCAACATCTTTATTTTATTATAAACAATGACCAGACGAACCAAGGAGAAGCTCTGGTTCTAATTAAGTTGTAGCAAGAAGGATATGAAGTGAAAAAAAACAACAAAAAAAAAAAAAAAAAAAACAAACAAATATTAAGAGAAGGAAGAGAAAGAGAAAAAGGAATGAATTGCGAAGGAAAGCTGGGACGAATAATGGAATCAAAATGAGAAAAACTGAAGTGAAAAATAGAAAGAAGAAAATAGAAAAAATATATTTCTATATTCCCCCCCCCTCTTTTTATTGTGTATATATATATATATATATATATATATATATATATATATATATATATATATATATATATATATATATATACTGTTCAAAACCACCAAACCTGATGACTGGTAATTTTGGTCAGAAACAACGATGTCGGGATAAAAATTGATATTTAATATGTTATGTAAACTTTTCATATAATATATATATATATATATATATATACACACACAGACACACACATATATATATGTGTGTGTGTGTATATAGAGAGATAGAGAGAGGGAGGGAGAGAGAGGAGAGGAGAATATGAATTTATGGTATAATATGAAATCCTAAAGTCTAAAACATCACCCAGAATTTGATTTTCATTTGTTTAATCACTTTGTCCCCAGTAAGATCTCTCAATTTCAGCGCTCAAAGAGATTGGGAAATCAAGACCAGTCCACCAGGAATAATTGCGAATA
Organism: Acanthosepion pharaonis; assembly: GCA_903632075.3. Taxonomy (NCBI): domain Eukaryota; kingdom Metazoa; phylum Mollusca; class Cephalopoda; order Sepiida; family Sepiidae; genus Acanthosepion; species Acanthosepion pharaonis. The sequence goes on from CAHIKZ030003526.1 coordinate 457,358, forward strand.
AACACGTGAAAAAAAAAATGTCCTCCCATCAAATTCATCTACTGAGATGCTTTTAACAGACGGCTGGCTATGTGTCTGATATAGAATTTAATTTTCTGAAGTCTTTTATTATTATAGTTGATAGATATAGATAGTGATTCCTAACCAGCCAGATTTTCAGCTAGCCCTTTTTTGGGATGTGTACTTAATTCAGACCTCAAGTAGAACTCGTACATTCGATCCATCGCTAAAGATGCTGGAAAAATTGTCTTTTCCCTGCACCGATTCAGCAAGAACCTGGTTCTGCCTGCTATACTCTCCATCAACAAGAACCATATCAGGTCGAGAATGGAGTATATATGGACAGGTCTTGCCCAGTCTCAGTAGAGACCAATGAATCTCCGTATCGTTATGGGTGATAAATAATTTTCTATCCAACAACCCTTTTCACACAGACGAATGTTCGCAAGGACTCGCTGCTCTGTCGCTATTTCCATGGAAAATGTTCAGACGAACTACTCTCTTTATTTCCACCAGTACATATATTCACGGATAGGACTCGCCGTACCAAGCACATTGTGGCGAACTAGCATCATTCACTTCATATTCCGAACTAGTAATCCAAAACTAGTTGTTATAGACAAAAAAAAATCATTTACATGTGCGAAAGAAAGCAAGGTTCAAATCGAACTAATATAAAATGCTCGTAATATACCTGAGACAGATTCACGATCATGATTTCTGTAAGCCATTAGTGTCATTGTACTGAGGTCAATTCCTCTCGCGGAGATTGTAATAAATTATTTATTATCTCTCAGAAGCGTCTCTGTCTTTAGGCAGAGTGCACTCAGGGGCGACTCCGTCAAAGGACAATGTCGCATTATACTGAGAGGTGCTCAGCCCTGGGGAGCAGCTGCCCGAGGCCAGGTCGTTTCATTGCACCAGAGAGAGGGATCGGTGCTCACATCGAGGCCAACGGTTGAGTGGGCTGCGGGCAATTTTTGTTCCTAGCTCGAGTGTACAAAACAATTTCTAACAGCAAACCAGATTTTATTTTTAGTAACTTACTGCTATAATCGAGCGAAGTAGAGATGAGACGTAAGTGAGGGGAGAGATGCACATTTCAGCGGCCTTCGTCGCTGTCCGTCCTTCGGCGAGGCCCGCTTCGTTCCTTTCGTCACTTTCTCTCAGTCTGAGCCTCTTGCTCTTGTACTTTGAACTTGACTCCAATTACTGATAGCTAGCGGTCGAAAGTAAATGTTCCGTATCGAGTTGTTTTAAATGTAACATGACATCAGCTTGACTCATATCGCTACATTCATCAGACTTGAAACAAAGTGTAGTATATGTTCTTACCATCTCTGATGGTAATTGTAACATTAATCGTTACTGTTTAAGGAAACATTCATCCTTTCTTGACCGAGCAGCCATTGCTACTGTCGGTTGAAATTTTAAAAAAAATCTTTCTATTAAAATCTTTTTTTTTTTTTTCAGAAAAAATATATTTCTCAAGTCAAATGTTATCTCTCTTTCCAGTATTCATTGGGGTTTCTTTCCTATCTTTTTGTTCCATGTAGTGTGGAAAGTCAATATTTTGAATATGACATTATTTTCTCTTTGAGATTCATGTGCTATTTAGTTGTTTTTGGTGTTGAAAATCCTCAAGTGAAGTAAAATCTGTTATTATGATAAAGTTCTTTAATTGTGATTCTAGAGCACCAGTCTATGAGAACTGATGAAGAATAATTTTCTTTCAGACCTATTGGGTTATTTCGCTTGAAGGACGTGGTCTGTGAAATGGTAATGGTAACTGTTTCTTATAAGGAAACATTCCGCCTTCATTGAAACCAAGAAACCAGCGTTAATGTTGAATAAAATACATACAATCATTTTGTTAAAATATTTGGGTGGGGAATAGGTTTGTTAAGTCCATTGCAAGTTATCGAACTTTCCAGAATTGATAGGGGCTTTCTTCATCATAAAATAAATCAAGATAAGTAAAAAAAAAAACACCTCGGTCTATAGATCAGTTATAATAATAATAAACATGTGGAACAGCTGATTAGTTCTCCCAAACTGCAAATTTTCAAAATCTGAAAAAATTTTAAAATGAATTTGAACAAGAATTTCATATGGATGTAGGCACAGTACCAGATCTGTTCGGAAATATTTCACATGTCTGCTGATTACAACAGTTTTCTAAAATCTAAAGCCTTGATTTGAACGAGTGAAGCCTGTGCGACTTGACGAAGAACAGGCTTCTTCGAGCCTTGAGAACAAACGCAAGGAAATCACAAACGGTGCCAAATAATAGAAACCACATCACTTGAGGTGTTTCAACAGCAGTAAATACTAACATGGATATCACATGTAACACAAAAGAGAAAAATAATGACATAATCAAAATGTTGATACTCCCCACTGTTTCAAACAAACGATGCAAAGTGCGATGATAGCTACTGTACTTGAGAAAACCTTCTTTCTTGAAAAATGGTTTTAAGAGAAAGATTTTATAAATTTCAATCGATAGCAGCACTAGCTGTTCAAACAATGAAAGTCGAATATTTTCTTATAATGAAACGGCTAACATCACCATTAGACTTACCATTCTTCCTATCATTTATTTTGAAATAGTATGGAAGGTCAACACGTTGACAACTTATTTTTTTCGAGTTCCAAGTGCTATGAACTTTTATTGTTGCATAAATAGCCAGACTATAGAGGTGAATAATTCACTGATCGATATCGGCGTGCTTGGAACAGTTTTCAGGGTCAAAAAGTTGCGACGAAAGTAGATTTGTTGTGTCTTGCTAGACAATTTTCTCTCCAGAATTTATCTTACATATTCATAGATCTACCACTCGTCCATGCTTTGAATATTGCTCTCCCATAGAGTTGACTATTCCTGCTATATATTTAGAAATTCTTAATAAAATCCAAAGAATAATCCGCAATGCTATTGGTCCTGACTTAGCATCTCGGCTTAAGTCACGTTCCTAATGTTGTAATGCAGCTTCCATGGTAATTGTTCTGATGAACGTTCCTCTATGATACCTAGACTTTATTAGCCTAAACGCAGTACTAGAATGGCGGAAAATTCTTATAAATTTACAATAGAATTGGTTAGATGCAACCGTAAGTTCTATGCTAACAGTTTCTTCTATCGCACTTATCGTTTGTCGAACTCTCTTCCGTTTTCATGTTTTCCGGATAACTTTGATCTTCAAAAATTTAAATGAATGGCAATCGATTGAAATCTACTGTCTTGATAATTACTCTTCTTGCATTGTTCTCGCTCCTTAATATCGTTTCTCCTTTTCTTATTCTTTAAAACTCACTAACCCATTGTGTCTTAGTGGACTTACTGCCTTGCTTAAGGTGAAATGATTACAAAATATATGAGAAAAATGCTGGTTAATAGAAGAGACTTGATTTTGCTTGATATCCAGTGAGAACCATCAGGTCAAACAGGTGTGAAATTGAGTAAATATAATAAAAAAAATCACAGGAGAATCGAACAATACCAGAAGAAAATTTCGAATTCGAGCTCGTGATATGGTGAACTAATCAGAAAATTGAGGCGTTGTCTTTTCATTTCAGAACGGAAATGATATTTCCGTGAGCAGCATTTCTTCGTACGCGTTTTTCATTCATGTTTTCCTTTCTGTTTCGCTTTTACCATTCCACTTTTATATTCTTTCTTTGACATAAATCATTTTTCGTTTATTTTCTCTCTTCAGTATTTATACATTTTTGTGACAAAACATAATTTCGTTTTTTCTTAATTTTCTGTCCTCCTTTCTCCTTGATTTTCTTTCTTTCTTTCTTTCTTTCTTTCTTTCTTTCCCCCTTCCTTCTTGTTTTCTTTCCTCCTTCCTTCTTGTTTTACTTTCTTCCTTACATCCTTCCTCCCTCCCTCCCTTCCTCTCTCCCTTCCTTCCTCCCTTCCTTCCTTCCTTCCTTTCCTTCCTTCCTTCCTCCTTCCTTCCTTCCTTCCTTCCTTCCTTCCTTCCCCTTCCTCCCTTCCCTCTTCCTTCCTTCCTTCCTTCCCTTCCTCTCTTCCTTCCTTCCTTCCTTGCTCCCTTCCTCTCCCTTTCTTCCTCCCGTCCTTCCCTTTCTTCCTTTCCCCCTTCCTTCCTTCCTTCCTCGCTTGCTTCCTTCCTTCTTCCTCCCTTCCTTCCTTCCTTCCTTGCTCCCTTCCTCTCTTCCTTCCTTCCTTCCTTGCTCCCTTCCTCTCTCCCTTTCTTCCTCCCGTCCTTCCTTCCTTCCTTCCTTCCTTCCTCCCTTCCCTCCCTTCCTTCCTTCCTTCCTTGCTCCCTTCCTTGCTCTCTTCCTTCCTTCCTTCCTTTCCTTCCTTCCTTCCTTCCTTGCTCCCCTCCTTCCTTGCTCTCTTCCACGCTTCCTTCAACTCCTCCCCTCCCTTCCTTCCTTCCTTGCTCCCTTCCTTGCTCCCTTCCTTCCTTCCTTCCTTCCTTCCTTGCTCCCTTCCTTCTCTTCCCTTCCTTCCTTCCTTCCTTCCTTCCTTGCTCCTTCCTTCCTTCCTTCCTTTCTTCCTTCCTTCCTTCCTTCCTCGCTCCCTTCCTTGCTCCCTTCCTTGCTTCCTTCCTTCCTTCCTCGCTCCCTTCCTTGCTCCCTTCCTTGCTCCCTTCCTTCCTTCCTTCCTTCCTTCCTTCCTTCCTCCCTCCTTCCTTCCTTCCTTAATCCCTCCCTCCCCCTCCCTTCCTTCCTTCCTTCCTTCCTTCCTTGCTCCCTTCCTTGCTCCCTTCCTTCCTTCCTTCCTTGCTCCCCTCCTTCATTGCTCTCTTCCACGCTTCCTTCAACTCCTTCCCTCCCTTCCTTCCTTCCTTCCTTCCTTCCTTCCTTCCTTCCTTCCTTCCTTCCTCCCTTCCTTCCTTCTTCTTTTATTCATCTTTGTTCCTTTTGCCTATCATTTCTCTTTCATCTTTGAGTATAATTTTGCTTATTTTGACTTTTTTCCTACCACAGGTGGACCCAATTCTTGCATGGGGAACTCAGTAGACGGAACTATCCAGAAGCTATTAATTCTTTTGCTAGCACAAATTGACAAATCATCATATCTGATTAATTGACTCATAATTTTTTCTACTGCTTAACAAAACTTATTTACAGCCAGAAAATATTTTAGATTGTAATAATCTTTTTGAAATAATAATGATTTAGTAATACGAGACTTACTAATTAACCTTGTCTGGGTTGGACAACCGGGGCAGATTCTTACATTAGTATTACAAATTTCGAACCATTATACATTAAACCACCTGCACATCCAAGCTTACAGTAGCAGGTATTCCCGACTGGTCACACATGTAGGTACTGACCAAGCTCGACGTTGCTTAACTTTGGTGATCGTACGGGGACCGGTGTTTCAAGATGATGCGGCCGTAAGCACATCATGAGCGATGTCTTAAGTGTACTCGCGTTGTTCAAACTATTTATCACGCCATAATCATACACAGTTTCCAAGAAAGCGTAACTACTGTCTGTCCAGCATAGTTGAGATACAAACTACTGGTAGGTGCAGGGATCTGCATAAGGGATTAGCAGGCAGGTGTTCTCAGAAACGTGTGCCCTTCCATTAGTATTACTCTGAACCTGTTAGCCCCTATCAAAAATCCGTAATTTTATAATTTCCCTATACATACCCAACCATTACAGCCACACTTCTACCAGCGAATTCCTCCAGATCGTTCTTCACCAAGTTTGGTGACAACTGACATAAAGCACATTTGCCGTGAAAAGCAACGCGGACTTCTGAAGTGATGGGTATTAATATATATATATATATATATATATATATATATATATATATATATAAAAGAAATATGTTGTAGTGGTTCCAACGAGAGAAAAGTATGTATATTAAAAATTTCTTTCTTGAATTCAAGAAAGAAATTCGGATTACCAACACACAAACAGAGAATGTCTCATATCGAGAATATTTAACATCGAACATAAGGAAAAAATTCATTATTTTTAATAATATGTGGAAATCTCCGCTTTTACCTGAAGACTGTCGTGAGACCAGAAACCTGTGTAGTAAAATTATGTAAAACAAAGCATAATATTTTTTTTCTAAATAAATCCACATTACAACCAAAAACGTTTGCAGCACCTCTCTTCTTTTTTATATATATATATATATATATATATATATATATATATATATATATATATATATTACATTATATTATATTTCAATCCAGTCACAACACATTGTATTGCATCTAGACATCTAGACATATGGGACTGTAGTTAATATTTCGGTCTCTCAAGTGGTACGACGTCATAGAACCGCATCATGAATTTACGACCAGAAATCTTCTATGTCCGCATAACTGAATATCATCATTGATGGGGAATATCTTTGTTTAAATGTTCGCATAACCACTCTGAAGATGACTCATTTGAGCCGAAAGCTTATCTCAAGGAACAGCTTGATAAAATTATACAAATGTTGATCAGTTTTTGTCTTCATTTTCACCTGAAATTAAAGCAAACATACATACATTAGAACATCTCGTGATCAGACATAATAGACATTCTTTGTCTGTTATATTTAACAATATATGTTTTAACACACACACACACACACACACACACACACACACACACACAAACACACACATATATATATATATATATATATATATATATATAGATATATATAGATATAGATATAAAGAATGAAAAAAATTAACACTTCATCGCAGAATTCAGTAGGAAATTTATGTCGACAGATAAATATTTTAATATCTGCCTCATCAGACCGAAATTACAAAATGGTTTAAATTTGTCCAGACAGTTTATTAAAAATTAGAAGAAGAAGAAGAAGAAGAAGAAGAAGAAGAAGAAGAAGAAGAAGAATAGAAAAGGAAGTAAGTGTCTAAATTACTTGACCAAGAAATGTGTGTCTGAGGATTTACGGTATTGAGGAGGGAGGAGTTGGGGAAAGAAATAACAGAGGCAAGGTCTCAGCACAATGAGCAGGGATAGGTGGGGAAAATATAAGTGACAGCTAGGGAAATACATTGAAATTAAATCAAAATTTACATCAACATCATCTAATTTACATCAATATAATTTCTATCATCGTCATATATATATAAAAGAGTGCAACACTAACTATATATATAGCATACTAACTTCATTAGTCGCTGAACAATATAATTTGTCACTGTGTATAAAAGCACTTCAATCCTTCATCCTCGAAACTCTACGATAATTTTTTCATGTATGAGCAGCCAATACCCTTTTCTTGGACCATTAAGGGAATATCTGCAGAGAAATGAACTGTAGGGATAATTCCTTAAGTCCTACGTTCTTCAAATATTATATGAGAAACGTCGAAGAAAAATGTGTTTTAAAAATGAGAAAACCAAAAGAATACATATCGTATGTCGACATCACTTTTATAGTGATTTTCCAAGTGTATCTTAGATGTGGCAAAAGGTCGAAAGTATGGGGCATCAAGTAAGGTTCGAACTCACTACTCGGTCGTAATAGTTTTAACAAAACAAGCTTGCTAAGCTTTACACCGTCTCGAGGTGCCCAAAGATTTTCTAAGCGCAGATCAGATAAGGCACATGATTGAGAGCATGGGGCGCCCAGTGAGGATTGATCTCACTACTCAGCTGTAATGATTCTAGCGAGACAAGCTTGCTAACAACCACACTATGCCGAGGTGCCTCGACGTCATTGTTATATAAGCACAAAAACATTAAATTTAAAACTTAAAATCCAGCTTCGAAAAAAAATTCAGTAATAACATTCATATATGACATTACTGATAACAACAAATTTTCATCTGAAGATGTTTACGTAGAGTTCAACAATTATTTAACATCTTTTTATATAAATAAAAAAGTCACTAACCAAAAATCATGACTTTTCAATTCTAAAAGCAAATGTCTACTGCGATGTAAGATAACATTATAAAAAAAACAACTTTCTCAATTGAGCAGACAAAATTTTCGCCCAGAAACTATTTTCACCGAACACAAACGAACATTCTTCTATAATTATAATTTCCTAGACTACTTTATGGACTGTCGAATAAAACTGTTCATATGAAGGAAAATAGTCATCATATATACTGGAAAAACGCAACATAACACTAATATTTTCCTCTTCAAACAAATGCATAAAAATACAAACAAGATGAATTCGCCATGCGACGTATCATACCCTCCAGACTTTCGTGTAAAGGCTGCAAATCACATCACCAGATATTAGAGAAAATTGTAACCTTCCAACTTGATAAGCAACAACATCACGACGCGTCTGAAATCCACAATCCAGACCATCAATCTCATTAAGAAATTAATCTGTCTTCCGCAGGATTGCGAAACTGTTGTTAAAATTAAAACTAAAATCAAAGCAGAATACATTGGGCACACGACTAATCTTATGCAAGTAATAAGAAAACCCTTAAATATAAATACCCAATATCCCTTTGCAATTAGAGAAATCATCGTAGACAACACAGATAATGAGACCATTTAGTTGTCAAAAATATTTGAAAACGTTAATTAGAATTACTTATTAAAAAAAAATGCAAACATTCCCAGAATAGAAACTAAATAAACATGAAATTACTATTAAAAAATATCTCTCACAAAATACAGTATAGAATAAAAATAATAAATATATTACAAATTCTTATTACCACGAAAATTATCCACCTTGACAATAGCTAAATTACACTGACCTAAACATAAAACCTTCAAAATTAAAAATAGCAAATCGTAATTAATTTTTGGGCACTGGAAATAAAAATGTTACCCAAAATAGTAGATTGGCTCTAGATTTCAAGATACTGTACTAGATTTTAATGAATATTTCATCAAATGGCTTCTTTTTTTTTTCAAAACAATATTCTAGAGAATTCTCGAACAGCTTAAATTAAATCTAGAATATTCCATAATATTCCAGAAAGCCTCATACAGTATAAAAACAGCTTGAAATAGCCACTCAAGTCACTAACCAGATGAAAGGGTACAAACACGCATCAGAACCACTTAAGGCATCTATTATTGCTCTCTCAAAAGCAGGCAAGTCTACGAGAGAAATTGCAGAAATTGCTAAATCCTCGCAATCAACTGTCTCTCGAGTGCTTAGGGCACATAATGATGCCACCCCTGCTCCAAGGAAGGAAACAAGGGGACGAAAGAAAAAGATTGATGATAGAACTGGCAGGGTAATCAAGAGAGAAGTTGCGAAGAATAGGACTATAACTAGCCAAGAAATTGCAGCCAGTCTAAGCGAAGAGCCAGGTGTTCGTCTTGCCTCTTCAACAGTCCGTCAGAACAAGGTTACAAATTTTGTTAGAAAAAGTCCACAAATCTTATACACGAAGGTTTAAGCCGCTAATATGCAAAGCCAACAAAGCCCAGAGACTTGAATGGGCTCACTATTAAAAATAATTCACCGTAGAAGACTGGAAGAATGTTCTCTTCTCCGATGAAACGAAAGTTGAACTAAATTCAAAGAATAAGGCGAGTCACTTTTATCGATTAGCACTGCAAACTGTCATATAGTAAGAAAATGAGTAACTACCGACACCCAGGTTCGAGCATGACACTCTGGAATTACGAATATATGTTTTCCGCCAGGTGTATAAATAGCTTTGTCTCTGTGGTGATTCTTGAGTGACCACTGAGTGGAACTATCCTGTCGAATTAGTGTGAATTATTGTGCGTCGATGGCTTTTGATTTAGGATTTACCGGACGTTAAGTCGAGCCGCGCTACTAACAAGGTATTCATTCAAATTGTTAATTATCTTTGGTTGAATTTTATTTCTTTGTTCTTGTTAAGTATTTATTTGCAGTTCTAAGTAAATACTTTTTTTATTTTAACATTGAAGTTTTGAGTTATGCATAATTATTAATAGAGACCGTACGTCACGAAATAAACTAATCATTATCCTCCATTTTCACATTTAAGTAACCTGTGAAAAATGACCCCGTGAATGTCTGAACAAAGTTGTGAGAAAAGCTTATCAACTATATTTTGGATGCAAAATTGGAGACTAAGTGAAGAAGTGGGTATCATACATATGTTTTAATACCTCTGCACTAAATTTCAATGACTAACTGGAAAGAGAAAACCTATGCCTTTTACAGTGTCTATGAGTTGGAGGCACCTAATCGATTATGCGACTGATAGTTATTAGGTTGGTGCAAAAATAATGTCGTTTTGACGTTCAACTTAACGTCAAAAACGACATTATTTTTTGCAAACCAACCTAATACTTTTGAATAGTGGTACCAATTGTTACAAGACAAAGAAAAAAAGAAATGGACAGGGCAATATCCAAACATTTCATCAGCTTTGCAACCTGTCCTTCATAATGAAGACATACCAGTTGCAGAAGCCCCAGAATCGTATGCAACCGAGTTAAATGATGAGGAAGAAAATGAAACCTCACAAACTGAACCATCAATTTTCATATGACGAAGAATATTGTCCAACATCCATCTTTGAACCACACCTCATAACTCAAGGAGATATAAAGAATCTAGAATTTTGGAACTTCCTAAGAGTAGAACAGAACTGTTAGGTTTGAGATTACAACTGTAGAATCTATTAACTGGTGATGTATGGATTTCCCGTTTCCGTCATCGTCAAATGGATCTAGTCCCATTCTTTCTCATGAAAGATGATTAGGTGCACTGCAATGATATCAGTGGTATTAGGAATTAACTTAACATTAGTTATAATCTAGCAGAATGGAGTCTCTTCATTGAATCCCCAAAGACAAGTCTCAAAGCTGTAGCAAATTATATATACCCACCTTTGTTTAGTATATACACAGGGTGATGTAAATTAGTTTCGTGAAATATATTTCGAGATGTTCATCGGTATATCGGAAGTATGTTGTTTGTTTAGATAGAATACTTTGGAAAGGACCAATTTTAATTTCGTAGAGCTACCCACCACCACCTTTCCTTTGTGTGCATGACTAATTGCATCAATGTAAACATCATTTTAATCGGATGAAGTCCTAAACATTTCGGCCTTTATCATAATTCAACCTAGAAGAAATACTGTTCATGCTTTCGACTTTCTTAAGTAATGATCAGGGTAGGCAGAGACAAACTGCTGGTAGTATTTTTTTTTTTTTTTTTACAAAAATGCATTGCTGATATCAAAACCCATTTTAACACATTTTGACCACAGTTTGTGGATCGATCAACCGCCCATAACCGGGGCCACAACAGGTGCTGCCATCCGGGATCAGGGGGGACCCGGGAACAATAGCAATCAAGAGGTGGTTCCCCGCTCCCCAAAACATCCTGACAAGAGCCCCGCTGTCGGATGTAGTTCATCGTATTACCGAGGAAGCAGATGTACTCTATCGCCATACACTGGACGCGCTATATTTATGAGTTAAACTGCTCAATACCATATATTGAACGTATGTATATAAAGAAAGGTGGACACTGTGGTCAGTAGCTAGCGGCGACAGTCTATTTCATATTTCAACAGATTATAATAGGTCATTAAAATGAAGTATAAATAGAATGAAGGAGAACCTGAAGCGCTGTAATTGTTTTTTGTTGTTGTTTTCCTTATAAAAGCATGTATTTTTAAGCCCGCGTCAATTTGCAGGCATATCGCTCTCTCATTGAATAAATATATATATATATATATATATATATATATATATATATATATATATATATATATATATATCAAACATATATATATATATATATATATATATATATATATATATATATATATATATATATATATCAAACAATAGGAATTAATATTACATTAGGTTAATTGGTGAACAATTATTTTTTTCAATAATTTTTCACCGACTGACTGGTTTGAAAAATCCTTGTAAATTTTACTTCAATTTACAAGGTGAAAATAATCATTAACTTGATGTAATCTTAATTCCTATTGTATAAAATATGTTGCACTTTTTAATTAAAACATTGTGTTCTATGTTTGAATCGGTTTTAATATTCAATATTTTTTATTGTATTAATAGGATTCACTTGGATTGTATACCAACCGATTATTACGTATATATATATATATATATATATATATATATATATATATATATATATATATATATGTGTGTGTGTAGGTATGTGTGTGTATGTGAATAAAGAGAAAAGTGAAAACATCTCAACCGACGCGTTTCGTTCGTGGGGGGTGATTTATTATGGTGTCGGATAGGATAAGTTTTCTTTTAGTCTTTATATATTATCATTTATATATATATTTATATATATATATATATATATATATATATATATATATATATATATATATATATTTTATATATTATTTATAAAGGAAAGTAGTCAGTACCGAGGATAGCATGTGTACAGGCATAAAAATTCTAGACATGAAAATCATCATGAAATGGCGGCTGACAATTTTAAGCGTGAAGCGATCATCAAATCATGTTTAAAGGACTGATGATCATTTCAGCCGTGAGACAGTCACAATCAATCGCTGTTTTCTATACAGACAATATGTATGTGGGGGTGGATTGTATGCGTATATATATATATATATATATATATATATATATATATATATGTATATATATTGAAAGTTCTTGTTGGTAGAGGTGAATATACCTTATAGAAATGTTAGATTAGATTTAATAGATTTTACTAGATCAGGTAGATAGATAATTATGAACATATTGTTATAGATAAATAGACAGATAGATACCTAGATAGAGAGACAAATATATAGAGAGAAACATGTACAGACTGAGATAGATAGAAACAAACTGAAATAGATATGAACAGACTGGCATGGAGAGTTACATAGATAGATAGATAAAAACCAAGCACCATGTGTCCCCATCGAGTGTAATTCAACACAGATCCTTAACTGAACTTTGACCTTAGCGGATTCACTGCTAATTAGGCCGACATTTTTTTCAGTCATTAGGTAATTTTATCTGTTTCTCATGACTTGCATTCACTTGAGACATGTCAGATAAAAGATAAGCGACACCTAAAATGGATCGACCTGCCGTCAAATCATCCAGTGTCGCTTGTTTCTCACCTAAAATGTTAAGGATACTATCTGCCATTCGCTTTTGAGATTTATTCCATTGTGGAGATCACGTGACAGTAGGTCTTCTCGCTCATTCTGTGCCCTCTTCCGCACCATTTTATTATATATTCTTTTTTAAGGGTGATAATCATTTTAACCAAAAATTTGCAATTAGGTAAACTAATTACAAGGCTTCTCAATGAACGCTGTCTTACTCTCATTATCTTTATTATTATTATTATTATTATTATTATTATTATTATTGCGTTTCCTGCTAATCTTGGGAAAGGTATGAATCCTTCTCCTCTCCACAGATATTGGTTAAATAGTACTTCTCTTCCGACTTAGTATTAAGTTACCAGTCGGGAAAAAAACTATCTGGTTACATTCAATGCATCGAAGACCAAACTAGTTACATTCTATCGCCGCCGACCAGACCCCAAAATGCCTACAGTCATGATGAACTGATATCCCCTCGAGGATACACAGTAGCTTGAGAGAATATTGGACCTTAAACTCGCCCCCAGACCTCAAGTGGAACTCGTACATATGATCCATCGTAGAAGATGCAGGAAATATGGGCGGCTCCCTGTACCGCTCTAGTAAGTACCCGACTCCGAATGCTATCCTCTATCTTTCTAAGAGCCGCATCAGACGGACAAGGGAGTACTGTTTGGGTGGAAGTTGCCCAGTCCTCACTCTACAGTCTTGATAGAGTTTAAAAGTGTTTCCACGTCCTTGTGGACAACGAATTATTTTCCGACCTCCAATTTCTCTGGATGTGGCAAGCCGCACGTTGCTTTATCGCTATATCCATGGAAAGTGCTCGGGCGAACTATATTCTTTGGTTCCACCAGCTCTATCCTTCACGACTCGGACTCTCCACTCACATTGCCGCAAAACACCTACATTCCTTCCGGGTTTAATTAGTGAGAGGTAGCTTCCACTCAAACAGCTTCTTTCCGTGAATAGCTGCAATGTGGAACCAACTCCCAAGAGGATGTTTCCAACATCACTACAATCTTAAACGTTTCAAATCTTGTATTAACCGTTATCTTCCTCTCCTATCGGCACAAACTACCCCTTAATATAACCATCCACCCTGATTGTCACCATGTCTGGTACAGGGTGAATCTTACTGAATAGTTGATATAATTTAGGTTTCATTAAGTTTAGAATTAATCGTTTTATGAGTGATATCAAATGGGAGGGCTGATATAGATTCTCTTTGAAAAGTCGTTCTTTTGAAATTTAATTAAGGATAACATTAAATGTGACACAGGAATCCGAAGTCTTACTGGAATAACGAAAGATACCTCCCGAAAGCTAAACAAAGTATTCAGATAAAAGAAAATTTCGGTTGGAACAGTGTCACTCTTATGTAATATCAATCTTCCTATATGATAGTGAATGAAGGAAATCTTTCTTACAGTTGAAAAGGAAACTTAGGGAATTCCGATCTGTGATGCTATGTTTTTTTTTCCTCTTTGGCTAAGAGTTTCTATTTTTCAGTGTGGTGAAAAGTTTGAAAATTAAACACCAGTCAGCCAAAATAGGGAGTTGTAATTAATAAATCACTAAAACGAACACCCAAATTTTCAAAATCTATACGACTCAAAGCTGATTTAAGACATGTTCACACTATGACAGCCATACCAGTTGGCCGGTGTTGAGTCGGCGGTGTTGAGTCGGCGGTGTCGAGTCGGCGGTGATGAAAGTCCTCTGCCATTACGCGAATTAGATAATACAGTACATTGAAAGAAAGCGGAATAGAGGGAGACTTACGTAATCTAACTAAAGAGTTTTTGTCAATGAATGCCTGAAGAGAGACTGAGAGGGATAGAAAAAGGACAAACGTTGCTTAGAGCTACACTGGATAGGGTACCGTGGAGAGCCATGTTCACCGATATCTTGAAGAGAAGCAGTAACTAAATTTCATTTTTTAATTTTCAGTAATCTAATTCCCAATGCTGATCCGTTGACATTCTAAGGAATTTGAATAACCAGCTAATTATCGCAATGTTTTTTTCTTGATCTTTCGAATCACCTGGTCAGTGAAGCGCAGTTCATTCGGTTCTTTCGTTCTTCCTCTGTATACTTTTCGGGTATCTATATGCGTTGATTAACAGGGATACGCGTAATGTATACGATAACTATCTGTTAATGGATATCAAGGGAGATAATTCTCCTGAAAACTAGCATCTACCACGCAAAAAGTAAAAGCAGCAAAGTCTGTTTAGTATTGGTATGTTATTTTATCATAAGTGATTTCCGTTTTGGAAAACAAATGAAGAATATATCATACTAACTACTAATCATATGTCGCAGTTAAAAATAAATTTGAAGTACACTGATAAATTTATTTTTTGTACAGCTGTGGTAGCGTACACAGTGGCTTAAAGAAAACATTGTTTTCCTCCCTAAAAACGTATGACCGCATACAAAAAAAAAAAAAAAAAATGGAACTCGATTAGTATATTCTATCCCAGTGCCATTTATAATTGACAGTTTACCAACCTTTTACTAATCTAAGGTCTGCTGCTAAGAATGTTGCTTCAGTCTGTCCTGCTAGACAGTTTTTTCTCGCGAAAATCTGTCTTACATATTTATAAGTCTACCATTCCTCCTTGCCTTGAATATTGTTACCATATCTGGTCTGGTGATCTTGCTATATATTTAGAGATGCTTGATAAAATAAAAAGAAGAATCTGCAATGTTATTGTTCCTGACCTGGCATCTAAAGTAGCTTTCCCTCTGCCTTTTCTATAAATACTTTCATGGTAATTGTTCTAGTTAGGACATCATAGAAACTTTAAGACATTGTTATTGCTGCAGTAAGGATGGTAAGAACGTGTTGTTTTGATGTAAGGAATACTAAGTTATGTTTGGGTCAGTAATTTTGCCTATTTAATTGTAAGGTAAGACCGACTGAAGAGCAGACTTCTCCTAGATCACATTTTGGCCTTGTACCACATTTTTATATTAATCATAAAGAAAAAAAAATAGAAAAGCTGATACCAAAGGTGCATTGAATGAGCAAAGTATGTTTTCCAAAAACTAAACAAAAAAAATCAAGAGACGAAAATTCTATTCGAAAAAATAAAAAAAGATAGCTGAATAATTACATAAAAAAAACTGTTTATATTTGGTTATCATCTATCTTGAAAACATAAAGTACAATTAAATTTTATTCAATTATATATTCAACATTATTTTCTGTGATTTGTTGCTACTTATCAGGCAGCTCTCCGATACCGTTTGAGTAAAATTATGCAGATGTGATAAAAGTGGTCGAAGAAAACCTGTATCTGGTTACCATTAGAGATATTCCACATCAAAGCGTTTTGCAATGATCAAAATAGGTAATAATTGTTTTGTTTTTTATCATTTCCCCCCAAGCAAAGCAATAAAGTAACAAGATCTCAATGAGTTACTGAATGTTAGAGAATATGAGAAAAATACTATTAATGAGAGAGGACAATAAAAGAACAAGAGCTAAGAATACATGATATTTATATTGCATTTAAATTTTTGAAGATCAATATTGACTGGGAAACGATAGTGCCTAAAATTTTTAAATTTAAGCGCAGTACTTGATTGGTGGTACGCTCTCATTTTACAGTTGAAATGGTTAGATGTAACTGTAAGTTCTAGGTTAACAGTTTATTAGCTCGCACTTCTCGCCTGTGGAATTCTTTTCCGGTTACTTGCTTTCCAGTCAACTTTGATCTTTAAAATTTTAAATGCAGTTTAAATATCTTGTCTTCTTAATTCTTGTTCTTTTATTGTCCTCTGTCATTTTTCTCGTATTCTCTAACTTTCAGTAACACCTTGAGACTTAGTGACTTAGTGACTTTATTGCCTTGCTTGGGGTGAAATGATAAAAAAACAAAACAATTATTACCTATTTTGATCACTGAAAAACGCTTTGATGTTGAACATCTCTAATGTCAGACAGATACAAGATTTCTTCGACCACTTTTGTCACATTTGCACAATTTTACTCGGAGAACAGCCTAATAAGTGGCAACAAATCGAAGAAAATAAAGTTGAATATGTAATTGAATAAAATTTAATTGAGCTTTATGTTTTGAAGATAGTTGATAACTAAAAATAAAAAAAAGTGTTTGTTACATAATTATTCAGCTTTTTTCTAATAGAATTTTTGTCTTTTGATTTTTTTTGTTTAGTTTTTGGAAGATATATTTCAATATACCTTCGGTATCAACTTTTTTCATTTTTTTTTCTTTTAGTGATTACCAAACGTTACACTTTACAACTGATGTGTAGTCCTTTCTTCAAACTTTCCCTTACTAGCTTTACCTGAAGGCCCATGATAACAAGTTATTGCAAATAATGCTGAATATATAACTTTATAAATTGTAATTATACATTAGTTTTTCTGAAGACTGAAATTATTCAGCCTTTTTTCTAATAGAATTTTTGTCCCTTGATTTTTTTGTTTAGTTTTTGGAAGATATATTTTGCTATTTCAATATACGTTCGGTATCAGCTTTTTACATTTTTTTTTCTCTCACTGATCGCCAAACGTTCCACCTTAAGGAAATTATTTATGAATCAAAATAACATTTCATAGAGTTTATAATTATGATTCTAATGATTTGGTCACTGTTCCCTGTCTGCTAATCATTACCGGCACGACTGAAACTTCACTTTCTAGCTTCCTCAATAAAATGTTTTTACCACCGAAGCTAGATGTTAGTGTTCAATTCGAAGCAAAACCAAAACATCAAATCCTGAATCTTTTTTTTTTTTTTTGATTTTTGATTTTTAAAGCAGACAGGCTTTCTTTCTTCTGAGAATTTCAGTGCGTGCTGAATTATAGTCGGATAATTACAGAACTTGATCGAAAAGTCAATCTAACCCAAAGGCATCAACAAAAATGAAAGTTTTTCTTCCCATTTACTTGAGCATTCTTGTTTTTTTTTTACCCTATTGATTAGATATCCCCTCCCACATCTCCATAATCACAGAAAAGAAGAAAAAAAAACAAAATGTGGACATTCGATCGTACTCGAAAGAGTAGGTCAGCATTGCGCACACTGGCGAAAGGGTATCGATCAGTTCGATAGGTCAGTGTGATAATGCCAAGAACTCATCACTGTATTCAATGGGGGAGGGAGGAATGGATGGGTGTAAAAATCAGCATGAACACGATGGACGATAGGGTGACTGGGACAACACACAGCCAGCGGCTCTCTTTGTCAGGTGCTAGTAATGTATGAAAAAAAAAAGACTTACTGAAAATACTTTGTATTTATTCTTTGTTTAAACAAACTATTTATTTGCACTGGAAAGTATAGCTTAATGGTCAGAGTGTGGAGGCAATCTTTAAAGGGTATCACCAGGTATAACCACAAGAGCAAACACTTAAATAAATATATTTCCATTAAAGAGCTCATTTATGTATCTGTACCATACAGTCTTTTGATACCACTGAAAAACGTCCTGGGTATGATGATAAACTACATCTGGCTGCAAGGCCTGTGTTTGGGAGGTTTTGAGGAGTGTTGAACCATCTCTTAATTGCTGTTGTTCCTAGGTTCACTTTGACCAAGAGTGGTAGCACCTGTTAGGGTCCCACGTATGGGAAAATACTGAGCCCCCAATTTGTGGTCAAAACATTACGAAAGTATAACAATACATTTTTATAGTAAAAATACCTGCAATAAATTTTCATTGTAATAGATTTTTTTTGTAAAAGAAATACAGGAATACAGTAGAACCAAGCTAGACATCTCCTCCGTTGACCATATCACAAATAACGCATTAAAAGACACCAGCAAACAAGAAAAAGGCCAATTGGAAGATCCATATAAGAAGAGGAAATTGAAATGTTATGGCCATATCGTAAAAGCCAACAACCTTTCACCTGTCATCCTATAAAGTACCACCTTACACCAGTGGCAGAGTGAAAATGAGCTGGCAACTTCAGTGAGGGAAGTGGAAGACTGAAAGTAAGAAACTGGCACGCAACACAGCCATATGGACGGAGATCGTCATCTGCTCAGATGCGCAGCGACACTAAGACCAGACCCAGTCATAATGATAATGATTATAATAATGATTAACTTAGTAGTTTGGTTGTCTTCCTTTCTTAAGCGAATGTTCTTAATATTTTGTATCATTTTTTTCTGCTGTGTTTTCTTTGGCAACACAAGCGATTTTAAATATTGGCTTCCTATTCAATCAGTTTTCCTTACCACTTACGCTTTTAATTTTCATTCGAATCTTTTTTCGTGAGATTATTAAAGCTGTTTTTCTTCTTATCTTGCCAATCTTTTCAATTTCGTTTTTGCTTGTTCTATGATCACTGTCCAACATTTTCGTAATTTCCAATGTTGTCTTTCCATAACTGAATACCTTTTCAATTCCTTGTTTTTTTCTTTTTTGTGTTTATATCTTTCTTACGAATCAACGGAATGTCTATATATATGAGTATTTTTTAAAGTAAATATCACAAACTCAAATTTATATTCCTTTAAAATGCGCTGAACGGATTTGAAGCTATTTATACTATTTAAATAAAGAAATTTTATCCTCGACTTTGTTGTTATTATCCCGACGTTTCAACTGTTATACCCTTCAGTCTTCATCATCTGTATATCGATCCACCCAACCTACAGGGAATTCTGAACTGAAGTAAATCCTTTATTTAATTTACGGGATTACCCACTGCGCCATGTCTCCTTAAGGACATATGGCACAGTGGATAAACGCGTTGGTTAGATCCAGTGACAGGACCCAAAGAGTGTGAGTTCAATATCCGGCTAAGGCAGTGGATAACTTGGAGAGGTGAATTAACATGAGATAACTGACATCCATTAGACATGGCACGTGGAACTAGAACAGTCTATTCCAGCGAGCGAAATAAAGGGTTCAGTTCGACATTACAACCACTTGAAGAAGGCCGGGGCGTGCAACGGCCGAAACGCTGTGATAAGTATGGCAAGAAAAATGAGGCCAATAGTTCGAACAATGTAAATAGTGTACATAATACCTCATCTCAGAAATATAGATATTCAACTGTCCATGTTTAGTGGCCTCGTTCTCTTTTTAGAACCGCTGAGTTACTGTGTGATCTGTTCCTACTGAATCCAAGTACACACTTACCGACCCAGGTTTTGAACTCACAATCAATATGTCAAGAAATTGAGGAACAAACTCTTTAATCCAGTGATACAATTCGAAAAATTCCCTGTAGGTTACATGGTTCGACATATACCTGATGATGGCCGCAGGGCACAACGGCTGATACGTTGTGATAACGACAAAGATGAGGATAATAGTCCGAATATAAATAGTGTAACTATGTAAATAATAGTAAGTGAGACACTCTGACGGAATCTCTAAAGTTACATAACATTCCCATATCGTTAAATAAGTTATTGTTAATACTTCTAATATGAAATATTTTATAAACTGTAAATCACACACAATATTTATCCAATCAGAAGTCTCTACAAATATTGGATTAGCCAAGTCATTGTAACAAATAACGCAAGGCACTAACATGGCTTACATAATGTCCTGGGTAGATGATAAATTACATCTGGCAGCAAGGCATCTGATGGGGAGATTGGATGGTTTAAGAAGCTTGGAACAACCTCTAAATTGATGTTGTTCTCAGGTCAACCCTGGCCTGGGGTGGTAGCACCTGTCAAAGTCCCAGCAATGGTCAGATACTGATCCTCTAAACAAAAACAAAACATTATGAAAGTCCAAAAAAAAAAAAAATAATAATACATTTTTATAGTAAAAATATAAGCAATACATTTTTATAGAAAAATGACCAACAATGCATTTTTTAAAGCAAAATTACTAGGATACATTTTATCTGTAGTTAAAGGCATACAATTGCGTTCAAAAGTATTTAGATTTCGGTATTAAATAAAAGTAGTTGATATAAGGTTAAGCAAAACCAAGCAAGCAAATAAACAACCAAGTTGAAAAAGACTCTTTCGTGACATTGATCAATATAATATCTTACAATTTCTCAAACTGTATTCCAAAATATAACTTCAACAAAACTCCGAGATAAAACACACATATCACCGCCTCTCGTAATTATGTCTACAGAAACATGTATATCTATAAAAGCTGAGTATAATCTACCATGTATTCAAATGTGAAAGCAGAATGACATATATCATTTATTTTTATTACTTCATAAAATTAAATTAAATTTCGGCATTAAATGACACATAAGGAGTAGATATACAATTAGACATACAAATCAAAATCAACCAAGGGCTCACATGAAATCTTTTACAGTTTTCAAAATATTGATTTTTCTAGAATCTTTTCTGTGCGACATTTCACTCTAAACAAGGAGATAATTTCACTAGGAGGCAGGGGTTTACAGGGAGTGAAAGGGAATGAGAAAACTTTAGTAAGGAGAATCGAGGAAAAGGACAATAAAGGAACAGCATTTAGGAAGACAGATGATGGCAAATGGCGTTACATATTAAAATCTTTAATCATTGCAGATGGTAGGAAAGCATTTCATCGGATGGGAATTCCAAAGAAGTTAAGTGTTAGTAAAGAAATTATTAGAATGGAACTGACGGTTGCATTTAGCTGGTTCAACAGTAAAACAATGAGACCTAGTTGCCAATCTAGTAGCACATCTGAATTCATGCAGTTGAGGCACAAAGAATAGCAGCTTATCAGAACAATTAAAACGTGAAACTAACATTCAGTATGCAGTGTTGATTCCTATGTAGCGATAAACTCTCGATCTCCGATAGTAAAATCCAATGGAGTTTAGTACAAGACTGCAAATATAAATCAGAGGGTGACAACTCTTTAAGTGATTTCAGTGCGATAAAGAAGCAGTTAAACAACCATACACCACTACCTGCTCCCATAGGAAAAAATACTGTAGCTAACACTATCATTATCAGAACATCTAATTGTAAAAGACAATTTAAGGTAATTGAAATACTTTATATGAAACGGTGTAAGTCAAGTCTCAATCGTATTTGATTTGAGAATGGAAATCGGATGTTGACGTTCTTTTAAAGAGGCGCCAATCATGGGGCTACTAAAGTTGGCAATCAGCACAATACACAATGCAACTTAGAAGGTAAACACAGGAAAGCATACTAACAATGAACATATTGAAAATAGCTCAGGGATTAGGCGAAAGCGCTTGTGAGAGTAATCACTTCAGACTCTCTATATTTAATTCGTTCTCGGAAGAACATTAGAAAAATCGAATATAAATAACTTATTGTATGTTCCGTGTTCATTAGATTTAGTGAAATAAGAAACATTGCTGCGCAGATATACAATATATATATATATATATACGATATATATATATATATATATATATATATATATATATATATATATATATATATATACACAACATTTATTGGTCAGTGTTGAATGAAACCAGGAAACAATTGTATTCAAAAGTGCTCAATACACTAAAAAATAAAAATTTAAATTTAACAGGGCGTCTATCGTCAGAGGAAACCGAACGGGTGAAACCAAGACAACGTGATTGGCTAATATCCTAATCTTTTAAATATATATATATATGTGTGTGTGTGTGTGTGTGTGTGTGTCTGTGTGTGTGCGTGCATGCGTGCGCATGCGTGCGTGCGTGTATGTGTACGTGTGCGTGTGTGTTCGATCTTGTGTGTATGTTTGTGTGTGTGTGTGAGAGAGACGGAGATAGAAAGAGAGACAAACTGAGAAATGTGTTTGTTTAGTAGAGTGCTGACAAATTATTTTAAAAATTGTTTGTTCATTTTCATTTCATCATTTTCAGCACTGGTCCAGAAGTTTTCAGCTCATTGTATATATATATATATATATGTGTGTGTGTGTGTGTGTGTGTATGTGTGTGTGTGTGTGTGTGTGTGTGTTATTAAGAATTTATTTTGATTTGATATGATTTCTGGTGCATAGTCATTTATTTCCGGGTCCCAACTAATGTCAGAAATGGCATCATTACATTTTCCACTCAGCATTTTTTGAAAAAAAAAAACAAAAAAAAAAAAACTAATATCATACAAATATTTTACCTAGATAAAGCCATTCGTGAGTTATGGACTGTATTTGTGAGTACAATGTTTTGTATTTCTTTAAGGTATTGGCTACCAGGAATCCTTTCAATGAGTCTATTGGAATATTTTCCAATCAATCCGAGGCTTCGAAATACAGCTGGAGCTGTTGATGTCCTCATGTTCCATAATTTTGAGATTTCGATTTCAAGGTCCTTGTATTTTAATAGTTTTTTGAATATCTTCAAAGATACCTTACAGGCTGCAGGAACTACCAGTAAGAAAGCACATTTTGTCTTTGCAATTTGTAATCACGATGTCAGGGCGATAAGCTTTGATTGTTCTCTCTGTGTGTATTGTAAAGTCCCATAAAATTGTTACAGGACCTGTCTCCGTAACCGAGTCTGAGTTGTGTTCATAATTTCCTGAAGTTACCTTTCTGTAAGAGTTGAAGGTTTCCCAGTGCAGACATTGGCCCACTCTGTCATGTCGGGGATTATATTAAGTAGGTGTCAATAATGTGCAACCTGATACAAACTGGTCAAATGTTTCTGAATATTTATAACAGAATCTGCATTTTGGGGTAACATAATTTTCCAGAATGTGTGCTTGGTTATTTCTAGTTAGCATGCATTTGTCCTGTGCAGCAAGAATAAAACCTTCGCTTTCAGCTTTTAAACCTGCACTAAGTAGCCACTGATAGGTATGGGGATTGTCTACATCAGCTTGTTTCGCACAGGCATAATATTGACTGTGAAGAGATTTATCCTGTCATCGTTTCTGTATTTGATCGATTGCACTTTTAATTTTTTTTTCCAGCTGCAGTAAGTGTAATATGTTTTACTTACATTTCTTCTGCCACTTCAAACTCCATTTTGAACTCGTTGGCTTCCTTTATTACTGAATAAATACTGAATTATTATTATTATTATTATTATTATTTGTATTTTCTTTGATTTCTGGCGTTTACACATTTCTTTCCGGGTCCCGCCCAGGGACCTAAGGTTAGAAATGGCGTCATGACACTTTCCACTGACAAAAAAAAAAAAAAAAATGATTACATAGATAAAGCCCTTCGTAAGGTGTGGGCTGTACTTGTCAGAACAATTTTTTGTATCTCCTTGAGGCATGGACTTCCAGGAATCCCTTCAATTAGTCTACTGGAATCTTTTCCAACCAGTCCTAGGGCTCCAACTACAACAGGGATTGTTGATGTTCCCATATGCCACATTTTCGCGATTTCTATTTCATGGTCCTTGTACTTTGATTATTATTATTATTAGTTGAAACATTATTACAGTGGCTCCTTGTCATTTTGAAGCGACTCCCCATTTAAGTTTATTAAACTGCATATTGAATATATCGGTTTGTGTATCAATAAATAAAAAATAGTAAAGTAAATGGATGGAACCTGTTTCCCCTTTTGTATTCTATTTGGAGGATATGTTTTCTTTATCATGATCTCTCGAATGCATATATATATATATATATATATATATATATATATATATATATATATATATATATATATATAATCATATTCATAAAGGGAAAGTACTCAATACCAAGAATAGTGTGTGGAGGCATAAAAAAATTTAAGCGTTAAGCGATCATCAAATCATGTGTAAGGTAGTGATGATCATTTAAGCCGTGAAACAGTCACAATCACTCACTATTTTCTATACAGTCAATATATATGTGGGGACAAATTGTATATATATATATATATATATATATATATATATATATATATATATTGAGGGTTCTTGTTCCTAGATGTGAAACTACCATATAGAAATGTTAGATTAGATTTAATAGATAAGACTACATCAGGTAGGTAGATTATAGATAGATAATTATGAACAGATTGTCATAGATAAATAGACAGATAGATACCTAGATAGAGAGACAAATATAGAGAGAGATAGAAACATGTACAGACAGAGATAGATATATACAGACTGAAATAGATATGAACAGACTGAGATAGAGAGTTACATAGCTAGCTAGCTAGCTAGCTAGCTAGATAGATAGATAGATAGATAGATAGATAGATAGATATACGAAATATACAATATTATTCTGTTTGCGTCAATTGGGTTGCCTTGCAACCGTGGTTAGCAATAAATCCTCGCACTCAATTATTTCTGTGGTGATTTTGATCCCCACTGGGTGCCGAACGCTGTGACTTTTAAAACATCGTATCAAAAGTCTATGTGAGGAATACCTTGTTTTCCTTCGATTGTAAAATCACTGAGTGAAACGAGTATTTTTCTGCGTAACTTTACCGGTCACCGGATGTGGTGAGCATGATTACGATGTATATTGTCTTGTTTTTACCGCCGGCTTCTGGGCTTACACAATGGCTCTGACTTGACAATTCAATTGTTGCGTTTAAGTCGGTTTTCTGAAAATTTCTAGATGAATATTCTGATGGTAAAGACGAAATGATCTGTTCTAATATCCCTAAAAATTTCAATTGTTTCTTTATCCATCTCTTCGGACATCTTCCTCGCCATGAACCAATTTAATTCTGTCTAATGCGCTAAATATCCAGAATCAAAGAGAAAATGGTACAAAATGAAAGATTCTTTTTTACTAAGCTAGTCCGTGTTTCTATATTTATCTTTATTATTTATTTTAGGGTATTAAAACAAAAACATCTTAAAAATCGCTACATAATTGCAACCATGTTTCAACGCGACAAATGTGTCTCTTCGGGCGATGTTTAACTAATGGCGAGTGAATAATTAACTTAATTTCAAAATCAGAATACTTCCAATTTTTCGATAAAAAAAAGTGGAATTATACTCCACTTGTTCTCATTTTACCTGGATATCTAACTTTATAGACATCTGAATAAAACTTAACTATTTAAGGCGTGTGACAAAAAACTAAATAAATATTTCATCACCTACTTCAAAAATTCATAGGGGTAAAGGAGTTATAAAATTCAAAACTTCAACCCGTCTATACAAACTGTTTTTCCTAATCATTTCAAGATTTTCTGGCACTCGTTTTTTCTTTTCATCTTTCTCAAGCTTTCTCACTTGCTGTCTAATTTTCCTCCTTGAAAACTTCCTTGTCCCTAACGGCTCTTTGCTATTCTCAACCGAACTGTTGCGAGGAAATGAATAGAGAGCCACATGCACGGACACGCATACACTAAACACTTACATGCTACAAAGTAACGTTATATTCCAAAATTACAGTAAGAACCAAAGGAAACTTTTAAAAAAATACATAGGGACAATAGAAATAACCTGAAAATATAGAAGTTACTCACAAAAAACATCGTGTAACAATAAAATAATGCAAATACCGCAACGCATTCACGATAAATATGGAATCTGTTGTAACCTAGAAAAGTTTACTGAATGAGGAATAAAAAAAGAATGGAGGTTAGAAATGAAATAATAATCTTTATAACATCAGCAACGTACAATACTCGCCAGCGGCGTGAAGTAGGGGAACCACTGCTAGTAGTGGACCACTTACAATAGCGTCCAACGTATTTATGAGAATTGGGACATACCCATTAGTGTTAATATGTACGGTATATAACAGAATCTCAAAAGGACAAAAGAAACTAGGCTCGCGATGAGGTTTCATCAATTTATAGTTGAGATGACGAGATGTAACCGTAAGTTTAATGCTAATAGTTTATTTTCTCCACAAATCTCGCATGTGGAACTCTCTTCCGACTCCATGATTTCCAGCCAACTGTTTTAATCTTCAAAAATTTAAATGCAATGTCAATCGCTATCTACTGATCTCCGAATTGCTCTTCTTTTGTTCTCGTTCCTTAGCAACGTTTTTATAAATTTAAAAAAAAAAATGAAATAAATAAATGATCACAAACAAGTTATGGCTATAAATATTCTAAAAAAACGAGGAAAGCGATTCACCTCTTTACTCAGCCCTCAATAAAACCATGCACCTTAGCGTGCAAAAGTTTTGGGCTTACGACATAAAACGAGTTTTAACACGTGAAAATTTCAAGGTTTTCCTATTTTAATGTTCAGTCAATGATTGAATAAGCTCATGACCGGCCTCAATGTTCGAAAAAATTCGTAGAAAATATGCGTTCTTCGACAGAAATCGAACCTGCATTGCTATTTGATCTGACATGCTATGCCATTTACTGTCTAGTTAGTAAATTCCAAGTTACTGTTACGCATATTTTTTCCGAAATTTCGCGAACATTCAGGCCGGTAAATGTAATTAATACTCTTTAATTAAAGACAGATCATTTACTTAAATAAATTGTATCTTGAAAAAAAAAAACGTATAAACAGAAAATGTATTAAATAATTGTAAGACTTAATCCATTTCATTATATGTTGTCATTGTTTACGTTAAGATACATTTCATGAGCAGATATGATCTATCGAGAAAATCGTCGAAGGTTGTGTGTTTATAAACAGTGAATTGGATTTTGCTAACCAGATGTTTCTCTGTAGCTAAATGGTATATAGCACGTCAGATAAAAAGATGTTTTCCTATATTAATTAAAATTCGATTCCTGTTAGAGAACGCATATTTTCTACAAAATTTCTCGAACATTCAGGCTAATTAATGTAATTAATATTGTTTATTATAAACAGAGCATTTACTTGGAATAACGTATAAACAGAAAATATGTTAAATAATTGTCGGGCTTAATTCATTTCATAATACATACATATATATATATATATATATATATATATATATATATATATATATATATATATATATACATATATATATATATATATGTGTGAAAAGTGTATATAAATATAAATAAATATAAGTATGTATAATTATTTATATATTATATGCGCGGTACTTATTAGAAAGCGCTCAATATCAGAGATAGAGCTAACATATTTGGTTGGATAGATGTGAGTTTGTGACCCTGGGTTTCACACTTTAGCGATCGTCAGACAAACTGATTAATGTTTTAAAAAATTTGGGTTTATGTAGATTGCGTGTGTTGGTGTTATTGTGGAAGTGGTGGGGGAAATTTAATATGACATGTATACAGTAACGAGACATTTCCGCCACACTTCCAATGTTTAAATTTCAACATTTCAACATACAAATGCGTATGTATAGATATAACACCGCCCGTATACATACATGTGTCATAGCCGAAACTGCCCACATACGTTTATATATGTATGAGTCCCGACGGACGACCAAGTATGTATATGTGTCTGCATATATCGATGTTTGCGTTAGTACGATAAATGACAAAACGACGAAATTTCCCCCACCACTTCCACAATAACACCAATACACGCAATCTACATAAACCCAAATTTTTTAAAAACATTAATCAGTTTGTCTGACGATCGCTAAAGCGTGAAACCCAGGGTCACAAACTCACATCTATCCAACCTATATATATATATATATATATATATATATATATATATATATAGATAACTAGACTCGTTTCGAAAAACCCTCGAATTTTTGATTTGCTAATCAAATCAATCTCGAGGGAAAAAAGGTTTTAAAAAAAGAAAGAGCTACAAACATGGACTTCTGCCGACAAAAAATCGCACAGATGCAGGTCTGAAGCCCAAAGAAAAAACCCTGATACGAGTAACAACTAACTAACAAAAGAGCTCAATGCAACCGTAGAGCAGACCTAGATACACCTAGTGAGCCAGACAAACCTACCTAGGTTTCACCTAAACGGATCGTCAGGAAAGTTTGTCTGGCTCACTAGGTGTATCTATATATATATATATATATATATATATATATATATATATATATATATCTCCAGCTTCTATCCTACGAACGCAGATGTTCCCCAAGGCTCCATCCTAGGTCCTACTATGTTCCTCATCTTCATCAACGATCTTCCTGACGCTATTGATTCTCAAGTAGGCATCTACACGGAAGACACTACAATTTACTCCTGAAAAACAAATCTAGTGTCGCTGACAAAACTAACCTGGCCGTTCGTCTCGAAAAGGGCCTCCGATCGGTTTTGAATTGGGGCAGGAATTGGCTGGCTAACTTTGACGCAACCAAAACAAAACTACTCTCTATTAATTATCACAGAGATCCTTCCCTGCCGCCCATTAGAATATCTGACGCTCAACTTCCCGAAAGCACCTCTCTGCGGCTGTTTGGTCTTACCTTGTCTACTGACCTGAGATGGAACAAATACATTGAGTCAAGTAGCTGGAATGTCGAACTGAACTCTTTATCTCGCTCACTGAGGTAGACTGTTCTAGTTCCACGTGCCATGTTTAATGGATGTCAGTTATCTGTTATCTCCTGTTATTTTCCCTCTCTAAGTTCTCCACTGCCATAACCGGGTATTGAACTCACACTCTTTGGGTCCTGTCACTGGATCTAACCAACGCATTTAACCACTGTGCCATGTGCCGAAACGTTGTAATAAATATGGCAACAAAGATAAAGACAATAGTCCGAATAATGCAAATAATGTAACAGTTTTTTCTATCGCACTTCTCGCCTGTGGAACTCTATTCCGGCTTCTTGTATTTCATTCAAGATTGAATTTCAAAAATTTAAAATGCAATGTCAGTCGTTAACCTCTGTCTTCTTAATTCAAGTTCTTTTATTAATTTCTCTCCTTAATAGTATTTTTTTCTTTTTCTCTTCTCATTCTCTCTAATATTCTGTCTTAGTGGCTTTATTACCTTGCTTGGGAGGAGATGCTTAAAATTATAACTATTCTTAGCGGTATTATTTTTAGCTGGAGAATGAAAGCAATCCTTTTGTTTTACACTGGAATGTCTACTTTTTTGATGTGGACGTGATTATTTAGAGAGATAAAAAGGAATCAGCAGGAGAAAGAATGAAGGTTTCAACGCTGCGAGGAAAAGCAGACAGAATAGTACTTGTTTTAATGTTAGTTATTTAAGTGTTACCCTTGTCAGAATGGTACGAAAACAAACAATGCTGAACTTAGGTATTGAAGCGCGAACTGTGAACCTTTCGAGACTAATTAGCATTGTACTTACTTAAGGGGTGATGTTGCCGAAACGAAGGGCGAAAACTGAATTAGAAGCATGAATGGTGTTGGGGTGGAGAAGCTGAAAGCCGAAGAAGAAACAGAAAAAGAAGACGTTCATAAAAATACGTCAAAAAAGAAAAAAGAAAAAAAACGAAAACAAAGCAAGAATTACAGTTGCCATCGAAAAATAAAATGATCTGTGAAGAAGAAGAGAAAGAATAATTGCTTAAGCACAGGGAAAGAAAGAAAGAAAGAAAGAAAGAAAGAAAGAAAGAAAGTAAGGTAACAGCACTTACCGTTTCATATGGAAAGAAATGAATTATTAAGAAAGGAAGAAGTCGACATAATCTATGAAGATATGTGGAAAATAAGGAACTATAAAGAAAGAAAAAGGAAAGAAAAATGAATAAAGAATGAAAGAAGTAAACAGAATTTTTCAGGGCTTGACAAAAAGGAAATATTAAGAAAAGCAGTAACAATGAAAGAAAGAAATAATGAAAAAAGAAAGAAAGAAATCAGAAAGAAAGAACATTAGAAATAAATAGAGAAAGAAAGACGGGAAAAAAGAGAGAACAAGTAAAAAAAAAAAAAAAAAACGAGAAGAAAAAAAATGAAAGAAATAAAGAAAGATATAATTCGACACAGCCTATGAAGATATGAAAAAAAAAACAAGGAAATATTAAGGAAGGAAGAAGGAAAGAAAGAAAATGGTGAAGAAAGAAAGAAAGAAAGAAAGAAAGGAAGGAAAATTAAAAATAAATAAAGAAGCCAACGCAAACTATGAAGACAGAAAGAAATAAGAAAATATTAAGAAAGAAAGAAAGAAAGAAAGAAAGATAGAGAAAGGAAAGAAAAAACAAAGAAAGAAGTCGGAACAAACTATCAAGATATGAAAAAACTAGAAAGAAAGAATATGGAAAGAACGAAAGAAAAAAAGAAAGGAAGAAAAAAAGAAAGAATAATAGAAAGAAAGAAAGAATATTAGAAACAAATAATATTAGAAAATAGAGAGAAGAAAAAGATAGAAAGACTATTAGAAAGAAAGAATATTAGAAATAAATAAATATTACTAGAAAGAAAGAGAGAATAAAAAGTAAGAAAGAAAGAAAGAAAGACTATTATAAAGAAAGAAAATTATAAAGAAAGAAAGAATATTAGAAAGAAAGAAAGAATATTAGAAATAAATAAATATTACTAGATAGAAAGAGAGAATAAAAAGTAAAAAAGAAAGAAAGACTATTAGAAAGAAAGAATATTAGAAAAAAAGAAAGAATATTAGAAAGAAAGAGAGAAGAAAAAGTAAGAAAGAAAGAAAGAATATTAGAAAGAAAGACTATTAGAAAGAAAGAATATTAGAAAGAAAGAAAGAAAGAATATTAGAAAGAAAGAATATTAGAAATAAAAAATTATTACTAGAAAAAAAGAGAGAAGAAAAAGAAAGAAAGAATATTAGTAAGAAAGAAAGAAAAAAGAAAGAAAATAAATAAAGAGTCAAGGAAAAAAGAAACGAAAAAAAATCTGAAAAGAAAAATAAATTTTAAGAAAAATAAACAAAATGTAAGAAAGAAAGAAAAATTACTTTAAGAAAAAAAAGTAATTAATTAAGGGTAGAAAGAGAGAGAACGAGAGAGACATTAACAAAAGTAGAAAAAATAATAAAAAAATGTAACGAAAGAAATGTACACACTTGACGGGGAAAAAAAGCAATTAAAAAGGAAGAAAATCATAAAAGCGAACTTAGCTAAGAAAAAGAAAAAAAAATGGCAGAATATAAAACAAAAAATACTTAAAGTCAAATGAAGGAAAACAAGGAAAATGCGTGCGTTTGTGTATCTGTTTTTTTTTTTATTATTATTCTATAAATGTGTATCTGTGTATGTGCTGGTTTGTGTCTGTGTGTGCACCCATTGATAACCTGGGATGTGTGGACGATTTCTTATCGAAATAAAGAGATAAATATTGACTTAGTGATTTAGAAATTTCCGATAATTTGTAAAAAAATATAGAGAGATGGTTATAACAAATAACCCTCGACTGTTCTTAATTAAATATATATCAGTCACTTTGAATGCTCCAAAAGTAATACTCCCTGTTTATTTCCACTTATACAGCACAATCATACGTTTGGGTAGAGCTACACTATTCACTATACTCGCAAAAAAAAAAACAAAAAAAAACGAATCAACACTATCGATTAAGCATTTTATAAGGGACGCATTATAGCCTACAGACCAGCGATGACTGTGTCGTTTCCGAATTGTAGGTGTTTCAATAGCCCGAACAGGTGAATATCAAAAAGGTGTCAAATCTGAACGATGCTGTTCTTTTTTATTACTTCAAACATTATTCTTAAAGTAGACCCGTAGACGAAAGAGTATTTCTTTTCGTTTACCGGTCTGCTACCGCTAGAAGATTTTTAAACGGAACGTCTACTCAAATACGGTTATCCACGGAAAATAGCGTTTGTTGTGATAAAAGATATTAAAAAAATAAAACGCAGTAATTCTTTAGAAGCTGTTCTTTTTAACAAGTGAAAAAATATCGGTTTATTGGCAACGAGATTCCACTTGTATTATCATACCAAAGTTTGCTTTAATAATTGATCAATTAATACAAACTCCAAGAAACATTCAATGTAAAAGGTTACTGGATTAAGCTGTTAGATAAACGTAAGAAGGGGAGGCAACCAGGGATTTACTTTGTTATTTTTAATATCTAAAAAGTAACTGATGATGTTCGTGGACGTGCATACACATTTCTCTAGGTAAATACCAAGGCGACTGGACGAATAGTAGACTTATAGATATGTAGGATAGATTCGTAAGAGACAAATGGTTTCGCACGACACAGAGAACCAACTTTCTTAGCAGCTGACCTAGCAATGAATTTAATATAATCTTCCCATTTCATATCAGCCGAGAACGCTAACTGGAGTCCTAACTGGAGTCCTGGAGTGCGACGGATTCGCAGGGTGTTACATAGAGTGAAGGCGAGAGAGAAACAAACTGTGTATATGGGGAATGAGGAAATGATAAAAGATTAACGGGGTTCAAGAGATCAGAAGATGACGATTGACGTTGCATTTAAATTTTTGAAGACTGTGGTTACCAGGGAAGAAGTTAAACGGAAGAGAGTTCCACAGGCAAGAAGTGCGAGAAAAAGAAGCTCTTTGAGTAGAAGTAGCGGTTACGTTTATCTATTTCAACGGTATAAGGTTGGTACCTGGGTACCAGTGTAGTAACACGCTTAAATTTATGCAGTCGGGGCATCATGGAAAAATTCGTGCCAGAGCAGTTGCCATGAAAATATTTGTAGAAAAGACAGAGGGAAGCCACGTCACATCTGTGAGAATATGATTGGGTTCGAGATGCCAAGTCAGTATCGATTGCATTGCAGAATCTTCTTTGGATTTTGTCGAGAACCTCAAAATGAACAGCAGGGGCACCCGACCAGATATAGCAACAGTATTCAATGCACGGACGGATAGCAGATTTGTAGATAAGTAAGATGGACTCTGACGTGAAAAAAAAAACCTCCTGGGGCGACAGTGTGAGGCAACTTTCCTTGCAGCAGATGCAGCTATTGATTCAATGTAGTTGTTCCACTTCAAGTCATAGATAGATAGATAGATAGATAGATAGATAGATAGATATGAAATCTGACAGAGATAGAAGACAGGAAGAAAGATTAGTGAAAGGAATATTGGAACAAAAAAAAAAGAAAAGAGAAAAAAAGAAAGAAAAAGAAAGAAAGAAAGAAAGAAGGAAAGAACGAAAGACAAATAAGAGGTACATCGGAATAGAAACGCAAAAAGAAACAAAGAAAAAAATAAACAAAAAAGAAAGAAAGAAAGAAAAAGAAATAAAGAAATTAAAAAGAAGAAAAATATAAGGAAAGAAAAAGAAGGAAAAAGAAAGAAAAAAGAAAGAAATAATAAAAAAGGAAAAACAAAAAAAGGAAAAACGAAGAAAAACGACAGAATGAAAAAGTAAAAAGCAAAAAGAATGTAAAAAGATAGAAAAAGAAAGAATGAAAATGAAAGCAAATGAGTAGAAAGAAAAAGAAAGAAAAAGGAAGGACGGCAAAGAAAGTAAAAAAGAAAGAAAAAATAAAGAAAATCAAAAGTAAAATGAGAAAGAAAAAGAAAGAAAAACGAAAGAATGAAAAAGAAAATAAAAAGAAAGAAAAAAGTAAAAGAAAGAAAGAAAAATGAAGAAAAACTAAAGAATGAAAAAGAAAGAAAGTACAAAGAAAAAAAGAGAGAGAAAAAAAAGAAAGGAAAAGAAAGAAAGACAAGAAAAAGAAAGCAAAAAGCAAACAAGGAAAAGAAAGAAAAAAGGTAAAGGAAGGAAACAAGAAGGAAATCAGAAGAAAAAAAATAATTGTTTTACATCAGATTAAAAAAGCCAAAGGTAAAATGTCTATCTGAACAAATAAATCAAAAAGAAAAAAAAATCTTCCTCCTTTTTTTCAATCAGTAAAAACGTATCAGTTATCTTTCCTGTTTTAAGTTAAATATACAAACATTGTTAGGGAGGAGATCGTTTCAGTGTCGGGTGGCTGCTTCTTCCTCCGCACTTTATATTCTTTGCACCTGTGTCTTGTCGAAGCAGAAACTTACTGCCATGAACTTGTCTCTCTTTCATTTATCTTTCTG
The DNA here is from genome assembly GCA_903632075.3 of Acanthosepion pharaonis. Taxonomy (NCBI): domain Eukaryota; kingdom Metazoa; phylum Mollusca; class Cephalopoda; order Sepiida; family Sepiidae; genus Acanthosepion; species Acanthosepion pharaonis. The sequence continues at coordinate 492,082 of CAHIKZ030003526.1, forward strand.
TCGCCAACCGCCACACGCCAGCACCAGCCAAACCTTTTGGTTCACTTCTGATCCAGTTGTTCTTTATTCTTTTGATTGTACAGCGTGTATTTCGAATAAAAAGTTCATGTTCCCCTCTATCGATATTTAACTAAGTACATTACAAGACCGTAGGAGAGTAGTACAACTAAGACGTATTGTGTATTGTCAATCTTTTACGCAAAGGAAAGCCTTTCTGCATCGAGAGACAGTTCAGAAAAGACTGGCTTTTATCTCGACTCGGACAATGATCATTGACAGAGGGTAGCTTTCTCAAGTAAAGAGATATGCTTAATTTCTTTTTAATAAACTTTGTTTAGTCTGGTACAGCGCCAAGGTTAAGAAGTGCTCACCGATGATCACATTTACAACATCACCGAAAACGTGTGTGCGAGACGAATTGGTTATATATTACGTTAAGGTAGACGTTCTAGTTATTTAATTCTAAGTATTTTGTTCGTATAAAGAATGAGAAAAGCGTAAACGAATCTGTTGGGGAATAGAAGTCAAGTCATTGGATAGCGATATGTAAACGCTGTCAAACGAAATCGGCAGTTATAACGTTTTAATTTTGTAATATAATATTCATATAGTAAAAGTTAAACTATATATATATATATATATATATATATATATATATAGTTCCCTCCTGAGCAATGGTGAGAGGAAAAAAGATCATCCAAGCCCACAGTAATGATGCCAACATTCATACTCTGGCTTCCAGTTTCAAAGTCCATTCAAGAACTATCAAGAGAATGATGAATAAATTTAAAAAAGAGGGAACAGTAGAGATGAAAACTAGATTCGGAGGTCCAGCAGGAAGAAGGATCATCATTTCAACTTTCAGCTAAAGAATTCAATTAGAAAAGATCCAACTCAAGCTGTAAGACTTTGGCACGTGAGAGAGGAGTTTCATCTATACCAATCCAAAGAACAGTGAAAAAGGATTTGAAAATGAAATCGTTCGTGAAACGTGCGAGTCACCTTATAATTCCAGTATAGAAAGTTAGACATTTAGAGACAGCGTAGTTGATATTAACTTAGTTGAAAATGATCCGGAATAATATATATATATATATATATATATATATATATATATATATATTTATATATATATATATATATAAAGTTCATATATATATATATATATATATATATATATATATATATATATATATATTAAAATAAAGTTCATATATATATATATATATATATATATATATATATATATATATATATATATATTTCAACTTTATTTCATGAGCTTCCGTTACTTAGCTATGTTTAATTAATGATGAACATGTCATTTTCTTTTATGATGTAGAGTAATTATATATTCCTATTGCTCAAAGTAATGTACAATAGTCTTATAAAAACTTCAGAAAATTCCAGTAAGATATCTTTAATCATTTCTAAGATACAACGGTTCAAATCTTCTTCCTACAATTGGACAATTTTGCTGTTACATGATTTGGATAATTTTGCTGTTACACACGTTATATAAGCACCAAACTTCATTTTATAATATTAAATATCGCAATCAGACGTCTTTATCTAAATATTTTTGGCATTTAAAGAAAACCAATAAGACTCGAACATAAAATGAAAATTAATAAAAAAAGAACATGTAGATCTTTAAATGACCCATGTCATTTGTGCATCCATGAAAAGTTAGAAAAGTTTCTGAAAAATTAAAAATCTATTAAAAGAAATGTAATAGCAATATTTGTAGACACTAGCAAGTTTTATCTTTAAGTAATAGTTAATTTTATAAAATGAAACCAATATATTTATATTTGAACATAAATAAAATAGTTTATGAATACATAATTAGAGTCTAATTTATTAATTTTAACATTCACATATATGTACCCAATTAGTAAACAAATTTAATATAATATCTTAAGACGGTACAAATAAAAATACAAATATCAAAAATGTGACTAAATAATATTTGAATGCTCCTTTTGAAAAAATCGTAATAGAAAATTATTAAAAATAAAAATTAAATAAAATATTAAAAATAAAAATGCCAAATGTATTGCTATTGTAACACAGACGAAGTTTTGGAACATAGACACTGGCACAAATTACTACTTGAAAAAAAGGTAGTTTGTATCAATTGACACATACCCAGCCCCTACACTGACTTCACCGACTTGAGAGCTGCAATACATTCGATACATGAGTTTTCTAAATAAGTTAAATCCTAACACACCCTAAAATAAAAATTAAAAAAAAATTTTAAATTTTCCGCAAGCCCAACATCTGAAAATATACATTTGTTCTGGACTTATAAATTAAGTAAATCAATTTCTAAAAAGTTATTCTTAGCATCGCTTGATAATGGAAGGGATTTTTGTATTTCAAGTTTAATTTTATGATTGAATTTAAATTGAAGTTTCAGTTTTGAAACATGGAAATTTCGGTGTTATGATGATAATGTATTTTTAAAAAAGCATTTATAATATTATGCTCTACTGCTGTATCGAGCACTGTTTTTTTAAATAAGAATAAATGTTAAGAACTCTGAATTATAAATCTCATTGTTCTTGCCTATTATTTTAAGGTACGGTGGAGTAATGGATAGCGGCTTGGATTGGGGAATCGGTGATCCGAGTTCGAATTCCAGTCGAATCCATTACATTCACTTACGTGCTAATACCCTTGGGAAAAGTATGAATCCTTTTCTTCTCCCTCCAGCTATAGTTAAAATAGCTGGACAGACTGGGTTCTATAGCCTTGGATGGCAACTGGTCTAGGAGAAGGACAACTCTGAATTCAAAACCTGCGGAGGGTCGCTTGTGGCACTCAGTGCACCGGGTCTCTATATTCGGCCCTTCAAAAAGTGTGGATGGTCCTGCACGAAACCTTCACCACTATAATCAAATCTCATGTGTCGTTGTCGGTTTCCTGGAAACTGATGTACTTGGTCCTCATACGTCGAAATCGACGGGAGAGTCGACTATATATATATATATATATATATATATATATATATACTAAATAAATAAATTAAGCAAACAAAAAGTTTTAAAAAATAAACAATAAGCAACTTAATAAACTAGAAATTGACATATAAATACAAATAATTGTATAATTATTATTATTGATCAACGACACATAATAAAGTAACCAATAAAGAATTACGAGTATAAATAACACTATAAAATCGCTGGAAATAACCGCATTCAGATTTCCAATTATTCATACTCAGTAGCCTATAGAATACTTTGAAACATAACAGATACCGCCTACCCAATAAACGTTAGGATAATCGGAGCATAGATATGGCACAATGCTGAAACTATGGAGCACCCCGTGAGGATTGAACTCACTATTCAGTCGTAATTCTTATAGTGTGACACGCTTGCTACCCATTACACCGCCTCGATGTGCCCAAACGTTAGGATAATACAATCAAACTTACTACCCATAATTCACCACTGGCCATCATATATAAGTAGCCGAACCAAAATACAACAACACACATGACGATGACGGTGATGATTGCAAGTAAAAATAAAGAATTCTTATAGGAGTCGTAGATGTTAATTAATATCGAAATATTTGACCAATTTTGCTCTCGTTATATTTTCTGCCAGCTTAATCTATAATTTTTAAGTAAAATTATCTACATTGTTGTCGCATACAACAAATATTTTTTTTTATAAATTATTAAAAATATACGAAGAAAACTAACACGTTTCGCACAATAAAAATGCTTTAATAATTTTATAGCTACAATAGCTGTATTTTCTGTGAAGGGTAATCAGTAATTATTTTTATAATTATATATGTTATCGTATATCACATAATTCTCCTTTTAGATGAGTAAAAAATAAATATATAATAAATAAAAAATAAAAAAAAATATATAAACAAAAAAAATAAAAAAATATATCATTAATCCGTTCCAAGTTCATTATTTTTTGTTTAACGTTATATCTACTTTTTATGGGTCATTTAATACCGGATTTTAGTTTTCTAGGGAGCTTTGAAATAATAAATATATGATATATGTTATTCTGCTTTCACATTTGAATACATGGTAAATGATACTCAGCTTCTGTGCATATAAAAGTTTGTGCGGACGTAATTACTAGAGGGGGCGATATGTGCGTTTTATTTTGTAGATTTTTTCTAGTTTATTTTTGAATACAGTTTGAATTCTATGAGAAAATGTAGGATATTATATAAGTGAAAGAGTTCATTCATGTTGGTTGTTTGGTAACATATTAAACGGATTTAGGTGAAGTCGCTACAATTTTTAGTATGTGTTTTATTGTGTATAATTCTTGGCACGACGTTCAGATTGAATGTTGGTCGGTTGATTTTGTTTGGCAGCCTATCAACACCTCTATGCCGAAATCTAAATAATTTGAACGCAATTTTATGGCTTCAACTAAATATAATTTACATTATTCGGACTGCTATCACCATCTTCAATGCCAAAATAACAACGTTTCGGTCGTTGTACGATCCGGTCTTCTTCGGCTGATTGAAATTTCGAACAGAATACTTTATTTCGAAATAAAGGTTTAGGTTCGAAATTTCAATCACCTGATGAAGGCCGGAGTGTACATTGGCCGAAACGTTGTGAATATGGCAAAGACGATGAGAATAAGAGCCCGAATAATGTAAATAATCATAATACCTCATCTCAGATATATAGACAGATAGAGATGAAATGTATTGCTAATCGTTTTCTTATAAAATCTATTGTTGGTAATTGTACTATAGAATGTATTGTTGGCCATGGATTTTAATACTTCCATAGTGTTTAGAGTTCATTAGTTGCCCATAGCTGGGACCCTGACAGATGCTACCACCCCGAGTCAGGGTGGACGTTGGAACAACAGCAATTAATAGGTAGTTCTGCGCTCTTCATAACCTCCAATTTCCCGATCAGAGACTTTGCTGCTGGATGTAGTTTATCGTTATACCCAGGACTACCCAGTCCATTCTAAAGAGATATTCCATAACTATGATAACAAGAGGAATATTTGCTTAGTGTACAGCGTGTTTCATATAACACCAGATTATCACATTAATAGGTGATCAGATTACGTAACCGCAAATATATAAATCATATTCAGTTTTATATTATAGAACAAGTAAATGATTGTCCAGCGAGGATTGCTTTGAAACAATTGAATCGCCTTCATTCTTTCCTACAGATAAGACCCACTTCAATCGATAACATTCCTACCGGCCATAAGCGGACATGCTGTGCAATCGTGTTGTTACTCTAACTTAACTGAACACGCCCAATATCAACGAAGGTTGATGAATTGTCATTCTCTATACAGCATGAATGTTTTATTATACTGGGAAGGAATTATTGAAATAGTTAAAAGACCCTAAACGCCCACGATGTGTGACCCGGCAGACACCCGCGGCAAAAGGGTCCATTCTTTTACACAGTTTAGCGGGACGTTCCTGGCAGCTCACTATGTAGCAACTAAACGAGATATACTTTTCATACTCGTCCGTCTAACTTCTCGTGAGAACGTGATTTATCTGTTCTCGCAAACGCCAGCCTTTGTCAAGCGGCTGGCCGGTGGGCGATTGCTCTCGGACTAATATTTCTATCAGTGATTAATAATCTCCAGGCAAAATTATGTGAACGCGTTGGCCATGTTGCGTGTAACCTCTGGAACCTATAGCTCAGCTCGTCTTCGTAATGGGTACAACATTTCAAACATGCTGTCTTACCTGGAGTTGTAGCAACAAGAAAAAAAATTACGCTTCGCTACACATTTCATGTCATTTCAACGTGTAATGATAGTTGTAATTTGCTGCCTTCTCTGATCTATAACAGAGGTGAGGTTTCGTAGCTATAAGTTAACGCTGAAAAACGCGCCTTTGCTTTGAATAACGCAGCTTAAGTGGTTATTTAGCTATCGTATAAAGTTAATATTCAAGGGGAAAAACAACACGAAAATCAGTTAAACGCCGCACAGGACCGCTATATCACACCATGAGACACGTAACCAATTAGAGTTGTTGGGGCGTTAAATGTACTGCAGCCATAACCGCAGTGGTATATCTAAGGCAAGAGAGCAAGACAGAAACCATCTCACTTAAGGCTTATTTTGTAGTCCTGGGTATGACTATAAACTACATCCACGTCCTGAGTATGACGATAAACTACATCCACGTCCTGAGTATGACGATAAACTACACCCACGTCCTGAGTATGACGATAAAATACATCCACGTCCTGGGTAAGACGATAAACTACGTCCAACAGCAAGGCCTCTTAATTGCCGGTGTTCCCAGGTCCACCCTGACCCAGGGTGGTATCACTTGTTAGGTTCAAGCTATGGGTAAATAGTTAACGCCCAAACTTGATTAAAAATAGGTTTTAATAACAGAAATACTTTGTAATAAAAAAATTATATACTAGCAATAATTTTTGAAGGAAAAATTATTATCATCAATACTTTAAAATACCAGCAATACAAACATCTATACATATTTTGAAAAAAAAATGTTACCAACTATAGACTTCTTAAAGCAAAAATATTCCCAGGAATAGAGTTTTGAAGAAAAAAAATACCAGCAATAAAAATTTTGTTAAATTAAATAAGCCATTGAGGTTGATATGCTATAAAACAAACCAAACCAAATCAAACTAAGGCTTATTTTGAATTCATAGTTCTACTACCAGTAGACTTGGTGACACCTCATAGGAGCATCCTGGGTAAGACGATAAACTACGTCCAACAGCAAGGTCTCTGATCAGGAGGTTTTGAGGAGCGTGTTCCCAGGCCCACCCTGACCTGGGGTGGTGGCACCTGTTAGGGCCCCAACTATGGGTAAATAGTTAGCCCCCTAAACTGGGTTCAAAACACTATATAAGTGTAAAAATAGGTTTTTATACCAGAAATACTTTGTAAAAAGATCATTGCCAGCAATACATTTTTTGAGGAAAAAAAGATATTGCCAGTAATGCATTTTTGACAAAAAATATATTATTAGCTATATATTTTTGAAGAAAAAATATTACCTGAAATAAAAAATGGTCGGTGTTAACGCATTCAGGTTAATAAGCCGTAAAACAAACCAAACCAAACCTCATAGCAAGTGAGATGAACTATTTAATCTGTAGCTGGAGGAGTAAATATGGATTCATAGATGTCCTGTGAGAAAGTGAGCGTAACAGACTCGGCTGGTATTAGAACTCGACTCGATGATTTCGCTTTCTGAATAGCTAACTACTGCACTAATCACAAAATCATAGATAAATAGTGACAAAGAAAGACCAGGCAAATTAAGCTAGCGGAAAAAAAAAGATCCACATACAATAATTACATTCCCAAAGAATTATGAAAAAATATAGTAATTTTTCAAGCGTAGCTTAGATGTGGCACAAGGCTGAAAGTAGGGGGCACCAAAGTGAGTATCGAACTCACTACTCAATCATAATTGTTCTAACGAGACAAGCTTGCTAACAATTACGCCGACTCAAATTATGACAAAATATATCGAAAATATGAATTTTGCTTATTTGCACTAGTTACACGCGGACTGTTATCATCAGTTTTATTGTTATTATCACAACCTTTTGGCCGTTGTGTCTTCCTCCGGCCTTCATCAGTTGTAAATCGACCCGGTTAAACTAATGGGAATTATGGAGTTGAAGTAGACTTTAGAAAGAATCGTAAACCCAATCCTAAACAGGGAACAATGGGTAAACTTCTACCTCTGCCCAAAAGACCGTGGAATAGTATAGACCCGACGATAGAAGGAAGGAGAATGACAGGAAAGTTCCATAAGATTTATATTAAACTCTTTGATCAATTCCTCTTTGTAACTCATCAATTAACGGAGAATTTCAAGATGAACAAGATTACAATTATATTACGCCCGTTTCAATTGCATACCTTAAAGATGGCGGCGTTTCATTCGTTTTGACAAGTTCAATACCAAGACATCTGTTTTTCATTACAAGCCAAGCAACGTTTGTAATGGTTCTAATGTCATTATTTTTATCATTCCCCCTCCCTTAGAGAAAGAGAGAGAGAAAGAGAGAGAGAAAGAGATAGAGAAAGAGAAAGAAAGAGAGAGGGAGCTTCTTGATTTTGTAGGAAGACAATATAGCGGCATTTATTATTTTTGAGAGTTGGACGGATCTTGCTAACATCTTTCTATTTTTCAGTTGAAAAGAAGAGCACGACTTTTAAAAAGTAAATAAAAAAAATTGTGCTTGACAATGTTAGACAATATTTCAACAGAATGTCTGTCTTCTTCATGTTATATTTAAGCATTTTTTTTTTCAAGTATGAAAAATAAAAATCTACAAAAAATTATTATAAGTCATTGTAAAAACGTTGCTTGTCTAGTAATGAAAAAGACTGTACTGGTGATGAACGAGTCAAAACAAATGAAATGACCCCTTTTATAACAAACGTCTGTAATTTCAACAAACATCTTAAGGTGTACATTCTGAAAAAATATTCAGAATCTATCGCCTTGTCGACCCTTAAAACGGATGAGGGTAGTTACGTAAACAAATTATTAAATTCCCGGTCTCGAGAGAATTAATAGAATAACAGGAGAATTCCATAAGATTTATACTAAGCTGTTTGATTAATTCCTTTTAGTAACTAATCAACTAAGGAGAAATTCCCAAATGAGAAAGATCACCATCACATTAAGCATGCCTGGCGGTGTTTCATTTGTTTTAATGCGTTGGTTTACAAGTACAGCCATTTTTTCAAGACAAGCGACGTTTGTAAAAAAATGATGAACATCCTAAGGTGTACATTCCGAAAAATATTCAGAATCTCCCCACCCTAAACAACACTAATGAATCTTGCGACTCTTGAAAAGGATGATTATTGTTACGTAAGAAAATTCTTAACTTCCTGTCCCAGGGGAATGAACAAAATGGCAGGAGAGTTCCATAAGGTTTATACTAAACTGTTTGATTAATTCCTCTTAGTAACTAATCAGTTAAAGGAAAATTTCAAGATGAACAAGATTACCATCACATTAAGCAGGCCTTCACGGTGACGGCGTTTCATTTGTTTTTATGCTTTGGTTTACTAGTACAGCCATTTTTATCACGACAAGCGACGTTTGTAACAAGACGATGACCATAAGGATAGTTACGTAAACAAATTATTTAACTTCCGGCCCCGGGGAATAAACAGAATGAGAGGAGAGTTCCATAAAATTTATACTAAACTGTTTGATTAATTCCTTTTAGTAACTAATCAACTAACAGGAAATTCCAAAATGAGAAAGATCACTTTCACATTAAGCATGCCTGGCGGTGTTTCATTTGTTTTAATGCGTTGGTTTACAAGTAACGCCATTTTTTTTTCAAGACAAGCGACGTTTGTAATAAAATGATGACCATCTTAATGTGTACATTCCGAAAAAATATTCAGAATCTCCCCACCCTAAACAACACTAATGAATCTTGCGACTCTTGAAAAGGATGATTATTGTTACGTAAACAAATTATTAACTTTCTGTCCCAGGAGAATGAAAAGAATGACAAGAGAGTTCGATATGATTTATACTAAACTGTTTGATTAATTCTTCTTAGTAAATAATCAATTAACTGGAAATTTCAAGATGAACAAGATCACAATTATATTACGCACGTTTCAGTTGCATGTCTTCACGCTGACGGCATTTCATTCGTTATGATGAGTTGGTTTCCCAGTACAGCCATTTTTTTTCAAGACAAGCGACGTTTGTAGTGAAACGATAATCATCTTAAGGTGCACATTCCGAAAAGTTTTCAGAATCTACCGACCCTTAACAACCCTAATGAATCTTTCGACTCTTAAAAAGCATGAGGATGGTTACGTAAGCAAATTAAATGACAGGAGAGTTCCATAAAATTTATACTAAGCTGTTTGATTAATTCGTCTTTGTAACTAACAGAAAATTTCAAGATGAACAAGATCACTATCATATTAAGCATGTTTCAATTGCTTGCCTTCTCTCTGGCTGTGTTTTATTCGTTTTGAAGCTATGATTAACAGTACAGCCGTTTTTTTTACATTACAAGACAATCAACGTTTGTACAAAGATTTATAATTTTTGGAGATTTATATATTTATATATTTGAAAATCTTTTTTTAAAAAAATATAACCAGAAGAAGACAAGTATACTGTCGAAATAATGTTTAACATTGTCAAACACTGTTTTTCCTTTACTTTTTTAAAGAGGTTTAATTTATAAAAAAATGAAGCAAGAAGCTACGTTACGGCGGTGGGAAAGTGACTGAAGCCGAGATGCCAGGTTAAGACCAACAGAATCGATGATACGTGAATTTTTCTGATCAACTACACACTATACCCTCTTTAAGTTAATGTGATGTTTAGTAATGAAACTTATATGATATATTCTCTTAGTCCTTATAAAATAAAATAAAAATCTAATTAAAGAAACTGATTAAAAACTTGATGTTTTCCGTGTCATTTTCGATTCATTACACTAGAAATAAGCAGTAATTAATCTACTCCTGCCCATGATCTAATAGGCAGTCATGTGTTCTTTTTATTGTTAAGTCTGTTTCGTTGAACCAACTGCCAAATGGATTCTTCCACGATCACCATAATCTTTATCCAACATTTATCCACTTGCCACTTAATCTGTAACGCTCTACCACGAGTGGATCTTGGACCTTTTTTCATGGTGAAGATGTAAAAAAGCCAGAATTTAGAAAAAGAACGATCGCACAATATAATATTGGTAAAAGAACTGGTACAGGCTGACCCCACCCAAAAAAACGGGAATTTTTGAAGTGCGTATTGTCAGACATGAGCAAGTGGCAACACTGCAAGACAGTAAACTTAAGCAAGTAAACATTTCGCCATTTAGAATTCAAGATGAAATTCACAGTATCCCAGCTGAGATGTTGCAGCAGTCAATGAGGAATCTCAACAGCAGATTTCAATAATGCATTCGTACAGGAGGACGCCATCTACAGGACGTAATTTTTAAAAAATGAAAATTCAATCATTGTTTCTTAAATGGCATATTTGAAGGTTTCAATTACTATGAATAAAATATTTTTCTTCCATCACTCTTTTATTTATTGGATTGTTAAAAAGTTCCCATTGTTATGGGTCACCCTGTATAACTGTTACGTGGTGTCTATCCTCCTTTACCACAGCGAATGTTGGGCGGTCTCCTCAAAGAGACTCGAGGCAACAGAGGTATGGTTCTACAGAATGATGGTAATGATAACATGGAACGAACATATGAGCAACGATGAGTTTTTGGAGATGATTCAAACAAGGAGGAACCTTATAGTTAACATCAGGAAGAGGCAGCTGAAATATCTGGGACTCAAAATGAGAAAGGTAGGCTTGGAAAATCTGATACTTACAGGGCGGGCGGAGGGAAAGAGGAACGATTTGATAGGGACGATTGTAATAAACCAAATATACTTCCTGTGACACCATAACTCTGCAGCTTGTGTAGAAGGCCAGCATGCCAATCCCTGCTGAACGCCTTCGAAGTATCTAGAACCACTGCCCGCGCTTAGCTGTTCTGATCTAGAATTTGATATACAAATTCAGTAATGGCTGTTAACACAAAAGCGGTATGTTTGTAGGGATATTAACTTTGTAAATATTGGTTAGAGCTACGAAGGAAAAGAAGATGAAGAGGGCCATGATCGCAGTAGATAAAATAATAACACAAGATATAGTTTTATCATTATTAAACGAAAGGCTTCTCATTATTAAAAACAGTTTCTTTTTCCGAATAAATCAAACGAATGATGAATCTTAGAAATTCGTAATCTATTATTTAAAATAAATTACTGGCTTGCATAGAAATCAGAGAGAAAAGTCAATCAAATATTTAAGACTTTGTTGCTAATGTCAGTGTTCAAAGAAAATGAATTCGATGGCGAGATAAACACAGCCAGAACAATGGCTGCGAAGAAGCGAGCGGCAAAATAGAATGTAATACGAACAAACAATGAATCGACCCCAAGAGCGATCGTTGTTTGTCGTTACACTCGCGCGCTAAGTCAAAATGGCGTCGCCAATAGAAGGAGAAGGAGACACGTTAATATCTGCATTGAAATTCGGAACGTTGCCAATAAAATCTGGTAAACAAGAAATAAGGGAAAAGACAGAGAGAAAAGAAGTAATGAAAAAATAAGAGAATAGAGAATGTAAATGAAAATAATTTTAAAAAAAGAGGAAAATAATGAAAATCAAGAAGAAAAACGGAATGTAAGATAGTGTAAGGAAAGTCGGGAAGGAAAATGTTTTAAGAACGAGACAGAGAAAGGAACGCAGACAAAAGATAAAGAAATAAAGGAACTATCTTACGGAAGAATTAAAATGAGGAAAGAAGATGAAGAAAAACAGAAATAAATCGATTCCTATGAACACAGAGAATGTAAATAAGGAAAAAAAAAACATATTAAAAATTAATTCATTAAGGAATATTTTTTCTTCATTTTTTAAAATGAAGAACAAAATTGGAGGAAAGAAAATATAAATAGAAAGATATTTAAGAAAAGAAAATAAAAACTTTTGAAAATAATTACCGAAGGAAAAAGGCGAAGAAAGAAACGACGAATAGAAAAAAAAGATAAATAAAGAAAAACAGAATAAAGGATACCAGAATAAAATAAAAGCCCTAAAGAAAAGGGAAGTAAAAAAAAGACGAAAAAAATCACAAAAAGAATAAGTTAGAGAAAAAAACTTAGAAAAGATAAACGAAGAAGGAAAGATAAGAAAAAAGCGAAAACGCAGATAAAAAGGACAAAATAAAAGAGGGTAGCATAAAGAAGGTCGAAGAAAGACAGGACAAATGTCAAAGACAAAAAAGAAAGTAAAAAGGAAGAAAATAAAGAAAAGGAAAAAGAAACAAAAAATTAATTGGTTAAATTAAATTAGGAAGACTAAAATAAAACAGAAAAAAGAAAAGAAAAGCGAAAAATAAAAGATATAAATAAGACGTAAAACAGAAAGGCTAAAAATAAAAGAAACAATGACAGAAGAAAAAAAAAACAGAAACAAAGAATAATTAAATAAAGTAACGTAAAAAAAACGTTAAAAATAAAAAAAAGGAAACAGCAAAAAGAAACAGTACAAAGAAAGGCAGAAAAGACAAAAGAACGGATGTAAAAATAAATAAAAATAAACTAGAAAAATTAAAATAACAAATAAACCAAAACAGAAAGAATAAAAGTAAACGACAACATAGCAAAAACTGAATGAGGAAAACAGAAGTTAAATAAAGAAACATAAAACTGACAAAACAGAAATATAGGCGTCCCTCGGTTGGTAAATAGTTACTTGAACGTGACCTGTTTACACCGAATAACATGGAGGCTTTTCGTTTCGTGCTGCATGTTAGCAGAAAAAGGGTACATTTGATGCTTCTGTTCACAATAAGCAGATAGGTGAAGTTTGACATTTTTAGCCAACTGATTCTATCCTGACTGGTGGAAGAGGATATATCCAGCGGATAATAGAAATGCACACCGTGTTTCAATAGAGTCCACTAAGATAAAAAAAAAAAAAAAAAAGTGTATTAAATATTTCCGGATTTCAACTGCATAAATGGTCTTGTGGATAAAATCTAAAATTGGCACCTACAATCATTACACAGACTTGGAACACAACACTAGCTAAATTGTTATAATCTTATGTTGGCGGAAATTGAGTTTAAAGAGACCAAATTTTCTTAGTATAGAAATTTCCAGGCATATCCTCGTACGCAACCGATTATGGTTGGAACTAAATTGACTTAATCAAGCATTATAAATTATGAAGCATTTTCTGAACCAATTGTAATCCTCAACTGCGCTTACTACGCACACACTCCCCTCTTTCTCTTTTCCTCTTCTTCTCATTCTCCATTATTCAGTCGTTTGTTTTATATATATATATATATATATATATATATATATATATATAGATAGATATAGATATAGATATACTGGCCTTTACGGTCATCCGTCTATCCTTTCCCTCCTCAGTGTCGTTTCAAGAGGTTTGATTCGAGTTTCCTAAAGTCTTACGGTATTGGGGATTGACGCCGATGTCTAGTGTTGAGACCACCTGATACGTTTTGTACCACAGACAACATTGCACAATTCTTGTTTGTGGCTGTTGTAACATTTGTCTCTTTGCGTGCAAGTGCCGTCGTGATTAAGCTGAAATAAGGACTCATTACATGAAATGTAGAACACATTTGATAACTCTAACAACAGGTTTACTGAATATAAAGAAAAACTGGTTTAATAAAATTTCTCTATTATCTACCGCAAACGTTTTCTGCTGTAAGAAAATCTTGTCACAAATGCTAAAGTAATAACCAGCCAATAAACTTTCGTTCAGTTCTTCAAAGTAATAACCAGCCCGTTGAATCTCACTCAATTCTTGTCATGCATGTGTCCGTGCTTTCATTCTTGTCACGGGAATTGCGGGTGTGCCCTTTACCGACTACTGTCTTACGAGCAATCCAGGGCATCTCCGAGCGGACTTCTACTGGGCCGTTTCAACTTCTTTGTTTTTCGTCACTCTTCTGCCACAGCAAATCGACTGGAGCTAATCGCTGAAGATCTTTGTTGGACTGATTTTCCGTTTAAGTGTGCCTGGGGAGCTCTTGCTTATATAGTCCACGCCCACCCCGAATTTGACATTCATATACCAATTTCTTATACGGTAATCCCTTTGGTTAGCACCTCCTTAGATATATTTCTGTAAAGATAATTTTGTTCTTTGACAATAACGTAAATAAATCCACAAACTGAGAATTAACAAAATACAAAATTTTTCTTTGTCTAGAATAATCTCTAAGAATGCACACGTTTTGAACAGATAGTATAATGTACACAAAACCCAAAGATTGGGACATAAACAGAACATATTTCCATTTTTTGTTTAAAATAATTTGGATTACTGTTTTCTGTGATACCACACACGTTTTGGACAGATCATATAATAGAAACAAACCCCTGAACTAAATTTTTCAGGATTAAAGAAAGTCGGACAAAGTATTAATAATATTTTCTCATCGGCAGAAAGTGGATAGGATTGGGTACCCTAGTTTTGCTCAGTCTTGGCTAATTAATTCTGGTTTCGATTTTCCCTGGAAATGTTCGTAAATTTATTTAATTATTTTTAAACATAATTTTCAATCCGGTTCTTTTTCATTTTTTTTTTATCAATCTTTCAACTTAATCTCCCATGAAAATTGTAAATATTATTATCTAATTAATAGTCCCTACAAATCCACATTCTGTAATAAGGATGCGTGGAACAGAACCAAACACGTTCGCCAAAAAAAAATATAAACTGACAGCTATGTAAAATCCTTTTCTCAGACCAATGATTAAAAGTGCTATCAAGTATATTAATCCTAGAAATTTATGGAGGACTACTCTTTTTTGAACCTAGTCGAATGGCGCTACAGAATAACAAACCAAGATATGTACCAGATAAAAGAAACGACATCACTTAAGGAATTTCAACACCAGCAACAACTAAATTGGAGAGCAGATTATCTCGAAGAGAAAATAATTACATAATCAAGATGTTAACGTTCCAGATCACTTCAAACGAAAGATTAGGAAGGCAATTATCTGTCACTATTGAAAAGGGTGATAAGAATTTGGGGTTGAAGTCACGATCTCTTGATGACAGTGACACATGTCCGAAATAATTGAAGGATATTGACAAGTACTGACCTAAAAAAAAAAAAAAATACAGATTATAGGAAAGAGTTATTGATAAATAAATGTCAAAATCATATGCCACTTATATCCACTATTTACATTATTCGGACTATTGTCCGCATCTTTGTTGCCATATTTATTACAACGTTTCGGCCGTTGTATGCTCCGGCCTTATTCAGGTGGTTGGAATGTCGAACTGAACCCTTTGTTACAATTTTTGGATACATTGGACTAGTGAGCCAACCCAAATGACTTGACTCATTTTATATTTCACCAATAGAAGGTTAACCAATCAGAAGACGTAGAATATTCACTCCGTCGTGTATAAAGGCGGCCATTTTGTTTACTCTATCCGAATGTCCAGTGCCAGCTTGTCAGGCGAAGAGGAACAGAAGGAAGAACTACGCTCTGCTACTTTACCGTGATATCCACTGCTAACCTGAAGTACACACCCTGTCTTCGAAATATTCACTGCTAACCCCTGGATTCTATACTCAAAGACGACCGTCATCATGAACAACACCCTTTATTTCGCTCACTGGGGTAGACTGTTCTAGTTCCACGTGTCATGTTTAATGGATGTAATTCCCCTCTCCAAGTTCTCCACTACCTTACCCGGATATTGAACTCACACACTTTGGGTCCCGTTATTAAGAGAAGATAACTAATAACTAACAAACATTAGGCATGGCACGGGGAACTAGAAAAGTCTACCCCAGTGAGGGAAATAATGAGTTCAGTTCGACATTCCAACCAACTGAAGAAAGCCGGAGCGTACAACGGCTGAAACGTTGTAATAAATATGGCGACAAACATGAGGAGAATAGACCGAATAATGTAAATAGTGGAAATAATACCTCATCGCAGAAATATAAATAGATACTGAGAAAATGGATCACCAAAGATTACCGTATAAGCACGAGTTCAGAGTGGTTGACGAAATTTGAAGAATTAGATTTTTGCCTTCCATTTCAACGGATGTATGATCTAATAAACAAGCGATCATATTCGGTAGAGAAATGTAGGTGTAGATCTAACCTGAGAATTAACTGCTAACCAATCAAGAATTAGTCGCAAGATGATATGGACATCGTTCAAAAAGACCTTGCAGGAACTTGTGGAGTGGTACTGTGTCCCTGAATCCGAAATCAAACCAATAGAAATATTGGCCTGCTTCCTCGATCAAGCTAAAGGTGACAAGACTGTTGTACGCTCCGACCTTCTTCAAAGGCCGAAACATTGTGATAAATATGGCGACAAAGATGAGGACAATAGTCTGAATAATAAATAGTGGACATAATACCTCATCTTAGAAATATAGACAGGTGCTACTTATGTCATTCGAAACGGTAGTTTAGTTGATGTAAACGTTTTTTAAAACATGCTCGCATATTGAAATTGAAGATTTTGAACGAATGATTTTAATGCATGCTCGACATTTAGCCTTATTGCATCAATTACGTTGACTGAGAACGAAGGATTTATTTTTACATGTACTTACTTTTCATTTGAATACTTAAACCGATGGTTGGCATAAATGTTCACAGGCTGATTATGAAGGAGTGATGGTCGAGATGTGAAATCTTTCATGCATTAATCCCATCTCTTCTTATTAATAAGAGCTTTATTTAATTCCAGGTAACCTGTCATCTGACTGTTCAAAGAAGACTTCAGATGTAACTAGTAGCGAATTCTTTTGGAAAAAATGCAGAAAATTTGGCATCGTGGTGTTATTAACATTTATCACTCTGGATCATTTAAAAATATTACTTCCCTTTTTACTGTATATGGAATTCCCACAAAATATAGTGTACGGTAGAGTAATGGATAGCACATCGTGTTGAGGAATGGGTAAGCCGAGTTCGAATCCATTACATTCACTTACGTGATAATACCTTTGCGAAAGGTATGCATCCTCTTCTTCTCCCTACATCTATGGGTAAATAGCAGGACAGACAGAGTTCTATAGCCTCAAATGGCAACTGGTCTACTGCAGAAAAAAATGGCAACCGAACTGGAGGAAAAATTCTATCTTGTCAGTCAAGTATCGAAAGATACATGATCACCTAAGCGTGTATCACGCGTGGTACATAACTGACTGATATTTGAAATTGTAGTAGCCTGGCTCTGATTTTCAGTCAAGATTGTTTTAGGTGTTGCCATAGAAGAATATGACTACACAATCAAGAAATTCAGTTTCCATTGGCAGGACTAACATTTTGTTTGGCGAAAATAGTCACCTACTGTGTGCTAAGGATTAAGTACCTGCAGAAAAAAGGTTTAACCACGAAGGACGTTCATGCTGGCATGATCGCTACATTAGGGTGTGCCGATCCAGATTTATCAACAGTGCAAAACTAGGCAGGTGGATTTAGGAAAGGAAGAAAGTATCTTGATGATGATTCAAGATCTGGAAGTCCAGCAACTGTCATCACTGGTGAAGCCATTGATACTGTTCATCACATGGTGCTAGATACAGGTGATTGATTATAAGCATATCTCGTAAGAGTATTAAGAATATTCTGCGCAATGAACTTGGTATGGCGAAGGTTTCTGCTCGGTGGGTACCACGTCTTCTGACACCGGATCAAAAGCGCACCAGGCTGATCACAACACGGGAAAACTACTATAGTATTTGCATGTTTTCTTTTGTGATGTAAACGAACATTCCTTTGAGACTTTTGTGATGCCAATGAATACTCGTTGTCACTTTCGTAATGCTCGCTGTAGTAGAGACTTTGTAATCGCAGATACAACTATAGTAACGCCGTTGAACAATACTGGTGTCAGAGGCCTTCGAATATCACTCGTACTAATAGGACTTACTTGATAATACTCGCTCAAAAAATAACCACGGGAGAGTGATCCGTATAGTGATTAGTATAGAGAAGTAGTATAGTGATATTTAGTGACCCAGCCACGAGGGTTACATGTGGCACAAGGACGGGTTTAACAGCAAGGTGTTCTGAATGACGTCCAGATCATTTTGCGACTAACAGTCAACCACCCAGAAGGGGACTATCCCCTTCGGCGGAGCCTCGTCCGGGTTACTCTGCTTGAAGAAAATAATTGCTGTAACAGTAAGCCTAGTAACAGAATTTTTCTAGTATGCAAAGATTCATTTAACCACAAATATCTTCGAGATTTTCTCTTTGACTCCAAAATTCCCATCAAGCGTTCCATTTTCCTTCACTCTAGACGACTTCATGTTCAATGAATCTGGCTTGGCGTTAATTTGAAGTAATATATAAAAAACTGAATAAGGGCACCTCGGCGTGGTTTAATGTTTAGCAAGCTGGTCTCGCTAAAACTGTTACGACTGGAGAGTGAATTCTATCCTCACTGGATGCCCTATGCTTTCGACCTTGTGCCACATCTAAGGTACACTTAGAAAATCAGTATAATAGCTCAATAAACATTATATGTTTTTTCGGTCTTCACTGAAAAACCCAGAATGAAATGACAACAAACAAACATTTATTAAATACGGACTTCAAGTGCCACATATAAAAATTGCCTCCAGAATCCAAGGCAATTCTCGAAATCTAGAGTTTTAGATTTTTTTAAAAATGTACTCATTTTTGCATTTAAAAATAAAAAAAAAAGACTGGTATAGAGAAGAAAGTAACTTGAGGGTCTCTCACCAAAGATAATCTTTACACCTAATTAGAAAATTGTATGTTAGTGAATGGCAGTGGACGTTTGGGCTTCAGGCGGACATTTTGCTTAAAGAAATGAAAATAATTATTATAAATATAATATAAACAAATGCAGCAAAAAAAGTATTATTGAAAAACAATTAAATTTTAACTGGCAATTGAATGAAAATTTCAAGGCAAATTGGCTTTAATTTCAGTTAGATTGATTTTGAAATTCCAATTGAGAAATCCGAACCTTCAAGGCGGAAACTTACGCATCGCCATAAAATGCAAAAAAAATTTGAATCGAAAACTATTCTTAACGTTAATTCTCCTAGCTAGATGGAGATGTGGACAGAAGACAACTTTTTTTTTTTTTTTTTTATTGGGAAAATAAGGAAAAATACAAGAGATCTCTGGTATCGATGAGAAAAGAGACTTTACAAATAAAAAATTTAAAAAAAAAATCTTATTTCCGTTTTGACACTGTTACTTTCTCGTATTGATTCACCGATTAAAATGCTGCGGGTTACTCGCTGAATTCCCAAGTTGAATTTCAACGCTTGGCTAGACCGGAATTAATGACCCCCATTAAGGTTTTGTGGCCTCAGGCGATTACTACCTGATAAGAAGAAAAAGTCAAACTAAAAATGTTGTTAACATACTTCTTCGCCCAAAATATTTTAAAAAGAGGAGCCGGTTGTCGAGATTACAAATGAAAGAACATAACCAGTAATAAAAATATCTGCAATATTCACAGCGCTAATATATATATTAAAATTGCTGGAGAAGAATACACCCCACCCACCAATCAAACCTCTTTCTCACAGGTGCGATATGGCTCAGCCTCTGGCTGCTCTATCCCTTCTTCCATGGAAAGTGCTCGGACGAACTACATATATTGATTCAACCAGGTCAACATTCACGGCTAGGGACGGCCACGCTACTTGTATTCCAGCAAACTATCCATATTACCTCCATAATCCGTCGGTGAGAAGTTATCCTCTTCTTCCACTGAACCACTGTTCTGTAGAACACACTCCCAAGTGTGTGTTTTCCGATCACTGCAACCTTACACTGTTCAAGTCTAGAGTTAATTGTTATCTTCCCCTACTATCTATAGAAACTACACCTTAACGTATTCTTCTATCTCGAGTGGTCCCAGGACTTTGTACAGGGTAAACCTTATTCTTATATAGTTTTTTTTCTGTTTTCCTTTTATGATTAATATGTCCTTAGAAGGAAAACTATAAGAACATTAAACAGACAACTTAAAACTTATTCGATTTATTTATGTGTAACATTTAATGAAACATATATGAAACAAAAATTTTAAACAAATATACAATATATGTATATGCTATGAAATGGACTACATCCAACAATTATTTTAATATATTTTCTGTTTACAAGTTATTTTTTATATAATAAAGAGTATTAACAACATTTTCCGAGAAATCTCAAACAAAATATGCGTTCCCTGACAGGAATCGAACCTGTACCATAAACGGAACCGTCATATAGACTGATGTGCTATACGATTATCTTTTGAGGAAGCATCCGGTTAGCAAGGTTAGATGAAATATTTTGCTTAAATACTTGTATTTATAAAAAAGAGTATAAAAATAAATTATATTAATATAGATATGTGTGTGTGCGTGTTTCTGTATGTATGCATGAATGAATGTGTGTGTATGTAAGCCTTTCTTAATGTTGAATAATAATATTCATATTAATGCTGATAAACAATACAAATATTATTATTATAATAAATAACGTATAAGCAGAATATATATATATATATATATATATATATATATATATATATATATATATATATATATATATATATATATATATATATATACATTGGCCAGAAGGAAGACCTAAAATCTGAGGAAATGTCCAGAAGTTAAAAATAATTATAGGAAGGATGGGCTGAAATTTCCCCACTCCACCGCGCGTGGGTATAAAATTATGAATGACATCGGTATTTCGATCCTTATTTTCAGAAGCGTACAGGGAGAAATAATAATAATAATAATAATAATAATAATAATAACAACAACAACAACTTTTCCCAGCAGACAGACGCCGCAATGTCTTATCAATGAGACAAGAATAAAGAGGCAATTCGAAGCCATTGCTCCATATTTGCGATTTGGTCGATTCGCTGCAGTGTGATTTACTAATTTAACACATTGCTCATAGCGAATCTCTCTCAGGGTTGGGGGGGGTACTATGAGCCGCCTGCGATTAATACATCCAGAATTCATTTATTTATTCGGATTTTTTTTTGTGGGGGGAAGATGAGGGCTTAAATTCGCCATTGCTTATGGTATTGGGTGGAAATAAGTGAGGGTGCCGATTGCCAGGAGGAAAAGACGGACAGGAACAGGTAATTGGAGAAGATGTATTCAGGGCATAAATCGATGTGAATATTTACAACACTTGGCTTAGTCTGGCACATACTCTGAAACAGTATAGAATAAATTTTTCATAAATTTCAAAAGCAGTATAAGAATATTAATTCAATATCGAATCTGTGTAATATTTATTTCAAATATATCAGAACTATATAAAATATATTCTATCAGTTTCAAAACAGTATAGTTTATATTTCATAAATTTCATTGTCGTGTATCGTATATTTGATAAAGTTCAAAATATATAATGTATATTTCTTAAGTTTCGTTACCTTATAAAGTATATTTCATATATTACGAAAAAAATCATTTATATTTCATGTTTCGTTACATTATAACATGTAGTTCCTAAAGTTTAAAACAATGTAACGTATATTTCATAAGTTTGGTTACCTTGTAACGTATGTTTCATAAATTTCAAAACAGTATAACATATAATACATTTAAATTTTACATAGGCTAAAACATTTAGCTATATATGAATTTTGAGCCCATTTTATGTATTTTAAGTATTTTCGCTGTTATCTTCTAATGTTACTCATTGTTATGGGCTATTCACAAAACTCATAGTTGATACACACTTGGCTATGCATCTTAATCTTAACTTTCAATATTGTAGCATTTTCAAAAAAAAAAAATCCTTACCGTTTCATTGTAACTATTGTGTTATTAGCAACTTTTTTTCTTATTGCTCAAAGTTCCTTCGAAGGTTTATTTTTTTCTTCTTTGCTTTAAATATTTTCATTCATTTGCCTACCTGCAAAAGAAGTGAAAATATTTTCAAAAAGTCAAAGGAAGAGATTAAACAACCCGCTTTCTTTTGGTGCAATCATATCGGAGCACCACAGATTTAAAAGCTAATTGACAAAGTTTGGTGTCAGCGTGAATTAGCACTATTAAGCTTTACGTTTTTGGCAATCTATGGGACACAGGGCTAATATTTCATATTAACACCCAAAATGTCGTGAATAAAACAATAAAGATGAGCACAACCATCCGAATAATGTACATTACGGCAGCGAACGTGCGAACGTTTCCTCAAAGTTGAAGAAGAGACACGAGGCGACAGAGATGTGGTTCTACAGAAGGATGCTAAGGATATCATGGACCAAGCGTGTGAGCAACGATGAGGTCTTAGAGAGGATGCAAACAAGGAGGAGGCTTATACTTAATATCAGAAAGAGGCAGCTGAAGTTTCTGGGACACATAATGAGGAAGGAGGGCCTGGAGAATCTAATACTCACGGGTCGAATAGAGGGAAAGAGAGACAAGGGAAAACAATGCGTGACATATCTGGCGGGCGTAAGCATTGGATGACAGAACGTGGTCTGGGGGAGGCGGTAGAGAGAAGGAACTTGTCGAGAGCTGCAAGGGATAGAGGGAGGTGGAGAGCCATGATCGCCTACATCCTGAAAGGACATGACACATAAAAAGAAAAGAATCCTAGAGACCACACTAGTTTTCTTTTTTCGGATGCCTGGACACCAACACTGTTATTTTTAATTCTCCGTAGAATTTATCTTCTTTTATAATAACAAAAAAGATGCTCGCTTCCCTCCTGCTATACTTAATCTCAACAAGATTCAGATCAAACCAAAAGTGGATTATTGCTGCCATATCTTCGTAGGAACTCCCCATTTCTTAATTTTACAGTCTTGAGAAAATGTAAAAGTGTTTCCATGGCCTTGTAGTTGATGACTTGTTTGCCAAACGGCATGGTCTTTCCCACAGACAAACCTTGCCTGTCTCTTTGTTCACTGCGGTTGTTCTCGTTGGACATATTCGGGCGAACTACATTCCGTTGTTCATCCAGTTGAGTCCTTAACTTCTAGGACTCAACATGCCACGGACACAGTGTCGAATCATCCTTATTCGTTTCATATTCTATTACTTAAGAAGTAATTTCAACATAGCTTCTTTCCCAGAACTGTTTCAACGTGAAATGATGAGGCACTTCCTTGATCGCTTGCACTTTTAGCATCTTCAAGTTGAGAGTCAACTGTTATCTATCCTCGATATCCTCATAATATGCAACCTTTTCAGCCTCGCTACTCTACAGCTATTTTTATATTATACTGCATGAAAAATAGAAAAAAAAAATCGGCTTTATCCAAGAATTTTTAGGATTCTAACTTCTGCCGCATAACACAGAAATTTAATCCGGCAAACAAACAAGATCTGCTGCCGCGTAAAAAAAGAAACGAAAGACGATATTCCTTTGAGATTTATTAAAAAATATTTTCAGACATTTTGATTTAGATTAATTGCCTCGTTTCCATATAAAAAATATAACAGACGCCATCACTAGATGCAAGCAACGCTGGCAATCGGCCGATTATTGGCTTGTTTGAGTTAAACAGGGAATCATTTTCAAACCTACAAATCACTTTCACGTGGAGTTATAGAAATAAATTTTTAGAATTAGAAATAATTAATGGACTTCAAATAATTGACATGGACTATATTGAAAATAGCATCACTTAATAAAATATTCAACGAAATGTTAGAGGTGTTATTTTAGTAAAAGCTACCGCTCATGTATTAAGATTAAAAGCTTTCCCAGCATTTAAATGATTTTTGATTTTTCATATAACTTTACAGTTTTATCTGGCAAATTTTCTCTATTATTAGAGAATCCAAAGAAGAATCAACAATATTAATGGTCCTGATCTGGTAGTCCGGCTTCAGTCATTTTCCCACCACCGTAGGTTGCCTCTCTTTGTCTTTCATATTAATTGTTCGGATGAATTCTTCGCTATGGTACCTAGACTTTTTGAATTTAAGCGCATGGAACCATATTTGGCTCCGGAGAATTGCATAGTCTGCTTAGTACTTAGATGGGTGACCGCTTGGAAACATCAGATGCAGTAAGCTTAGGTACTGTAATGGATAATAGCTAAGAATTATTAATCGTAGATCTGAGTACCAATTCCCGTTGGGTACGTTATATTCACGTAGGTGCAAATACCCGTGGAAAATGTATGTATCCACCTCTTCATCCCCCAGCTATGGGTTAATTAGTAAGACTTGTAGCCCTAAACCATTATTATCTCCGAAAAATTCCTGCATTCTAAAAACATATACTGGCTTTAAATAACCTCCAAAGGGTTGATAAACAGTAAAAAATTAAGTAATCAATTAACCAGATAAAATCAGATGAGGAAAAAAATTGGAATTTAAAGAAAAATATATCCTAACTGTCGTTTTTAAATAAAACCCTGGAAAACCGAAGAATCAAATTTAATAAAATTACTAGACATCTCATCAATTTACTGCTGAGCTGACTGAATGAAACCGTAAATTCTATGTTAACACTTTCTTTTCTCGCAGTTTCCTGTTTTGGAACGCCTTTCAAGCTCCATGTATTCTAGCCATCTTTAATTTGCAAAAATTTAAATGCAATATCCATCGTAATCTGCTGTCCTCCTAATTACTCTTCCCGTTCGTAATTAGTGTTTCTTTTCCTAATTCTTTCACACTCTGTAACCCATTGTGCCTTAGTGGCTTTACTACCTTTGATGGGTGTGATACCGATTAAAAAATATTTTTAGATATGTTACGGTTTATATTTACCGGAAAAGAAAAAGCAGGCTTATTTTTTTTTTTTTTTCATTTTTATTAGTTTTTCTTTTTCTATACAAAATACTCAGTCGATGTTTCGCCCAATTTCTTGTAGATTTCTCCCGCGAATTCAAAAATCGCAAAAGCCCTCACGTCTATCTTACAAAAGATGTCCCTCGTTATCCGCGTAATCGCTGTGACTGGACTCAACAGGAGAATCACACTACAGACCCTGGTGGACATTCTGGATTTTTTAATCTCCTGAATTAATAGCGATTTTCCAAGCGTGGCTTAGATGTGGCATAAGGCTGAAATTAGGAGGCACCCAGTGAGGATCGAACTCCCTACTCAGTCGTAATTGTTCTAGCTAGACAAGCTTGCTAACCATTACACAGCCTCGAGGTGCCCAATAGTGATTTTCCAAGCGCAGCTCAGATGTGGCACAAGGCCGAAAGTATTGGGCACCCCGTGAGGATCTAACTCACTACTCAGTCGTAATTGTTCTAGCTAGACAAGCTTGCTAACCATTACACAGCCTCGAGGTGCCCAATAGTGATTTTCCAAGCGCAGCTCAGATGTGGCACAAGGCCGAAAGTATTGGGCACCCCGTGAGGATCGAACTCACTACTCAGTCGTAATTGTTCTAGCTAGACAAGCTTGCTAACCATTACACCGCCTCGAGGTGCCCAATAGTGATTTTCCAAGCGCAGCACAAGGCCGAAAGTATTGGGCACCCCGTGAGGATCGAACTCACTACTCAGTCGTAATTGTTCTAGCTAGACAAGCTTGCTAACCATTACACCGCCTCGTGGTGCCCCTTAGCTATTTCCCAATCGTAGCTTAGATGTGGCACAAGGGGGCGCCCTTTGAATTTGAACTCATCACTCAGTCGTAATTGTTCTAGCGAGGCAAGCTTGCTAGCCATTACACCACCTACTGAATTAATATTCTGAGACAGTAGTAGACAAAATGCGTGTTTTCAGCAAAAGAGGCAGGCCTCAATGTAAATAACAAATCGGGGATACTTACAAATAAAAGTAAGTACAGAGATTTAAATATATGTCGGAATGTACGGCACAAAAATCCGAGGACGGATTTGAATAACCAAAGTTGCATTCCAAAAGCTAAGGAGGTTAATAAGAACAAGAAAATTTTCTATAGAAACAAACAAATGAGTACTGAACAGTTACGTCATATCTGTCCTCCTGTATGGCAACGAAGGCTGGACAATCTCATGAAACATGAAGAGACTTCAAGCAACAGAACAATGGTAGTTTAGATTTTCATCTATTTTTTATTATTTTTTTTATTTTTAGGAGACAACCCAACTTCATGTAAAATATATATATATATATATATTTAAAATTAATTAAGAAACAGCTGTCCTCCTATATGGCGGTGGATGCCGGACAATTTCCAAGATGAAGAAGAGACTTGAAGCAACATGTGTTGAAGATATCACGGACAGAACATGTGAGCAACGAAGCGGTTTTGGAGAAAATGTAAACCAAAAGTAAATTCATACTTTACATCAGGAAGAGGCAGTTGGAAATTCTTGGGCACGAAACGAGGAAAAAGAACTTGCCAAATCACAGGACATATTGAGGGAAAGAGGGAGAGAGGAAAGCAATGCATAACATATTGATGGAAAGAGGGAGAGAGGAAAGCAATGCATAATATATTGAGGGAAAGAGGGAGAGAGGAAAGCAATGCATAACATATTGAGGGAAAGGGGGAAAGAGGAAAGCAATGCATAACATATTGATGGAAAGAGGGAGAGAGGAAAGCAATGCATAACATATTGAGGGAAAGGGGGAAAGAGGAAAGCAATGCATAACATATTGAGGGAAAGAGGAAAGCAATGCATAACATATTGAGGGAAAGAGAGAGAAAGAGAGAGGAAAGCAGTGCGTAACATATTGAGGGAAAGAGGGAGAGAGGAAAGCAATGCTTAACATATTGAGGGAAAGAGGGAGAGAGGAAAGAAATGCGTAACATATTGATGGAAAGAGGGAGAGAGGAAAGCAATGCATAACATACTGAGGGAAAGAGGAAAGCAATGCATAACATATTGAGGGAAAGAGGAAAGCAATGCATAACATATTGAGGGAAAGAGAGAGAAAGAGAGAGGAAAGCAGTGCGTAACATATTGAGGGAAAGAGGGAGAGAGGAAAGCAATGCATAACATATTGAGGGAAAGAGAGAGGAAAGCAATGCATAACATATTGAGGGAAAGAGGGAGAGAGGAAAGCAATGCTTAACATATTGAGGGAAAGAGGGAGAGAGGAAAGAAATGCGTAACATATTGATGGAAAGAGGGAGAGAGGAAAGCAATGCGTAACATATTGAGGGAAAGTGGGAGAGAGGAAAGAAATTGTTGTGTATGATACACCTAATTTACATAAGCGGACTACCGACCATATAAATATGGGTTGGTACCGGAAGACGGGGAAGATAGTAGAGATTAAGAAATTGAATCCAGAGACTCTGCCCGACTGCGATTTAGTCAACCCATTATGCAGGAACAGTCTTCCCAAGAATATACCAAACTAACTGTAAATATTGTGTACCTATTCTTTGTTTCAATACATTTTGTTAACGTACATTTTGTGTTGTATTATTCCATGCTTATTTAAGCTTCAACAGAAATGTATAACATATTGAGGGAAAGAGGGAGAGAGGAAAGCAATGCATAACATATTGAGGGAAAGTGGGAGAGAGGAAAGAAATGTATAACATATTGAGGGAAAGAGGGAGAGAGGAAAGCAATGCATAACATATTGAGGGAAAGAGGGAGAGAGGAAAGCAATGCATAACATATTGATGGAAAGAGGAGAGAAGAAAGCAATGCATAACATATTGAGGGAAAGGGGGAGAGGAAAGCAATGCATAACATATTGAGGGAAAGTGGGAGAGAGGAAAGAAATGTATAACATATTGAGGGAAAGAGGGAGAGAGGAAAGCAATGCATAACATACTGAGGGAAAGTAGGAGAGAGGAAATCAGTGCCTAATATATTGACGGAAAGAGAGAAAGAGAGAGAGAGAGTGAGGAAACAATGCGTAACATATTGAGGGAAAGAGAGAGAGAGGAAAGCAATGCATAACATATTGATGGAAAGAGGGAGAGAAGAAAGCAATGCATAACATATTGAGGGAAAGTGGGAGAGAGGAAAGCAATGCATAACATATTGAGGGAAAGTGGGAGAGAGGAAAGAAATGTATAACATATTGAGGGAAAGAGGGAGAGAGGAAAGCAATGCATAACATACTGAGGGAAAGTGGGAGAGAGGAAATCAGTGCCTAATATATTGAAGGAAAGAGAGAGAGAGAGAGAGAGAGAGAGAGAGTGAGGAAAGCAATGCGTAACATATTGAGGGAAAGAGGGAGAGAGGAAAGCAATGCATAACATATTGATGGAAAGAGGGAGAGGAGAAAGCAATGCATAACATATTGAGGGAAAGAGGGAGAGAGGAAAGCAATGCATAACATATTGAGGGAAAGTGGGAGAGAGGAAAGAAATGTATAACATATTGAGGGAAAGAGGGAGAGAGGAAAGCAATGCATAACATATTGATGGAAAGAGGGAGAGAAGAAAGCAATGCATAACATATTGAGGGAAAGAGGGAGAGAGGAAAGCAATGCATAACATATTGAGGGAAAGTGGGAGAGAGGAAAGAAATGTATAACATATTGAGGGAAAGAGGGAGAGAGGAAAGCAATGCATAACATACTGAGGGAAAGTGGGAGAGAGAGGAAATCAGTGCCTAATATATTGAAGGAAAGAGAGAGAGAGAGAGAGAGAGTGAGGAAAGCAATGCGTAACATATTGAGGGGAAAGGGGGAGAGGAAAGCAATGCATAACATATTGATGGAAGAGGAGAGAAGAAAGCAATGCATAACATATTGAGGGAAAGAGGGAGAGAGGAAAGCAATGCATAACATATTGAGGAAAGTGGGAGAGGGAAAGAAATGTATAACATATTGAGGGAAAGAGGGAGAGAGGAAAGCAATGCATAACATATTGATGGAAAGAGGGAGAGAAGAAAGCAATGCATAACATATTGAGGGAAAGAGGGCGAGAGGAAAGCAATGCATAACATATTGAGGGAAAGTGGGAGAGAGGAAAGAAATGTATAACATATTGAGGGAAAGTGGGAGAGAGGAAAGCAATGCATAACATACTGAGGGAAAGTGGGAGAGAGGAAATCAGTGCCTAATATATTGAAGGAAAGAGAGAGAGAGTGAGAGAGAGAGTGGGGAAAGCAATGCGTAACATATTGAGGGAAAGAGGGAGAGAGGAAAGCAATGCATAACATATTGATGGAAAGAGGGAGAGAAGAAAGCAATGCATAACATATTGAGGGAAAGAGGGAGAGAGGAAAGCAATGCATAACATATTGAGGGAAAGTGAGAGAGAGGAAAGAAATGTATAACATATTGAGGGAAAGAGGGAGAGAGGAAAGCAATGCATAACATACTGAGGGAAAGTGGGAGAGAGGAAATCAGTGCCTAATATATTGAAGGAAAGAGAGAGAGAGAGAGAGAGAGAGAGTGAGGAAAGCAATGCATAACATATTGAGGGAAAGAGGGAGAGAGGAAAGCAGTGCGTAACATACTTGTTGAGCTTGTGTAAACGGGTGGTAGAACGGGTTTAGTATAAGTAGCTTTTTGCTAGTTATACTAAACCCGTTCTACTACCCAAAAACTTATTAAGAGCAACAAGGTACAACAAGATGTGGATGGCCATAATCACCTACGTCTTGAATGGACACAGCACATAAAAGATGATTAATGTTATTAAAACAAAGCTTTCACAAAAACGTAATAGGATTTTATATCTAGAAACCAATTTCTGCAGTAAAGAGCCAAAGAACAGAGAATTAAGTTTGAATAAAACGTATTTAGTCCGCTTTTGGGACATTTTCTATTCCAAGTATAGATTCAGCATTCTGAAATTAATAGGAATGAAGCCCTACATCATTATTTTCTGATACAAAGGGTATATCGAAGGCAAAAGAGACAGAATAAGGCAGCTGGTCGAGTTTGGGTAAATGGATGGAAGGAAGGCAAGTGGGATTTTTGATGATGGGAAAAAAGTGCCTAAGGGCGACAAGAGATTTTATGTACCAGAAATGTATTTAGCACTAAATAAGAATAGAGGTCTAGATCATGATTTTCTGATAGATACAAGCAAAATTCTACCGAAAACTGATATTTGCCGCTCAAAATACTTCGCCAAAAGTTGGTAATGAAGAGCGTAGCCGATAAAAGGAACTGAGTACATTTTAAATATTTTTTTTAATTTTCTTATATTTTACAGGCTCAGATTGTTTTAAAAATTGAGAAATTACACTAAAAGGGGGATACATTTTTGTCTCGGCTATACTGTTAAGGTTATTCGATGTTGGGATGTCAGAGTTAAAAGAGAAGGCAAGATAAAACAAAAAAACTGTGATAATTTGAATTAATTTTGTGTTTTATCCATTTGATATACATAACTTTTTTTGTTTCAAGTCACTTATAACATTGATTCCAAAACGTTTTTTCTTGCAAAAAGAGGCTAAAAATTGAAGAATCAAAAATTGATGAATCAAAAGTTGATCTTCTTAAACCAAATGATTGAACATATGCAAATTTTTATTAAATACAAACGATCATAACTTAAATATTTGAAGTTATAACAAAGAACTGTTCTGACCTTCTGCGATTGTATAATTTCAGAAAAAAAATCTGTTATATAACAGTATTTTTATCGACTCTCTTATATGGAAGTGAATGCTGAACAATGTTCTTACAGGTAAAGATAAAACTGTAAGCTACAAAAGCGTGCTGAGAATTCCGTTTACAGAACACCTAGGAAGTCTTGAGCAAAATGGAAAAAAATGATACTTCTGTCTATATTTCTGAGATGGGGTATTGCAACTATTTACACTATCTACATAATTCGGACTATTGCCCTCGTCTTTTGCCATATTCATGATGGAGATACTGACTTTCCTTGCACAAAAGAACATACATTGGCATGAGATCAGACATATATCGCCAGGATGAAGGCTTGGCAAAGGGCTCGCCACTATAACCAGAAATGTCTAATATATATATGGAATACTCCGAGGAAATGTCATTAGAGATACAAAGATGACACTGTCATACCCTCAACTTAACTCACTAGGAAGAGGCCCAGCTATTAATTGACGATATGAACTCAATAAGACCACCGATACAGTTTAGACTGGAGAGAGAACTAACATTCCTGGATGTAATAATAACTCAAATAGAGAATGAGTTCAAGACATTCGTATACAGCAAACCAACATTCACTGAACAATACCTCCCACCACCTATACAGAAACGAATGAGATCGTCCGCTGTCTCCAAATTCGAGCAAAATCCTAAGTGGCGACCCAGAGACATATAAACAAGAAGTGATCAGAATAAGCAGTACGCTATAACTTACCAATTACTATGGGTAGACGACATCACCTCACACAATCTGGGATTGAAGGGTACAAGAATATAGCTGCACTCAGAAAACAGCCTCAGTCTGCTTTACCTTATGTGATGGGTTTATCGGAAAGGATACAAAATATATGCGATCCATATAACACCAGGACAACCTTCAAGAGTGTTTCAACACTAAGCAGATATATATTCTGATTAAGATCACCCATAGGGGAGAACATGATTAAAGGCTCTGTGTAATGCCATCCGGTGCAGCTGCGGTAAGAGAAAGGTCGTCCCCTTAAGATCAGGAACACGAGGGGAAACAGAAAAATCAGACGTAGCTGACCATATATGGAGAGAAAAGTGAGATCACCTCCCTCTGTGGGATGAAGTTGAAATAATAGACAAGGGACATCACTGGGAAATACAAAAGGAATCGTAGCATATGCTAAGCCACAAAAATCTCCTAACCCGGCCAAGCTGAGACATGAAGACAATATGTGAACCAGTAATACAGAAAGCTACAAAAAAAAAAAACAAAAAAAAACAATAACAAAAAATTGTTATATGAGCTCTGGTAAAAATGGTTACTGAGACATTAGTTTTATAAGTCACTCACTCTCCAAGGACGCATGGCTGAGTGGGTAAAAGGATCGATTTTGTAATCAAAAATATGACTAGACCGAAGTTGTGTGTTCAATACCTGACCACAACAGAAGGAACACAAACTTTGAGAGTTTAGTAAAGGGAATTAACTGAAACTGAGATATAAAAAAGGCATGGCACGTGGAATTAGAACAATCTACTCCAGTAGAGTAAATAAAAAGTTCGGTTCGAAATTCCAACGTATACCAAGAAGGCAGGACCGTACAACCGCCGAAACAATCCGAATGATGTAAATGGAAGAAAAAGATTCTTATACCCAGAATCAGAAAAATGCTGTTCAAATGTTTTGGACACATAATGAGGAAAGGGGGTTTGGAAAGTTTGACATTCCCAGGGCACATCGAAGTCAAAAGAGACAGAGGAAAACAGGTAAACACCTGGGGTTTGTCTATATTTCTGAGATGAGGTATTATGTACAGTATTTACATTAGTCGGACTATTGTCCTCATCTTTGTCGCCATATTTGTCACAACGTTTCGGCCGTTGTACGCTTCGGCCTTCTTCAGGTGGTTGGAATTTCGAACTGAACCCTTTATTTCGATCGCTGGGGTAGACTGTTCTAATTCCACGTCAAGGACACATGACACAGTGGATAAAGGCGTTGGTTAGATCCAGTGACAGACCCAAAGAAGGTGAGTTCAATTCCTGGTTAAGGCAGTGGAGAACTTTCAGAGGGAAAATTAGCAGGAGATAACTGATAACTGACATCCATCAAACATGGCACGTGGAATTAGAACAGTCTACCCCAGCGATCGAAATAAAGGGTTCAGTTCGAAATTCCAACCACCTGAAGAAGGCCGGAGCGTACAACGGCCGAAACGTTGTGACAAATATGGCGACAAAGATGAGGACAATAGTCCGACTAATGTAGGTAAACACCTGTGTTACGATCTTGTGAATATAGATTGCGTAAAGAGAAGCGCGAGTTTTGACGAAGGGACAGACGTTGCTAAAGATGGCAAGGGATAGAAGCTTGTGGAGAGCCATAATCGGTTATGTCCTGAAAAGATATCTGACATAGGAGAAGAAGAAGACTGAACATACCACTTGGGAAATACTCCAAAAATGTCAAATGTCTACTTGCGAGTAGACTGTGGAGCCCTTGCAGAACTAAAAATCGCTGATAAAATGGTGTAGTCTTAAAGTCATTGGACATTACATCCACAGCCCAATAAAAAAATAAAATACAATGTAAGTAGTTGTTACGCTTTCATCATCATCATCATTATCTTCAGTTTCATAAGCGGCTGTCATCGGGTGGTTTTGCGCAGCTGAATCGCTGTCCAGCTCCTTACTCATATCTCAGTTGCGTGCCAGTGTGTTTCCGTGAATGAACCGTCGATCTATCCTCTGATGTTGTTAGCCCATTTCGGTATAGCTGCGCGGAGGCGTTCCTGGAAGTTCCTGAAGTCAACAGCAATGTCGGATTATTTTCTTGCTATCCCTGAGTCAGTTGACTGTGGACTGATTTAGAGAAGGATGCGCTCAGTCAGGTTAGCTTTACCAAGTCACGCAACACGTGAATATTATGCTATGAAGAGAATGAAACAGTCAGATAGATAGATAGATAGATGGAGAGAGAGAGAGAGAGACAAACAGTAAGATAGATAGATAGATAGAGAGAGAGAGACAGACAGCAAATAGATAGATAGATATGAACAGACAGCAAATAGATAGATAGATAGATAGATAGATAGATAGATAGATAGATAGATACGGACAGTCTGAAATAGACAGATTGATAGATAAATAGATAGATATGAACAGACAGCAAATATTTAGATAGATAGATAGATAGATAGATAGATATGAAGATAGAAGATAGATAGATAGATAGATAGATAGATAGATAGATAGATAGATAGATACGAACTGTAAGATAGATAGATAGATAGATAGATAGATAGATAGATAGATAGATATAAACAGACAGCAAATAGATAGATAGATAGATAGATAGATAGATAGATAGATACGAACTGTTAGATAGATAGATAGATAGATAGATAGATATGATAGACAGATGCAGATAGATAGATGAACAGATAGATAGATAGATAGATAGATAGACTGATAGATGGATAGATAGATAGATAGATAGATAGATGGATGGATGATAGGATAGATAGATAGATAGATAGATAGATGAATAGATAGATAGATAGATAGATAGATAGATAGATAGATAGATAGATAGATAGATAGATAGAAAGTTATGGAATACCCGAAAAAACTGAATCGTTTCAAAATTCGAGAGAAATAACTAGCTATTAGTAAAACAAAAATACTTTGGTGGGATTTATATATAGGAATGGTCTCAACCAAAATAAATCTTAGAAATATTGAAATTGAAATACATTTATATAATCTGCGATGTATACATATGAAGTGAGTGGGATAGATAGGTAGGTTGATAAGTAGGTAGGTAGGCAGGCTTGTGGGCGTTACTAACTAGTGTTCGGGAACAACTACTTCTCAGATATAATTACTAATGCGTGTTTATACTATTCATCGTTTTCGGCTTCTTCACTTCAGCCATTGACTCCACAAGATATTAAAATTATCCAGCTCCTCATACTTCATTTGGGTGGCACGATTTAAAATGACGCTTCAGTCCCCTCTCTCGATCAACACATACAGAGTCGAACTGCATGTTCCCCTAGTAATTGGCATCCCCGTTAGAATAACGCCCTTAGTGACTTATGGAACCAGCCTTTTGATAGACTCCAAATTTACGCCCATAGCATATCAGGAATTGCTTTGATCACCTTACTGAAAGATATTCTACACTTTCCTTATGTGTTGCATTACGGTTTAATTGGCTTTATGCTTGCTTTCAAAGTCTTAAACAAATGAAGCAATTAGGTTCGTTCACCAACATCTGATAGCGAAAGATATTCCCAGATGTCACCATCGATATAGATTTTCTTCTGTTTATCTCTAGTGTAATTTTTGTAACTTTTTTCTAGGTTTGAATTTCGTGAGTTTTCCCCTACAGTGTCTGTATGTGAAATCGACTGACCTTAAAGTGGAACATTTGACAACTTCTTCCCAGCGATCATAATCGTAATGATCGACTCCATGCGGGATTATATTATCTCCGTGAGACACTTCCCTATCTGGCATATGTGAGATCCGCGCAACCACTGCTGATGGAAATATTCTACACGGAGAATAAATCTGCTGTGATGTGTACATTAAGAATATCCATGCAAAAATGAGAAATCAAACCTTTTTCTTTGGTAACGGTTCTGATATCTGACCGTAAACAAAAAAATAATCATCCAGCCTTCTATATGCACCAGTGGTTTTTAAATGGAAATATCAATAAAGACCAATTTTTAAAAAAATAATATTTCACCCCAAGTAAGGCAATAAAGCCACTAAGATGCAAAATATTACTGAGTGTGAAAGAATATGAGAAAAAGAAAACATTATTAAGGAGAGAAGACAATAAAAGAACAAAAATTAAGAAAAAAGAACATTTTCATTTAATTTTTTTAAAAATCAACGTTGACTGGTTAACAAGATGTTGCAAGAGAGTTCCACAAGCGGGAAGTATGGGGGGGGGAAAATGTAGCATAGAACATACGGTTACATCTATTCATTTCAACTGTAAAAGAATGAGACCTTGTTTCAAATCTAATACTGTGCTTATATTCATAAAGTCCAGATACCATTGAGGAAAGCTCATCAGAGCAATTATCATGAAAGTATATACAGGAAAAAGCACAAAGAAGATCCGTTACGACGGTGGGAGAGTGACTGAAGCCGAGGTAACACGTCATGACCAATAACATTGCAGATTTTATCAAAAATCTCTTAATATTTGTGCATAAGCACCGGACCAGATATGGAAGCAATATTCAAAGCATGGACGAATTTAGGCTTATAAATATATAAGTTAGACTCT
The DNA here is from genome assembly GCA_903632075.3 of Acanthosepion pharaonis. Classification (NCBI taxonomy): domain Eukaryota; kingdom Metazoa; phylum Mollusca; class Cephalopoda; order Sepiida; family Sepiidae; genus Acanthosepion; species Acanthosepion pharaonis. The sequence continues at coordinate 528,433 of CAHIKZ030003526.1, forward strand.
TTCGAGATAGATCCTTGCTAGCACCGGCAAATTGAACCATCTTTCATAGTAGCAGACCTAGTAACTGATTCATTATAATGTTTTCTCATCATGTCAGCAGAAAACGTTAGTTCGAGAAGATGCAATGGGTCATTCACTTCGAGGTTAGCATCAGCCATGCTCATGTAAGACAAAAAGGCTTCTGGCAGCCGGTTAAAAGAGAGGGTTTCATTTTGGAGGCGTTAAAATTGACATGATATTTCTTATACAGATTTTTTTACAAAATGGGTAGACAAACATGTCAAACTTAACCAAATGGCCCGAAAATTGACGACTCCACCTGAAAGGATGTGTTTTAAAGCTAGTAGGCGTGGAATCCTGGCTTTGATGGGTTGTCATTGAAAAGTCGCGGATGCTGGCATTTGGTGGGGAACAGTAGTGATCTAAGAATTCTGATGCAGTTTCCCTGTAGATTCCTTTGCATTCTGTAAGATCAGCGGTTGAGCTCATAGATAGCTAGTGAGTCTGTTGACATCCATTCTCCATATTTGGGTTTCTACCTCGCTTCATCTAAGAAACGATGCCTACTAATATTTCTACTATGTAATAAGGCGTGTGAAAATGAAGCCTGAAGAAAATGATCTGTACTAAATTGTCTGTGATGCAGCGTTGTGATGCTTACGGAGGAACTGCCGATGCATCAATAGAATTGAGATACGCATCGCAACAACTTATATATACCAAAGCGAAGTGAAACAAATAAGGAATCCTGAGAAAGTTTCGACTCGACCCAATTCTCAAAATTAGACTAAATGACAAGACATCAAACTTATTTCGTATTATCTCTGTCAGACTGGGGGCTATTAAGCAGACCCCACCTCATAGCAAAGAGAGAAAAAGATCATCTTAAAGTAAATAAATAAAGATATCATCAATTACTTAATGAATTAGACATATCTTTCATTCTTCCTTAAACTTTTTTTTCTTTTACTATTTTTCACCCCAAAAGCTACGCGCGTTGAAATAGCGAAATATGCCTTAAAAGGGCCCAACTGAGAGTTATTGAATGGATGTTGTAAAGGAACATAAAGAGGAAGCTAGGGTTTCATATTATGAGTGTATGATGGATATATACCCTTAACCCTTTGTTTGTCTGTGCATTGATCACGCCATGCAACAATACGAGCCCTAAGAAAAGATTCTACTATTGAGCAGCACGTCTGAGGAAAGGCCTAATCTAATATTTGGTGTATCCTATATAATCTCATGACTCTTCACTGATAATGGAAGGTCGCAAATGAAAGACATCTTTTTTTGCACTTTATTGATATATAACATTTCACCTGAAAAAAGAAAAGTTTTTACGCGCCAAAAAAGCATTGTTTATACAATTGACAAGAGAAATTTATTTTTATAGAACAATCCAAAAATTAACACTACAATATCAAGTACCAACTCAGTTGGGCTTTTTTAAGGCATATTTCGCTATTTCAACGCGTTTAGCGTTTGGGGTGAAAAATAGTAAAAGAAAAAAAAAGTTTAAGGAAGAATGAAAGATATGTTTAATTCATTAAGTAATTGATGGTATCTTTATTTATTTACTTTAAGAGAGTACACGCAAAAATGCCCTAGACAGACAAAGGGGTAAGATTGTAGCAATCATGAAAGAAACATTGCAACAGTTCTACTTACCAATGGACTAAGAAGCACGATTTCTGTACAGGAATGGGTGTCCTAATCTAATCTTGGTTGGTGGAAACAACGAATGACGACCGCCCGAACATCTGCGATAAAATAGAGGTATAATAGCGAGAAGCTGCCAATTTTTAATCTGTGAGAAACGGATTGAAGGCTGATAAATTCAAAGAGCGCGGATATGATATTTTTTTCAGGCGCAGATTTGTTCTTAATCATTTGATATATGAATGCCATTTATGGAGAGTGAAACTGCGAGAAAAAAGAAAAGATTTAAAAGACGAACGGGATTCAAGAATAAAGATGGCGATTGACGTTGCATTTAAATTTTTTATTGTATTTATCACAAATTGTTCCCAACAGGATAAAGAAAAAAAAACTGTTGGAGTAGAACTTTTATAGAACATTTCAGCAGAAAAAAATTAACACTACAATATACACTTGAGGCTTAAATTCACATACTTGAGGCAAGGGAAGATTTTGTGGCAGCAATATTCCATTTGGGACTGATCTGTCTTTGTCAATACTTAGCTTGACAGGATGAATCAACGGTACATGGATACAATATATTTTTCATTGTCTTTACAAAAAGTTCTACTATTCCCAGGCTCTTCTGTCAATGGTGACCTGACTGTGGTGATATTGGCCCAACCTTGAGGGAATCACTTCCAGAATAGAGTGCCGCCTTATAATATTCAAGAGGGACTAAAATGGGATTCACTAATCGAGAACCATATTTTGTACTCGGCAAGAATGTTACCTTCAGCACATGTAGTTTGATTTCGCATTCTTGTGGGAATATTTCCTCTCTTCTGTTAAACTACGCAGTAATAAACAAATCGGCATTGAAGTCTTATTTTGGTAATTGATTCTAATTTTCCCATTAAGTCTATTTGTTCGCATCACTAATTGAAAAAAAAAAAAAAAAAAAAAAAAGCAATTGATCGATATCACGCCGACTACCATTATTGTTCGGAAAAATAAATCACACGCATTAAGATGTCAACTTTGAGAATTTAAAATGAATTATTTTCATTAGAGCAATGATTTTATTATTAGTTCTTGATGGGTTTCTTTGCCGTCTTTGCTGCCTATTAACCAGAGAATCGCCTTTGCCAACTTCCTTAATGCGAAGCAAATATAAATAGTTGTAGTTACAGTTGGAACTCCACATCTCAATCAGCAGCTAAGTAAATCTATTTAAATTCTAAGAAATGAACACTTCTTCTTTGCCTTGTCCATTCAGGCTGTGAACGATCATGGCTATCCGCACCCTCCTGTTCTTTTTAGTCCTTAGTAAACTTTGCCCTTTTACTATACGTCTTTATCCCAATTCTAACCATTTACACAAGCTCAATATAAGTTATGAAGTGCTCTCCTATTCCCCGCCGTCCTGGGTATGACGATAAACTACATCCACGACTTGGGTACGACGATAAACTACTTCCAGCAGCAAGACCTCTCATCAGGAGGTTTTAAGGAGCATGGAACCACGTCTTAATTGCTGGTGTTCCCAGATCCACGCTGGTCCGGGGTGGTAGCATCTGTTGGGTCCCAGCTATGGGTAAATAGTTAACCTTGAAACTGGGGTAAAAACACTACGAAAGTATAAAAATGGATTTTAATACCAGAAATATTTCGTAAAAAAATATTACCAGCAATAAATTTTTGAAGAAAGAAAAAAAAAACCATTACCAGTAATACATTTTTGAAGGAAAAATATTACTAGAAATAGATTTTTCACAAAATAAAATATTACCAGCAATAAAAATTTTGTCGGCATTAAATAACCCATTGAGGTTGATATGCCGTAAAATAAAACAAAACAAACCAAACTTATTTCCCGCTTTCTTTACATATCTTCTGCATGTGTTCTTTTCAGTCCCCTTTTCCTCATTATGTGTCCTAGAAATTTCAAATCTGTTTTTGATACTAAATTTAAATGTCTTTTATGAATGGATTTTCCTTAAAACTTCTTAATTGCTCACGTGTTCAAGCTACGGTATTCTCAGTATCATTCACATTTCTCTTGCTTCAAGTTTCTTCTCTATTTGTGATGGCATTCATTGTCGTATAGGATTACCGAATAATGAAATTATCTTGTTTCTGAATACTTTGCTTACCTTTTGAAAGACATCTTCCGATTTCGGTGTCGCAACTTATTAAAAATAATATAAGTAAAATAGGTGTGTAATATATTCCATTAAACAACTAACATTTAAATATTAAATTGAGGACCATATATATATTTTCTAATCAGAATCAACCCGAGCAAGGCGTTAATGCCATAAAAAAAAACACAAGGGGTTAAATGGTGCGGAAGAATTAGGAAAAGAAACATTAATAATGATTAGAAAGAGAAAGGAGTAATCAGGAGGACAGTAGATAGCGATTGACATAACATCTATATATTTGCAGATTAAAGTTGGCTGCAGAGTATGGAGCCAGAAGGGAGTTCCACAAACGAGAAGTGCGAGAGAAGAAACTGTTAGCATAGAACGTACGGCGACATCCAGTCAGCTCAACTGTAACTTGATGAGATCTCGATGCCAATCTAGTGTTGCGCTTAAATTCTAAAAACCTAGGTAGCATAGCGAAGAGCTAATCCAAATAGGCTCTATAAAAGTATTTAAAATATTTAAAGCGTAAATATATTTTGAGATTGCAAGAATTGTTGTTTTCTTTTTGTTTCTTTTTTTTTTTTAGGCGTATAATATTGTATTACTATTTAACCCATAGCCCGGGATTGTGGATTATTTTTGCGTAAATGAATGCAACGAACCTGACTGGAATTCGAACTCATCTTTTCGATTTCTCATTCCGAGCCGTAATTCATTACCCCACTCACAAAATTACAACACCTAGCATTCCCAATCTGTCACCCATCAACGTACTGACCAGGCTCGACGATGCTTTCCCTGGAATGTTTGATGAGATATCTAGAAAGAGATTGTATTATTATGAGTGATGAGCTCAGCCGAATAATCGCCATGAAAGTATTTATAGAAAAGACATAGACAGGCAACCTTATGGCAGTGGGAAAGTGAATGGAGCTGAGCTGACAGATCAGGACCAATAATATTGCAGATGCTTCTTGAGATCTTATCAAGGATCTGAAGATAAATAGCAGGGGTACCAGGCCAAGTGTGGCAGCAATATTCTAAGTATGGAAGAATAGTAGACTTATAGTTATGTAAGACAGATTCTGGGGAGACAAAAATATATCGCTCGATGTAGTGAACCGATTTTCTTAACAGCTGGACAATTTCTACATAATTCAATGGATTCAATATAGCCTTTCCACTATTGCTATCCCCCAGGAAACTATATAATCCGATATTAATTGAACCCGTGTTTTTCTGACAACTAATATAAGCACTTTAAACACCATCACCTCACGTGTCGGGCTAAATTCACGTGAGGGTGTGGTGCTAACGCAGCACCACTAGACGAAACAGGAACATTTCCTTAGAGAAAAAAGAAGGAAATAATGCCGAATTGCGATGTGATATTCTGGACAATTTTCTCGCAGATGAAGAATAGAGTGTGGTTCTACATAAACACACCGAAAATACAAGTAATTGACCAGGACGAAAGGGTTATTCAGATGACCTACAACGATCACGATTTCGTGACCAAGGCGAGCCACCTAGCTGGAGGACATCAACTGAAGTCTAACCTGGGAAAAGATGGCTTCTACAGGTTAAAATTCCAAAGCCCATCGCGTCGGCGCCCCAACAACACCTTCCGGGGGCGAAAGAAGAAGAAGAAGAAGAAGAAGAAGAAGAAGAAGAAGAAGAAGAAGAAGAAGAAGAAAGATATTGAACTCAAAACACTTTGGGACAAGTCAATGGATTACTTCCTCCAACAAATTTATCCACTGGGCCATATGTCCTTACGGAAAAGGCATGGCACATGGAACTAAAACAATCTACGCACGTGGATTAACTAAAGGGTTCGATTTAAAATTCCAACGTATATCACCCGAAGAAGACCGGAACATACAACGGCCGAAATGTCGGGAATATGACAATGAAGTGGAGAAAAACAACCCGGCAATGTAAATCGTGTTATCTGTGTGACGTCGCCACCCCCTGGTCGCAGCGTCGACTCTGTCGTTCGATCTCGTTCGCGGCGCCAACTGTGACGTGACGTGGTCCAGGGTTCTGGTCCTATGGTCACGACACCAGATGTGACGTCTTTGCCGCGGCGTCAGCTGTTCGCTCCTCGCTGCTCCAAGTGTGACGTTCTAACCCTTTGGTTAGATGAATACCAGCCTCGCCGTTCCCAACTCGCTTCCAACGCCTGGTTACTAGGGTAACTGCACTGATCTCCGGTCTGCCTACCCACGTTGTGATTAGATCTTAGACAGACGGGATCAAACAGGGATTGGGGCCGTATGCAAGCTGAGTTCAACGGGGTGATAACACACAAGAAAAAAAAAAACTCACAAGGTCAAAAATTATTGAAGAAAAAGGTAACAACTTTTTTTATATCTAAATGTTCGTTACACAAGATTATTCCTACCTCCCGACCCGTTTTGTGGACTGTGGCACCAAGCTTCTACCATACAACTTTAAGGCTTCGAGTTGCCTACTCTCTAGAAATTTGCATTTCGGGGTGTGGATTGGTTTCGACACTGGGCACTGATCTCTCCCTGTCGTTCACGGCTGATTTTTCTCGCCGTCAGTGCGCGAATCGACTTCTTCTCTTCGGCTTCTGTTGGACGAGCTTATTCACTTCGGCTTGAGTTGGACGAGCTTATTCACTTCGGCTTGAGTTGGGCGAATTTCTTCACTTCGACTTGGGTTGGACGAATTTCTCTTCTTAGGCTTGGTTTGATTCCAACTTCTCCGAGGCGCAACTGCAAGTTAACTTCTTCTTCGTCCGAGGCGCAACCCCAACTGATTTCTCTTCGGCTTTCGGGCGAATTTCTTCACTTCGGCTTGTCTTGCCCGCAAGGGGGCGAATGAACCGGGCCCGCAGCCCGCGCTCAAGCTCCCTCGCTGTCTGCGGCCCAGCTCCAACTGATTTCTGTCGATTGGGGTCCTGCTTTTATTGAGGCAGTCAAAAACTGGGGTGGGTCTGTCGGCGCCAGTGTTTTCTTGATAATTCTAAAGACGTATTATTTCTGATTAGGGATTTTCCATTATCGCTCTTACTTTCACTCCTACTTCCTTATTGTGCCTCTGGGGGAAGGCGTATACCCGCTTCCCCTGGTCCTTCGTATGTCAGGTGACCGCTCTCGACCAATGGGGTCCTGGTCGGGCATCTTTCCTCCTCCTCGCACATCACGTGACCGCTCTCGGCCAATGAGACTCTGGTCGGGTGTCTCCTCCTCCCTCATGTATCATGTGACTGTCCTCGGCCAATGAGACTCTGGTCGGTATCTTCCCTCCTTCCTTCGTGACGTCTCTAATTGGGCGTGTACAATCCGTGGCTTTGTTCTGGGGGAAGAAACACCTTGTTTTAAAAAAAAAACAAAATTTAAGTTTGCCCTTTTCGTATGTGATCGAATGACGCTATCGGTCCCTTCCACACGTGGCATCTGTCAACAGCCTACCGCTAATTGGATGCGATCTAAGAAAGGAATTTTCCCAGACTGCGTGGCGGCGTCGCGCTCTAATACAAATATTCCACCTTTTTCTTTCGCTCGGAGCTTGCTAACAAAATCTTAATTATCCCAAAAAGCGATATCAACCTGGGCGGCCCCCCTCAACTCCAAAAACCGCCTGACTTTCGTTTATTAATGTTTTGTTTTCATATCCTTAGATACAGTTCCCCATCTGTTACCTATCATCTCAATGACACCCTTTTCGTTTGTTACTTATCAATATTTTTTCATTGTCCCTAAAATTTTATTTCTTCAGCCAAATTTAACAAACTTCCATCTTCCGTGGACACGGAATTAGATCAAGTGCTTGACCTGATATTTTTGACATCTGATATGTGCCAGTCGAGCGTGTGTGTTTTCGCTTACGACCTGGTTTCGTATTTATATTTTTTCTTTCTTTTTCTTTTTTCCATTATCTCTAAACTCTATTTCTTCAACCAATTATAACAACTTCCATTTTTCGTGGATTTCGGTCAGGTACTTTGACCTAGATATCTTTTGACACCTGTTATGTGTCAGCTAAGCGTGTGTGCTTATGACCGGGTTTTGTACCGTCTATTTCTCTTTCCTTTTTTTCTTCCTCCTCTCTCCTTTCTTTCTCTCGGATCGCCTAAATGCAATTAGAGAATTATTCTCAAAATCCAAATATTTCTCATCTCTAAATAACTATCAAATGGTTAACAAACCGAAAAAAATAAATCATATATTTATGAATATCTCTTTTCAGTTTTCTAATTATGCATGGTGCCACATCTGGGATTGTTAGCATTTCAGGTATGATTCAGTGCAATGTTGCGCAAGCCGTACAAATCTATAATCTCAGCACGGGTTTGTTAACACCTTTTGTTGTGGAACGGCTCGGAATGATAAATCGATAGAAATGAGTTCGAATGCCATTTACTTACAAATACACATTAGAAATGCATAAATCCATATCTCCTCTCCAACGTATGGATTAAAAAGTAAGACAGAAGGGTCTCTCTAGCGGTTGTTAATGGTTAACGATCAGACTAGGAGAGGTTCAACTCTGAATTCAAAACTGTAACTATAGGTTTAACTTCATCAAACTCGTCTAACGAGTTGACTGCTATCACATATAAATATTCCCTTTGTGTGACGTGTTCTTTAAGGGCGTAATCAAAAATGGCTCTTCACAGCTTCCTATCCTTTGTAGCTGTTAGGAATTTTTTTCCTTTGTACTATAGTTTCCATTTTGGCGCTCTTGTTATATTTATGTCCTGTGGATATCAAATTCTTCTAGCCGTCTTTCTTCATTACCTATTCCAGAAGTTTCCACTATCACGTTCTGATTGGTAGTCACATTTTCGTTCCCATTTTTTTAAGGACCCTTATTGATTACATGTTATGGTTGCAGTATTCTTCTTTAAAAAAAACACCACGTTTTTGGCCGCAAATCTCAACTTACAGACATCAAATTTAAAAAAAAAAAAGGTTCCTGTAGGCTTATCGAAGTTAAGAAGCATTGAACCTGGTCAGTACCTAGATAGGTGAACGCTTGGGAGTACCAAGTGTTGTAAGCTTGTATGTTCAGGAGGTGTAATGGATAATAGCTCGAAATTGATAATCGGAGAGCCGAGTTCCAATCCAAGTCGGGTTCGTTATATTCACTTACGGGCAAATATACTTGAGAAAGATGTGAAACCACCACTTCTTCCAGCAGTTATATGTTGATTAATAAGACTTGTATCACTAAATCTTTATTATCTCAAACAAAAATAAATCTCTTCGTATCTAAAAATAGTCCCGAGGTCTAAATAACCTGCTAATTGGTGATAAAATATCTTCATCTGTGAGGAAATTGGCCAACATTCACGGGCATATAGGAGTATTGATATTACGTAGGAGGTGAGTAGTATTTTCTGTTTTGTTTTTTGTTTTTTGTTTGTTTTTTTTTTTTAATTTTCCTGTTTCTTAATACTTTGTTTTGCTTTTAGAAGGCATCTTTTGCTATTCCAACTGACCTTCGGATGTCGATGTCCATCTCTACCTTCTCGGTCCCTGTATATATATATATATATATAATTACATGAATCATTCATACAAAAAACAAATATAGAGGTTAATGATTTAAATGGCGAGAATACATCTTGGCAAACAATTTCAATAAGGTACACTAACCTCGAACCTGTATATGAATGATATGATCCCTGTTTATAAATTCCAGTTTCATAAGGTCTTTTTTAGTTTTTACAAGCTTTTGTCTGTTCCTACAGACATCCTCAGGTATGAAACTGGAATTTATAAACAGGAATCCTATTATTCATATACAGGTTCGGGGTTAGTGTATCTTATTGAAATTGTTGGCGAAGATGTATTCTCACCATTTAAATCATTAACCTCTATATTTGTTTTTAGTATGAATGATTTATGTAATTATAAATTGAACTCCACCTATAATCGAAATATATATATATATATATATATATATATATATATATATATATATATATATACACTAGCCGAACTACCCGCGCCTCCCGGTGTGTCACACATTTTTTGTGATAAAATCATGATTGATTTTAAGCCATTGTTATAAGTTGTGGAAAAAAAAAAATGTGCATTACTCAATTTTCTTGCCGATGTGACCTCCATCTTCTGGCTTTCTCCCTCAATATCTTTGATAGGTGTCTTGTTCAAATTTAAATTTAATTTAAATTATAGTGAAAAAAATTCAGTGAAGAATCGTCCCCGGGGACACCTTTGTCAAAATGAAATATATTTTTTCCCAAGTTACTTAGTCATTCTCTTATTTAAATTTAATTTATATCAAAGGGAACGAAAATTTCAGTGGCTAATGTTATTTCAGAATATGTACGGTTACGGGGGTCTACCTCTAAAACCCTACTAAATTCCGCAGCCAGATATACCTTATCTAAATATTTCTGGCATTTAAAAGAAACCAATAAAATGCCAACATAAAACGGAAATTAAGAATAAAAAATCCAAAAATAATCTAGATCTTTAAATAATCCATGTTGCATAAATGAAAAATTTAAATATTATCAAGTTTGTGAAAAATAAAAAATTATTAAATCAAAGAAATGTAATAGCGAGTTTTTGTAGAGATTGCCAAATTTTTCCTTAAGTAATAGCTAATTTTTAAAAAAAAATGATAGTAACATAATTTCATGATGAGGAAGTGGCAACACAGCGAGACAGTGACCTTGAGCAAGTAAACATTTCGCCATTTAGAATTCAAGATGAAATTCACAGTTTCCCAGCTGTGTTCTTGCAGTGAGGAATCTCAACAGCAGATTTCAAGAATGCATTCGTACAGGAGGACGCCATCTACAGGACGTAATTTTTTAAAAATGAAAATTCCATGTTTCTTAATGGCATATTTGAAGGTTTCAATTACTATGAATAAAATATATTTCTTCCATCACTCTTGGTTTTATTGGATTGTTAAAAAGTTCCACTTTTTTGGGGTCACCCTGTATATTAAAAAATAATTATAATATGCTCTACTGTTGTATCAAGCACTGTTTTTTTTAAATAAAATAAATGCTAAGAACTATGAATTATAAATCGTATTGTTCTTTATATATATATATATATATATATATATATATATATATATATATATATATATATATATATAGTATATCTTCATTCAAGCATGTCTGGTTGAATAAACTATACATATTATGAATATAGCTGTAATTTTTTTAATTAACCGAACGCCTTCATGCGCACACACATAAGTGTCAAATACATTAATACTTTGTCTAAGCAATTCCCTCCTCCCTGAAGATGATCTTGGATAAGATTGAAAGTACCCAGGAAAATAAAAGAAATATGAAAAACTACGGCAACTTTATTAATCAGTTTTGCACCAACACTACGAAATTGATCCGTGAATCTGAGAGGATTAAAACAAAAATAAACATAATTTGTCTACATTATTCAACAAAACATTCTTGAATATATATATATATATATATATATATATAGATAGATAGATAGATAGATATATATATATGGGCAGCAAGAACTCATTTGATAAAGTTTTATTAAATTCAACGATAATTTCCTGTTTCTCACATATCTATTTCATTTCTATGCTTCGAATCGCAAAAATTTCATAACCAACGTAACTTTGACTAATCCAACATACTTAATGACATTCCTTTGTGTCCCTTTTGTTTCCCTTAATAATAGCTTTTTTTGCTTCAAATTTGTTGATTTTTATGACAACATTTAAACCCGATCTATTCATCGAATTTTCAATTAAATTTGGGAGCATTCTTCATTCAGAAGCTCAATTACGAACATCGTAATCTTTGATTTTCCATTATGGAATTTTAATTTTGATTTTATTCTATACTGTCCTAGTTCCCGCCCCTTTATAGTTATATCTTAAATAGATTTTAAGATTCCGAGTTGATGTCTTTTTTATTTTAAGATAGTCATAAACAGATTTTGGGAGTCCGTTAATCGTGAAAATAGGTTAAATACGATTATAACATAGATATTTACTTGACGCCCCACTGAGTCAGGATCTGACACAAGGTCAGTTTTTAAAATTACGAATATAACATAACAAGCAATTTTTCTCCGTTTTTAATACAAAGAAACATTTAAAATAACCTGTACTATAATATAATATAATATTATAAAATTCCTAGACAATGTCTTAACCATTTCGATCGGCTACAAATATGGTAAATGATTACGAAAAGAGGGATAAAACTGCAACTGAAAATCTCCCTTCTTAAAAAAAACGATAAGTGATTTAATGGAACTTATAACAATGCTAAGATTTGGGGCCGAGTGTTTTATTTTGGTGTATTATTTCTTCTTATTTGAAAAAAAAATGATTCATTAGAAGCAATATGTCGGAAATATATCTAAAATAGACATTTCACTGTGAGCGATTTTATATGCGACACAACCCAAATATCAAGAAAAGCTTACATATGCTGGCAAATTTATATATTTAAATATTTTATTATAATTTAATAAATGTATAACTTTACATTAAAGATATTAAAAAAATAACTTATCTCTTATGTTATATTTCTATCTCACAGAATTACGCTGTTATCTGTCACATACAGTCCATAAAATATGTGTTCTTGTATATGTTGTGTTCCAGTAGGAAGTGGGTTATCATGGCTCACTACAACTTCCTTTGTTTCGAAGCTCTTAGTAATTTTTGTCTTTTTACTGCTATCCATAAACACAATATCGTTAGGTAAGGATAACGGTGTTTCTCATTGTTTCTCTTGCCTTCACTATGTCCTGTGAGTGTCAAATATTCCAAGCCTTCTTTCCTCATTAGGTTTTATAGAAATTTCAATATTTTCTTTCTGATTTTTAGTATAAGGGACCTTTGTGCTTTCATTTTCCATAAAACGTTCCTGGTGTTTACATGAACCGTTCATTGTATTTTCGGCTTATGTAGAACCACACTCTATTCTTGATCTGCGAGAAAATTGTCCAGAATATCACATCGCAATTCGGCATTATTTCTTTTGTTCCTGTTTCTTAATGCTTAGCTTAATTTTTGGAATCTTTCATTTGCTATCCGGATTCGAATTTCGGCGACACGTTTTCTTTCATCTGTTAAAACACCTCGAATATGTTTTCACATCTGTAATGAGTTTGACATCTTCACTTCGTAGTCCCCATTTTGGGCCGTTTATCTTTCTGACAACTAAAAATTCTGCCTTCTTATCATTGATCGTTAGTCCTTTGTTCGTGGTTTTCCTTTAATCTCTTATCTAGAAGACCTTGAGTTTTGTTTCTGTTTTTGCCATCCTCACAGTGTAATCTTATGTTACTAAGATAGTTTCCATCGATAATGAATCCTGACAGAACATCTATATGTCAATGTAAAGTTTGCATCAATTCGGTGGAGACAAACATCCTTGTATTAAGCCCATCTTCATTTTTCTGTATGCTGTCAGTTCACGCTTTTTATCCGTCCGTAAACAGGAGGTTTGCTCCCATTATTATTTCTGAATTATTCTAATATTCTTCCCGAATAAACATTGGACTACGGTTTCTCAAATAACGAAAATAACTTCGTATCAGAATCTGAAAACCAATTTAAAATATTATTATAACGATATTGAGACTATTATAGCGTGAAGTAAATTTGAAATAAAAATACGTCAACGGAAATTCTTGGGATAAGATCGATTTTTTTTTTATCAAAATGTTTTCGAGGACTTAATGGCTAGTGACTTTAAATATCTTCTCTACATTTTCTAAGCTGAGCGTACACAAATATAACATTTTGCCAGTAATTTATGTCTGTAGCGATAAATATCAGCTCTTTCATACTTGATTAGATGCGAATATAACATTACTCAAATAACTTTTCATGTCGGCGCAGAAATCCGGTATTAAACGATGGAAAATGATCTTCATACGAGGCTCTATCAATTGAGTATAACATGTAACTAATGATATATGCTTAATAAAGTCATGACCGTATCTGATTGTTTCTACTGTATGTGACGTTATTTTTTTTATTTCGTGTTCCCTGCATTACGTATGTCCATGAATACCCATAGCGTTTCTAATGTATTAGATTGTTCCCTCAAATCGTCCGTATTTTATAATTTATTTTAATACTTATTAATAGTTCTGATAAATGATTCAACAATATTTCCCCTTAATTGTTTACGACGCCGCCCTGCCAACGATTCACTCACTGTTCAATGCCTCGACGATAGAAGCACTAGGTATTTACTCAAAACATTCATCAAGCCACGTTATAAGCTCCACATCGTTGTTGAAAGAAACACCCCTCAAATTCTTAGAAAGCAACCGAAAAAGTAGATAAGGGGCTACATCAGGAGAATAAAGTACGTGTTGCAGGATTTCCCAAACGAGCCATTTAATTGCATATTTGGTCATGGTAGTGACGTCGGGGAAAACATTGTCATGTTGAATAATCACACTTGTATCATCCATCACGGTTTTTTTTTCAGTTGAATTGCTTGTTTGAGCTTATTCATTTGTTCAGCATGCAGCTTAGCTTGCGTAGTTTGGTTGCTCTGGACCTTACCCATTGAGTGAAGATGAGGAGTAACATGAGAACTTGTTATCTTCTGAGCAAATTCCCTAGTTGTCTGTCGCGGGCCTTCTTTAATCAACGCGTGGTGCTCATCAAACTGAACTGGTCGGCCAAAACGCGGGAAGTCTGTGAGTTCGAAGTTAGTCTCCTTGAAACAGCGAAACCATTTCTGTGCCATTTTATCAGTAATGATGTCATCTCCACACACAGCGCAAATGTTACAACAGCACTGTCAGCTTCGTGACCTTAAAGAGATGGCGAGCATTCTCATTCTTGTCTACATGGTATTCCATCTCAAAGGAATGTTTAAACTGAAATACAATTTCATTAACGTTAGACAACAATGTCAAAGGATGACTAAAGTTACTAAGAAGCAAAAAAAAATGCTAGGAAGGATTATTCTTCGTAATCATTCGCAGAATATCAGAAGAAATGAACGAAGATTTCTAACAACCTAATATATACCAATTTCCAATTCATTTAGTACCCAGAAAATGAATGGGTACTTAAAAAGTCCGTTAACCATCGTGTATAAATATTCAATATTATCCTATTACATACGGAAGGCTAAGTTTCAAAACAGGCTGCAATCAATTTCTCTAAAATTCAGAATATTATTTTTAAAAATCTGTTGTGGATTCCGAGATGAAATTCAGTCTCCAATGAATGACAAACGCAAGAAATAAAGATAAGAAATTAAATGTATTTACACAATAATACAATGGGTATATTGTTAGTAAATCCAGGAACGCGGTTAGTCGTAATAATATATATATATATATATATATATATAGTCTCGAAGTAGGACTTTCTTAGAGTCTACGTGCTTGTAACTGACTTCTACAAGCGGTTACCTCACACTATTACTCTACCTCCAACTCAATCATAATCTCTGCTCACTCTCCCAATCTCTAGCAATCTCTCAATCTACCCCTATTCTGACTGAATCTGGGTATTTAACGGCAGCAGTCCAAGTAATACTTTGGTCGAGTCCACTTATATGAAAATATCGTTGACCCCATAACAACATCTCTGATCTATTAAAATTGTTATACATATCTCTTCTGATTGAAAATTCTTTATTAAAAATGCCATAATCGTCTTGTTCTACCTTGCGAAGAAAGGTATCTATCTAAAGGTAATCATAAAGACATCCTGGTATAACGGTAATGCCAATCACCGTTTCAACTTGGACTTCGAGAAGAAAAGAAAAAAAAAAAAAAAAAAAAAAAACACTCACCTGGAGGTTGGCGGTAAGTTTTCTGTCGGAGCTCTTTACTTAGCTGAATGCGGAGTTGAATTAGACTTTAACAACATGAAATATTTTACCCATAGATTCAGGGAGAAATCGACTGCAATCTTGATTTGGGATTTACATTTTGTGTTACCTTTTCAACTAGAGTCGTTGCAAAGCAAGTCTCGACTCTGACTTGTAGCTTATCTGTAAATGAGTGACTTTTAAATCTGGTTTTGAATTCAGAGTATTCCTTCTCCTATGATGGTTGCCAGCCATGACTCGATCCAATTTATGTATTGCCTATATTGTGAAGGAGAAATTGACTTCAATCCAGGTTTTCACATTGGAAATTTTACTTCTCGAGTGGCTGTAGACTTGAATTCGGTTTCCCTTTTGCTACAAGGTTGGTGCAAAAGTAATGTCCGATTTCAAGGTCTATATTAAAAATATATATTATGAAAATATATATTCGTTAACATAACCTCTTTTGCTTTCTAGAACATCATTCCATCTGTTAACAAGCGAATAAATAACACGCCTGTAAAATTCCTTAGGTTTTGAAGCAAAATATGAATCCAACTCATTTTCATCCAACTTCTCTTGAAGTCAACCTATGACCATCCAAATGAATCTGCACTCTTCGAAACAAGTGATAATCAGGAGCAAGTTTAGGATAATATGGTGAATGAAGGAGTATTTTCCAAACAAGCTCTTCCAAAAGATTTTTAGTCAGTCGAGCTGTGTGAGGATGGGCATTATCGTGTTAGATGATAATACCCTTTTCTGTTCATCAAGGAAGGCCGCTGTTTTCAAACGACGAAGTTGATCACATTACAGATTAGCTCTAACTTTTAGATTGTTGTTTAGTGTACAATTCTTTCAGTATCCCACCGGACGCTCAACATTCTTTTCTTTGGATGAAGTCCTCCTCTTGGTTGTTGAAGTGATCTTCCTCCTCGGTTGATCCACGATCGGCGGTGTTTAGCGCTATG